>WAAF01010904.1:21471-42879 GCA_013400475.1 Tricholaema leucomelas
CTCCTTAATTCCGCCAGCGGCACGTTCTGCCGCAAAACTCTCTGATTGGAGCTTTACTGAAATTTGTATTAGATTGTTCAAATTCAATAGTAAATGGACATTCTATGGAGTGACGTCATCAACAATGTACAGAGGACTTGTGGGGTTGTTTGTATATAGGTTTGGGGGTGTGTGTGTATATGTATATATATAATTTTTTGTTACTAAATTATTTAATAACATTGAAATCGGCCTCGGATTTCCCCAAACATCAAAAATTGAACGCCCCCCTTTTTACAACAGAGCTGGATGATCCTTGAGGTCCCTTCCAAACTAAACCATTCCATGATTTGCTGCAGGTTTTGCCACGTTAGCTCCAGATCAGCAGGAATGATTTATGTCTGTGCTTTACACAGCCTGCTGTAGAGATGATTATACATCTACTTGCCATGATACACACACATCTCCACTACTTGCACAGCAAATACTATCCCTTGAGTTACACCACTGTGAAACATGCAGAGGTCTCCATTTTTATGGTGGATTGAGAGCAGGACTGATTACACAAAATTAACAGAGGAGTCAGACTGCTGCCTTGGAGAGTTTGGAGGCTGGATGAGGCACTTACTGCCATGGTTTAGTGAATTAGAAAGGGTAGGTGATAGGTTGGACTCAATGATCCTGGGGGTCTTTTCCAATCTGGTTGATTCTGTGAGACTTCTACACTTGCAGGGCAGAAAATGAGTCCATACAGAGCACCAAAGAGCCAGGTGAAGGGAAGCAGTTTGGGTTGGCTGAAGAAAGAGTGGCATTCACTTGCACTGACAGAGGCAGAGCAGTCACTGCCATGCTTCTGGGCTGGTGGAGACCTGTTTTCTTTGAACACCACTGCATTTGGAGGGGAGGGCAAACTTAAACAGCAGATCTTCACAGAAACTGAGCCTGATGGTATGGCCTGCCTTGACCTGCTGCTGGGGGGAGATGGAGTCCACTACCTTGTATTACATACATAGAATGGTGAGGGTTGGAAGTGACCTCTGAAGATCATCCAGTCCAACAACCCTGCCAAAGCACAGTCACCTGAGCACATTGCCCAGGATGGTTTTGAATATCTTCAGAGAAGGAGACTCCACAACCTCTCTGGAAGCCTGCTCCAGCACCCTCAAATTAAAGAAGTTAATCCTTAAGATCAAGTGAAATTTCCTGTGTTCTAGTTTGTGCTATGGTTCCTTGTCCTATCACTGGCCACCAATGAGAAGAGCCCAACCTGACCCCCATGTCCCCCACGCTGTTGCTACTGATCACCATGGACCTTCTCCAAGCTGAGCAGCCCCAGGTGTCTCAGCCTCTCCTTGTAAAAGTAACATTCCAGTCCCCTCAGGATCCTCTTTACCCTCTGCTGGACTCTCTCCTGTAGTTTCTGCCTCTCTTGAACTGGGGAGCCTAGAACTAGACACACTGCTCCAGATGTAGCCTCACCAGGGCAGAGCAAAGTGGAAGGAGAACCTTTCTCAAGCTTCTCCTATCCTTCCTTCTTCCTTTCTTTCTTCCCTTCCTTCCCTCCTCTTTCTTTCCTTCTTTCTTTCTCTTTTTATTCCCCTCCTTGTCTCTTTCTTTTTTCTCTATTACATTTTTTATTTCCACTGATAGTGGATCCTGGAGAAGCAAAGTTGGCAAGGCAAGAAGAGCTGCTGAAACTTCACCAGGTTAGCATGAGACTATTTGGATTGCTTCAGCATTTGTTTTATAACAGGGCTGAAAAGAATCTCAAGCTAAACGGAGAGATTCCTGCCTGAGGAGGCATGTGAACATCATCTAACAATAACAACAACAATAATTATATCCAGCTGGAAGTCAAATTCCCTTCAGAGCTCCACCAGTGCTGTTCAGTAAGTGAGGTGGAGTTACAGCTTTTACCTTCTTCAGTCAGGCAGCAAACACCAGCACAGCCTCAGGAGGACATGTGGTTAGTGATGCCTCTTGAGGACAGCAGCTCCTCACAATGCTCTTGCAAGATGCATGTTTGCAAAAAAGATGTTCAGCTTTTAATTTCTGATGCTCTTAAGGCCTAATCTCCTTTAAAATACCTGATTCTTCAAACTCCCTCTACAGCTCCTTCATGCAGAGCTGCATATTAGGAATGTAAAATAATCTTAATTAGTTGTTATGTTAATATTCTCACAGCCCTTTGTAGCCACTGCAAAACTCTCCTGTTTGAAAAAGGAGCATATTTTTCCCCTAATGCAGCAAGAAAAGCTGTGTGGAAGTAACTAGAAGCTCTCCAGACAGCAGCAGTTATAATTATCTATTAATTGGACTTTCTTCTCAAGCAGTGAAAATTTCTCTAAGTGCATGGCAAGCATTTGGGTGTAGAAAAGCTTCAGCTAATCATCTCCCCATGCTCAGCAAGAAGAGGAGATGGAAAGTCTTCCAAAGCATCCCATCACTCCTTTTGCAGCTATCCTTCCTAGGCAGAGAACAAAGTTGGAAGACATAGGCTGGATGTTAGGGGAAGTTCTTCACAGAGAGAGTGATTGGCATTGGAATGGGCTGCCCAGGGAGGTGGTGGAGTTGCTGTCCTTGAAGGTGTTCAAGAGAAGACTGGATGAGGCACTTAGTGCCATGGTCTGGTTGACTGGACAGGGCTGGGTGCTAGGTTGGACTGGATGAGCTTGGAGGTCTCTTCCAACCTGGCTGATTCTACAATTCTATGACAGAGTCAAACATAATAAATATAATCTAGAGCTTTCTTTGGTGCCATCTGAGACACCAAGAAGAAATAAAGCTGGAGAAGAGTGGATTTATATTGGAGACTAGGAAGAAATTGTTTACAGTGATGATGGTGAGACACTGGCAGGTTGCCGAGGAAGGTTTTGGATGTCTCCTCCCTGGAGGTGTTCAAGGCCAGGCTGGACGAGGCCTTGAGCAACCTGGGCTAGTGGAAGGTGTCCCCACCCATGGCAGAAGGGTTGGAACTTGATGACCCTTCCAGTCCCTTCCAACTTCCACCATTGTGTGATGCTGTGGAGTTTTTTTTCCTTTACTGGTTGTTCTGATTAATTTAGGTCCTGGCAATTTAGTTAAAGCACATTATTTTATTCTGAGGCATAAATGTGACACAAAAATGCATAAAAATCCAAGTGCTGTTGGCTGCAGTCCAGCCCAGTTTGGTTTCTGCAATCTGACAAGGGAAAGTGAGGCTATGGTACCAGAATCATGGAATGCATTGGGTTGGAAGGGTTCTTTAAAGGTCAGCTATTCTAACCCCCCTGCAGTCAGCAGGGACATCCTCAACTAGATTAGGTTGCTCAGAGCCCCATCAAACCTGACCTTGAATGTCTCCAGGGATGGAGTCTCCACCACCTCCCTGGGTCAATCTGTTTCAGCATCTCACCATCCTCACAGTAAAGAATTTCTTCTTATTGTCCAGTCTAAATCTGCCTTGCTCTAGTTTCAAACCCTTGCATTAAATCCAACAGAGCTGAAAGCAATCATGAACATTTTATGAACAAATGCACTTTTAATTGTCTGGAAGAGTGAAAAACCAAAAATCATTGGGAGGCCAACCCCAGGTAGTTTTCTCTTTGTATTTTTGTTGCATTGTAAAGCTGAAAATATGGCAGTAGCTTCAAACATTTGGCAACAGTTGTTGCTTAATAAAAAGAAAGCAAGCTTCAAACATTTTGTAGCTGCCCTTGTTTAATAAAAAGAAAGAATTGTCCAACACTGCAGCTGTTCTGCTTAAAAGACTGAAATCTTCAGATCTATGGATAAAATCTCCAGCAATGCAGATATTTGCTGCATTAAGTTTAGACAGAGTAGACACTTGGGTCTAATAATAGTGCACACCATGATATTAAGCTTCTGAAGCTGGAAGAGCAGACACAGAGGCAAAATCTGGGGCACAGAGTCTTTGACTCCAGTCAATTTTTCCACAAGTCTACTTGCATGGTGAAGCCTCATTTACATCCAGTCCAACCATTCTCTAACTCTGCCAAGGCTGAGGCTAAACCATGGTCCTCAACACCACATCCCTGCCTCTTTGAAGCACCTCCGGGGAGGGGGATTCAACCACCTTCCTGGGCAGCCTGTTCCAGTCTTGAGAAACCATTTCTTCTATTTGTCACAAGATCACAGGATATTATGGTTTGGAAAGCACCCAAGGAACTGAAAAGTAGTAACCTAGGGTTACCCTCATACAAATCAGCTGATGTTTTGACAAAGCATCATCAACCTGATACCAGGGAGCATCCTCCTCCCAGCCCCTTACTCACAGGAAGATTCTGGAGACAAAGCACTAAATCATAGAATCAGTCAGGGTTGGAAGGCACCACAAGGATCAGCCAGTTCCAACCCCCCTGCCATGGGCAGGGACACCCTACCCTAGAGCAGGCTGCCCACAGCCTCATCCAACCTGGCCTTAAACACTTCTAGGGATGGGGCCTCAACCACCTCCCTGGGCAACCCATTCCAGCCTCTCACCACTCTCATGCTCAACAACTTCCTGCTCACGTCCAGGCTGAATCTTCCCACCTGCAGCTTTGCTCCATTCCCCCCAGTCCTGGCACTCCATGACAGCCTAAAAAGTCCCTCCCCAGCTTTTTTGTAGGCCTCCTTCAGATCCTGGAAGGCCACAAGAAGGTCACTTGGGAGCCTCCTCTTCTCCAGCCTGCACAGCCCCAACTCTTTCAGTCTGTCCTCACAGCAGAGCTGCTCAGCCCTCTGAGCATCCTCATGGCCCTTCTCTGGACCCTCTTGTAATAGAGACTCCAGAATAATAATACTCATCCTAAACCTGGTTCAACTTGAGGCCATTTGCTCATGCCCTGAAATGAGTCTCAATGTCTGTCCCCACCACACCTCTGTAGGGCACTGCATTTCTGAGACGCAGGATGGGTGAAGGAAGAGGAGCAAGGTGTGACTGAGCAGAGTGCTGGGTGGCAAGCTGAGAGTTGGAGCAATGAGAACTCAGTGAGCAGCTTCAAAGGAAGATCACAATGAAAACTCCCCTGAGAACATCTGAAAAGCCCCCAAATCCCACACGTTCCCCACTGCATTTGCCATACATCCAGCAGGAGCTCTTCCGTAGGGAAGCAGCACAACACGCAGAAGAGCAGTGCTGTTGGGTTTGCCCCTTTCAGCGTGCACACCACAGCAGATAGGGAAAAGATTAACTTCTTAGCCCCCTACTTTTCCTCAAGATGAGAAGCAACCCACAGGAATGATTTCCAGGCTGAAGTCACACCTTACTGCAGGAGCTCAGGAGTAAGAAAAAGAAGTTTGGAGGGTTTCTTAGAATCATAGATTCAAGCAGGTTGGAAGAGACCTCCAAGATCATCCAGTCCAACCTAGCACCCAGCCCTGTCCAACCAACTAGACCATGGCACTAAGTGCCTCAGACAGGCTTTTCTTGAGCACCTCCAGGGATGGTGACTCCACCACCTCCCTGGGCAGCCCATTCCAATGCCAATCACTCTCTCTGTGAAGAACTTCCTCCTAACATCCAGCCTATACTAAGGGATATCTAATCTGGGGAAGAAATTCCTCATGGCTAAACTGAAGCCAGGCTTAAAGCCAGCTACCAGGCAGAGTTTTTTAACACTAGGTCCACTTTCTCCCTTTGGATCAACACCAGATGCTTATCTAGAGGATATACTTCAGACAAACACAAGTTCATGGTTCAATAAGAGACACATGAGGAGAAAATCAGTGCCTGGATAAAATGAACCAAAGGTCCCTTCTGATCTTCTAAATCTATTACCTGTGATATCACAAATATCACAGAAATATTAAATATCCAACACTCTCCTTTTTGAAGGTGACCTTGTTTCCATGGCAACTTGCAGGGGAGCCAAGAGTTGGGTCATCCCCTTTCTGGGATGCTGTGTGTTTTCCCTCTGAATACTGCCAGTCTAGCCCCACTTCAGTTCCACCAGCTCCACGAATCACTCAATTTAAAAAACAACAATGCAAAGAAATCTTCTGTTTGCATAAAACAGAAGCAGACCTTTGCATTTTCCTTTCTTCCTTGGGATGATTATTTTCTCTTTTGTGATTCATAAATTCCAGCAGGTGAAGTGTGTGTGTGTGGGGGGGGGGAAGTTACATAAAAAGCTTTTTAGGGTAATTATGTCTTCAGCTGGAAATTTTGACATTTGTGATCTCTCCCTTTGATCACTGCTATTAATATCTCTGTAGCAGATATGACTCGCTGAGAGTTAACTAATTGATAGGGGAGAAAAAACCTGCTTGGAGTTGCAAGAGTTTTCCCTTCTTTGTTTCAGCTGAAGTGACAAGGTTGCACTGAACAGGATTATTACCTTTCCACTTAATAGAATACTCCACAGATAGTGGTAAAAATATGAGTGTGAGTAGCAAAAAGAAGCTGGGATTTTATGACTTCTATCTAATATTGGGTGTTTATTTATGGGGTACAGGTATTTGCATTGACAAAGTCTCTGCAGCTTCAGCACCTCTCAGGATCCTGGTGCTTTAAGAGCAGAGGAGGTGCTAACATCAGAGAGCTGGGGAGCTGAAGGATTAGAGAGATAAACTATCTGTACTGAGAGACAGGGAAGGGACAGAGGGGAAGATCCAACCCATCCAGCTAGACGTTGAGAACTGCAGGGTTCTAAACGCAACAGCCCCAGGGAGCACCTACTGAGAGAAGTTAAGTTGTAGTGCCCCTTGATGGTCTCGTTCTCTCTTCATGTACCACACAAGGATATTAGGTTTCCCAGGCAATGCAGAATTAGGTGGCATCAATCTACCTCAGAGAGAGGAATTGGAACTAGATTACAGAATAGAATCAATCAGGTTGGAAGAGACCTCCAAGCACGTCAGGTCCAACCTAGCACCCAGCCCTGGCCAATCAACCAGACCATGGCACTAAGTGCCTCATCCAGTCTGTTTCTTGAACACCTTCAGGCACAGCGACTCCACCACCTCCCTGGGCAGCCCATTCCAATGCCAATCACTTTCTCTGTGAAGAACTTCCTCCTAACATAGAATCATAGAATGGTTTAGGTTGGAAGGGACATCCAGCCTATACTTGCCCTGGCACAACTTGAGACTGTGTCCCCTTGTTCTCTTGCTGGTTGTCTGGAGAAGAGACCAACCCCACCTGGCTACAGCCTCCCTTCAGGTAATTGTAGACAGCAATGAGGTCTGCCCTGAGCCTCCTCTTCTGCAGGCTAAACACCCTCAGCTGCCTCAGCCTCTCCTCATAGGGTTTGTGTTCCAGGCCATTATCTCTGAGGTCTCCTCCAACCCAAAGCATTCTATGATTCTGTGACTAAAGGACTTGTCCAGTATCAGACAATAAGTCCTTGGCTAAAGTGAGAGTCTTGCCCACACATCATTTTGCTCCGAATTATGGCCCAGGCTGACCTGCTGTTAAAACCCCTCCTTCCTGAGTTTGCACTTCTCTTCCACATCCAAACTCAAGGTCTATTTAGTGTATTTTCACCTCTTCTGATTGTGATGGTTTGGGTGTTACCTGTCCCCCCACAATTGAGAAAATCACCCAGACTAAACTCAGCAGCTGGAAATTAAAGAATGAAGCTTTATATTTACAGCTTAGCACAAGATACAAGCAGGTATTTACAATCTAGACAGCCACAGACAGAATACACAAGTTAAAATGCAATACAGAAACACAACAGCCCTCCCAGAAACCAGAGTCCCCAGGAGGGGCTCCCAACCACCCTTCCACCTTCTTTCCTCCCCTCTACTTTATCCTAGACTTTGCCTTACATTCAAGGTGAGTTTGGAGAGTCAGCCAGGGGGGTTAGGAAGCAGAGGGATTAGTTAGACAGCAGGTTAGAGAGAGAGAAGTGAAGGCCAAAGTCAGAGAGCAACTCTGTTATCTATGTTTGTGTTCTTGTTCTTACACATCTCAGCAAGCCTATGAGTGCAGTAGCCATCAGCATTGTTTCCTTTTCACAGCCTATCATCTAATTCCGCTCACCAAAATATCCCAGCTAGGCTTAAACTAGCACACTGAGGTGTGGTTTTGCAGAGCATTGTCTACCTCAGGCCCAAAACAAGATTTTGGGTCACTTCACTGAGACTCACAGAATTGTCAGGCTGGAAGGAACCCCAAGCATCATCTAGTTCCAACCTCCCTGCCATGGGCGGAGACGCCTCATACTAGATCAGGTTGCTCAGAGTCCCATCCAGCCTGGCCTTAAAAAGAAGCAAGCCTTGAAGAAGCAATAATAAGAAGCTGCTTCTTAAAAAGAAGCACCATTCTGGGAAAGTCTGTTTAAGAAGATGACATCATAAAAGTGCCATCATCTGCATTGCTTAGAGAATTAACTAGACTCTTATTTGCCGTTTCCATACACAAACCACATCTGTTACAGCCTTCGAACCTGGAGTCTCGCAGATGAGTCCTGCTCCTGACTGAATGCAATTTGCATGCAGCAGACACATTGCTATCATATGAAATACACCACACCTTCTGTGCTTCAAATATTCACCTGGAGGAGCAAAACATCCCCTAACTAGCTTGAACAAGCAGTCTTCTTTTCCTGACCATGCTAGTGGAAAAGCCTCTATGAAGATGACCTTGTAGAGGCTGGATGTTAGGAGGAAGTTGTTGGCAGAGAGAGTGATTGGCATTGGAATGGGCGGCCCAGGGAGGTGGTGGAGTCACCATCCCTGGAGGTGTTCAAGCAAAGCCTGGATGAGGCACTTAGTGCCATGGTCTAGTTGATTAGACAGGGTTGGGTGACAGGTTGGACTGGATGAGCCTGGAGGTCTCTTCCAACCTGATTGGTTCCCATTAATGCTATGCTCTGCACCTCAGTTTTATCCTCTCTTGCAGATAAGGAGGAACAAAATTGTATTTGCTACTGTTCATTCTCCACTTCGAAACAAACAAGAACTGAATCATAGAATCACAGAACGGTTGGAAGAGAGCTCTGGAGATCACCTAAGTCCAGTCCCCTTGCTAAAGGAGGATGTCCTGGATCAGGTCACTCAGAATCACAATGTGCAGGTGGGCTTTGAAAAGTTGTGCTAGTTTGAGCCAGTTTGAAAAGTTGAGCTAGTTTGGGATATTTTGGTGAGAAGAATTAGATGCTAGGCTGTGAAAAGGAAACAATGGTGATGTCTGCTGCACTCATAGGCTTGCTGAGATATATAAAAACAGGAACACAAACACAGATGACAGAGTTGGTCTGGCTGCCTCCCTTCCCCCTCCAACCTGCTGTCTATGTGACTAATCTGTCTGCTTCCTAACCCCCCTGGCCGATCTTCCAAACTCACCTTGAACATAAGGCAAAGTCTGGGGTAAGGTAGAGGGGTGGGAAGAAGGTGGAAGGGTGGTTGGGAGCCCCTCCTGGGGACTCTGGTTTCTGGGAGGGCTGTTGTGGTTTTGTATTACCTTTTTAACTTGTCTATTTCTGTCTGTAGCTGTATAGATTGTAAATACCTGCTTGTATCTTGTGCTAAGCTGTAAATACAGCTTCATTCTTTAATTTCCAGCTGCTGAGTTTAGTCTGGGTGATTTTCTTAATTGTGGGGGGCAGGTAACACCCAAACCATCACAAAAGTCTCCAGTGAAGGAGACTGCACAACCTCTCCGAGCAGCCTGCCTCAGGGCTCCAGCACCCTCAAAGTAAAGAAGTTTCCCCTTCAGTTCAAGTGGAACCTCCTGTGTTCTAGCTTGTACCCACAGCCCCTCATCCCATCAAGGCAAGAACACTACTGCCATACCCAAGCACATAAGCCCACATACTCATAAGTATTCCAACATGCATATAAATGGAGAATAAAAGTGATTTATCACCGCCAGAACTGCCAGACTATGTGAAGTGGGTAGCTGCAACACGGCATATCCTTTAGCTAGCACAAGGCTTTATTACCTTTTAAATGATTGTTTCTTTTTTATGACTGAAACATCAGCTTTTTAATAGAAGCTGTGCACCATGCATTCAGTTATTTATTTTCACATCCAGGAAAATGATCCTCTTCCTCTACTCCCCTCCTCCCAAAAATGGCAGTAAAAAAGATGGAATTAGAAAAGAGAGTTCAAGGAGAAAAAAAAAATGAGTGTGTTTCTTAGGGTGAGGCAAAGGTATGACTGTGGTCAGTGTCAGGTCAAAGAGAGATCTCTGCTATCCAAGGTCACAGAATCATGGAATTGTTTGGTTGGAAAAGACCTTTAAGATCCTTGAGTTCAACTATTCTCTAACTCTACCAAGGCTGGTGCTAAACTATGACCACCCTCAGCACCACAGCTCTTTTTCAACACCTCCAGGGATGGGGATTCCATCACCTCTCTGGGCAGCCTATTCCATTGTTTGAGAACCCTTTCAAATCTCTACTCACGTCCAACCTAAACCTGCCCTGGTGCAACTCGGGGCCATTTTCTCTTTGTCCTGTCACTTGGTACTAGGGAGAAGAGACCATCACCTACCTGGCTACAACCTCCTTCCAGGGAGTTCGTAGAAAGAATGAGGGCTCCCCTCAGCCTTACAATCATAGAATCATAGAATCAACCAGGTTGGAAGAGACCTCCAAGATCATCCACTCCAACCTAGCACCCAGTCCTAGCCAGTCAACCAGACCATGGCACTAAGTGCCTCATCTTCCAGGCTTTTCTTGAACACCTGCAGGCATGCTGACTCCACCACCTCCCTGGGCAGCCCATTCCAATGCCAATCACTCTCTCTGCCAACAACTTCTTCCTAACACCCAGCCTAGACCTCCCCTGGCACAACTTGAGACTGTGTCCCCTTCTCTTGTCCAAACCACCACCCCCAGTTTCCTGAGCTGCTCCAGGGCAGAGCTGTTCTCCAGACTCTTCACCAGCTCTGTTGCCATTCTCTGGACACTCCAGCACCTCAGTGTCTCTTTAATACTGCAGCACCTAAAACTGAACCCAGTAGTTTCAACAAATACAGAATGACCAATCTGTGCCTCACCTGCACAGCATCCCAACTAGTTCTTCCAGGACCCATCACTACATATTCACAGCACCAGCAGGGAAATGTCTGCCTTCATTTCTGTAATCACTGCCTTGGAGCTGCTTAGCAATGCTTCTACTTTGGTAGGAGGGCAATCACTCTCGTTAGATGTCAGAGCCAGACAGCAGAGTGCTTCTGTTTGAAGGATAGCATGCAGAACAATGATTTAGAGTCTGAGAGCTGGAGAGAGCACTCCTGGAGTGAAGGGGTGTCCCCTTTGGAAACTCAGCAGCTGACAGCTATTAGAACATCACTGAACACACACAGGAGCTCAGGCCCTTCTTACAAAGTTCACTGCTGTACACAAAATTGGCTCCCACACAGGAGGAGCTGAAAGGAGAGACTGCATGCTGCAGCAGGGGTTGCTCAGCCTGGTCCCCTGTGAGAACACTGGACTGAAAATGAAGGTGTCAGTGATGACCTTCCAGGAGCATCACCCAATTAATCTCTGCAGCAGAGACTTTTAAATGCCATCCAAATCTCAGGCACAGGGGCATGCCAAAACGGTTGTGTGCTTCTTCACGAGCTCTCTCTGCTGCACTGGCAGTGTCTGCTGTCTGATGAGAGTGAGGCAGCCCTGTCTTTATGCCTTGGGAAGCAAGCAATTAGTAATCAAGTGTGAAATGTTACTGACAAGCCAGTGATGAGAATGATGTTCATGCACAAAGTTCCAGTCACTAGAGGTGACTGAATTGTCTGCTTTGGTCTTCTGTGCATCTAGTGAACTTAGCAAAATATGAACTGCAAGGCTAGAAAGAGGAAAGATTACTTACACAAGAGATTCAGCTGGCTGCCAGAGTGACTGCCTCTCTGATAGGAAGTAGGAGTAGGACAGTACTTGAGAGATTTCCCATATGGAGCAGCTAAGACTGCAAAACTGAAATTAACCTGGGATAAAAACCCAACCTAAAGAGAGAAGACTAAGACAAGATATTTAAGGAAAACAGGACCTAGCCTTACCAGAGGCTAAGAAGAGATGGGAACAGACAGAAGAGGCTGCACTGAATTACTAAGGTTGGAAAAGACCTTTAGGGTGAAGTCCAACAACATTGTGGCTGCTAACCAGGTCCAGAAGGGCCGTGTCTAAACACTTCCTTAACATCTCCACCTCATGTATCATGGCTAGAGGGCCAGGCCCAGAGAGTGATGGTGGTGAATGGTGCCACATTCAGCTGGCAGCTGGCACTAGTGGTGTGTCCCAAGGACCAGTTCTGGGCTCAGTCCTGTTCAATATCTTTATTGATGATCTGGACCAGGAGATTGAGTCCAGCATTAGGAAGTTTGCAGATGACACCAAGTTAGGAGCAGGCGTTGATCTGTTGGGAGGGTAGGAGAGCCCTGCAGAGGGACATTGACAGGCTGGATGGGTGGGCAGAGGTCAACGGGATGAGATTAACAAGACCATTTCTACACTTTGGCCATAACAACGCCAAGCAGTGCTACAGGATGGGGACAGAGTGGCTGAGAGCAGCCAGAAAGAAAGATACCTGGGGGTGCTGGTAAGTAGTAGCTGAAGATGAGCCAGCAGTGTGCCCAGGTGGCCAGAAGAGCCAATGGCATCCTGGCCTGTATCAGGAGCAGTGTGGCCAGTAGGACACGGGAAGTTATTCTGCCCCTGTACTCAACACTGGTCAGGCCACACCTTGAGTGCTGTGTCCAGTTCTGGGCTCCTCAACTCAAGACAGATGTTGAGATACTGGAAGGTGTCCAGAGAAGGGCAACAAGGCTGGTGAGGGGCCTGGAGCACAGCCCTGTGAGGAGAGGCTGAGGGAGCTGGGGTTGTTTAGCCTAGAGAAGAGGAGGCTCAGGGCAGACCTTATTGCTGGCTACAGCTACCTGAAGGGAGGCTGTAGCCAGGTGGGGTTGGTCTCTTCCGCCAGGCAACCAGCAACAGAACAAGGGGACACAGCCTCAAGTTGTGCCAGGAGAGGTCTAGGCTGGATGTTAGGAGGAAGTTGTTGGCAGAGAGAGTGATTGGCACTGGAATGGGCTGCCCAGGGAGGTGGTGGAGTCACTGTCCCTGGAGGTGTTCAAGAAACAGACTTAGTGCCATGGTCTAGTTGCTTGGCTAGGGTGGGTGCTAGGTTGGACTGGATGAGCGTGAAGGTCTCTCCCAACCTGGTTGACTCTATGATTCTATGAACAAGCCCCTCATTACAAGCTTCTACCAACGACCCACAAAATATCTTCCTCTACACAAAGAAGCAAACCCAACCAGTATGTGCACTTGATGGAGACAAACAAGCAAGCACAACCCTGGCAGCAAGCAGTCAGGATGAGGACTAGGTGACAGATGGTGAAGGATTTGGCACAACTGACTCCCACTCAGTTTCCTGAAGGGCCTGAAAGAGCCCCACAGCCTGACAGCAGAGTGATGAGCAAGCTCCAGATGAAGAAAGCTGGAGCAGGGGCATCTCCCCTTGCTCTGGCTGAGACATCTGCTCAGCTTCCAGTCCTTGCTTACTTCTAGGGGTGAGCTCAAACAGGACATTTAATAAAACCTCTTTTTTTCATCCCACTCAAGGGAAATAACTATGAGTAAAATTCTCCTAGAAAGGAGAAACCAACCCAAACCTTGATCCCTTGATAAGTCACAGTGCTGAGGATAGCCTAGCATCACTGAAGGCTTTGTTCTCAACCTGAGTGGTCTAAAGCCACTTCTACCTGTCAATATGGATGCAACACAAGAAGTCTTTTTATTTTTCCCACTCCACTTCAATGCAAACTGAAGGAAATATTTTATCACCAAGCTAACAATGCTGTGTCATTAGCAAAAAGCACTAAAGAGATGAAATACAGAGGTGCATGAAGTACAAGCATTAGCATTGCAGGGTTACCCCACTCCGAGCTCAAACAACAAATGCAACTCAATTATCTAACCTGGAATTACCTAGTTCCTCATTCTCATTAGAAATCATTAGATGTGGTAATCTGATTTAAACATTTACTACTTTTGGTTTTGTTTTCCATCAGAGAGAACAGAAATAATTCAGGGCAATGTCTTCGATAATCTGATGTCATTCACAACTCAGATTAACCTTAAGAGAGAGGAAGTTCTTTGTTACAAGTATGAAGCTGTAATTAACAGTAAGATTCTGATGAAATCAGCCTTCCCATAACCTCTCAGTTTACTCTTTTTGGTGAATTACAGTAAAAAAAAAACACCACAATTTTAAAGATATAGATAGCAGAGCTGTAGGAATAAAGTCTTTAGAAGGAAACATAGCACACATAAACACACATTTGGTTCTGGATTTCAGGTTGGTTTGCCTTTCAAGGCATCTCTTCAGAGAATCACAGAAACAACCAGGTTGGAAAAGCCCCCCAAGATCACCAAGTCCAACCTATAACTCTACTCTATGAGATTCACCTTAAACCATGTCCCTAAGCACCACATCCAAATGATGCTCAAACACATCCAGGGTTGGTGACTCCACCACCTCCCTGGGTAGCTCATCACTTAGAAGCAGCTCTTCACTTAGAGGCATAAAACCTTGCTTGCTTAAAACTGATTTAAATAAAAACAAATTAGGATTTTGTTCACCTCAGGAAGAAGGGAAAAGAATACAAGTGCCATTTGCAAAGGACAAATCTGGGGGCAGAGTGGCTGAGAGCAGCCAGGAAGAAAGGGACTTGCGGGTACTGGTGGATAGTAGTAGCTGAAGATGAGCGTGGATAGTAGTAGCTGAAGATGAGCCAGCAGTGTGTCCAGGTGGCCAGGAGAGCCAATGGCATCCTGGCCTGGATCAGGAGCAGTGTGGCCAGCAGGACAAGGGAGGTTATGCTGCCCTGTACTCAACACTGGTCAGGCCACACCTTGAGTGCTGTGTCCAGTTCTGGGCTCCTCGATTCAAGAGAGATGTTGAGGTGCTGGAAGGTGTCCAGAGAAGGGCATCAAGGCTGGTGAGGGGCCTGGAGCACAGCCCTGTGAGGAGAGGCTGAGGGAGCTGGGGGTGTGCAGCCTGCAGAAGAGGAGGCTCAGGGGTGACCTCACTGCTGTCTACAACTACCTGAAGGGAGGCTGTAGCCAGGTGGGGTTGGTCTCTTCTCTCAGACAACCAGCAATAGAACAAGGAGACACAATCTCAAGTCGTGCCAGGGGAGGTCTAGGCTGGATGTTAGGAGGAAGTTGTTGGCAGAGAGAGTGATTGGCATTGGAATGGGCTGCCCAGGGAGGTGGTGGAGTCACCATCCCTGGAGGTGTTCAAGAAACAGACTGGCTGAGGCACTTAGTGCCATGGTCTGGTTGACTGGATAGGGCTGGGTGCTAGGTTGGACTGGATGAGCTTGGAGGTCTCTTCCAACCTGGTTGATTCTATGACCCAAGGTGGAACACATGGTCAACACGAAGAAGTAATGTACAGAACTCGTGACCTTGAGAACAAGAGTAGTATTAAAAGTGCAACTTGATCTAGTGTGAGCTGTCCTTGCCCGTGGCAGGGGGCTGAACTAGATGATCCTTGAGGTCCCTTCTAGCCCTGACAGTTGTATGATTCTGAGTGTCCTAGTGGTGTCCATAGGGGAAAAAAAAGAGTTGAGGTGTTTTTGCCACAGACTATGAGCTTCCTGACTTTAAGTGCTAATGAATGAGGCAGAGGTAGGTGTCATCAGTCAATCATGAGCTGACTGTGAGCTATCAGTGTGATGTAGACATGAAGAAGACAATTGTAAATCTAGATTATATCAAGTAAAGTATTTTCCATAGAGACAGGGAGTAATTAATGTCACTTTACAAGGGGCTGGTAAAACTTCATTTGTTACACAATGCATAATCCTGGCAGTTGATGTTGAAGAAAGATGAAGGCAGGAAAAGATACTAAGATGATCAGAGGAACCAGCAGCTAACTACTGAGTTTGATTAACCTTCTGAAACCATAGGTGTGAGGGGTAAAATGTCATCTGTCTGTCAACACATCAATAAAGTAAAGACCAGGTAAGAAAGTTATTTAAGCCCATGGCAAGTGGGCTGGAACTAGATCCTTGAGGTCCCTTCCAGCCCTGACAATTCTATGTTTCTATGATAATGACAGAGGAAAATGATGAGCCTAAGGTGATCATGAAGAAATGCAAACTAGAAATGAAAACAAGCTTTCTACATGGCTCAAAGAAAGCAAATTTGATTTCCCTTGGATTTTTTGCTAATGGCTGATTAGGCCTCCTGGCATCTCTGTGTGGGAATGGCACTGGTAGTTCTGCTGCTGATCTGTTCCTCTGAAAACCTTTGTTAAAGTGCTGCTATGCCTTCACCAGAAGCTGCAAGGGGAGGAAGGAACAAGAACTATGAAATTCTGAGCTTGGAATTGATCAATCTTTATGGTCCTCCAAGAGCCACTCCCTCTGACTGGACATGAGGAGGAAGTTCTAAACCATGAGAGTGGTGAGAGCCTGGACTGGGTTGCCCAGGGAGGTGGTTGAGGTCCCATCCCTGGAGGTGTTTAAGGGCAGACTGGATGAGGCTGTGGCCAGGCTGCTCTAGGGTAGGGTGTCCCTGCCCATGGCAGGGGGGTTGGAACTGGCTGATCCTTGTGGTCCCTTCCAACCCTGACTGATTCTATGATTCTATGCCTGCCCAGGCAGATGCCTCCAAGCAGGTCAGCTCAATCTCTCTTGCTAGAAGTCCTGCACACTGGTCTAATTTCCAGCCTTCAGATGGGAACAGCATGCCAGCGAGAGCCAGCCTGAAGCAGTGATGCTGTTCCTTGTCAGCAGTCATCTCCTGCCTTGTGCTAGCACTCAGGTATGCCCCTGGTGCTTAGCTGCACAGCTAGCAGAAGGCTGTGCTTTTCTGCTTATTTGGTTGCTTGGTTGTTTTTTCTGGGCTAACTTTTCAACTACATCTCTCCCAGCCTGGTTCATACTGGGATCAGTAAAAACCCAGTGCTGGGTGGGGGAAATAACGTTCAGGCTGGAGAAGGAAGGGCAAAATGAAACCAGCACCTTCCTAGGTACTGCAACCTAAAGTGTGTCTTGCTACACCCAAATGATGCTGCAGTGCTAATTTGCTTTCTGTCCCACTTCTACCTCCACAAGAAATTGCTGAAAATTCTTCCTGCTGGTCTTTCAAAAGGGATCAAAGAAAAAAGTACAGCCTGCAACCTGACTGCAGACCACGGATTCACTCGCTACGAGACCAATTTCTCCTAAGCATTTGGAGCCTCTGCCTGGCTCCAGGCTCCAGAAGAGCACAGAGGAACAGGGATGGTGTGAGGAGCACTTTCTGCACCATGCTCCCTGTCATCAGCTGATAATCAGCCACAACTCTGCCCTGCCTTTCCTAGGAACACAAAGGGAGTCCTTCTGGCTCAGGACTGCCATCCTAGACGGTTTGGGAATTTTGCAGAGGTTGATGCCAGGAGCCTTTCGATTACTGGAGCATCACTCCCAGCGGCCAGAACTCAAAATTCAGACCCAGAATTTAAGTGACAGTGAAGCCCATTTCAAGTCACCATGTGGATATCAAGAGTAGTTTAAGCTGTCTGCCTTCACAGAGTGCCCTTGATGTTACTCACTCACTCTTGGTTCACAGCCTCTTTCTTTCAACCATTAACCTCTTTGAGGGGCATCCTGAGGATGCCCTCACTGACATCCTTGGGAGCTGAGCTTCCCCCACCATCACAGCAAGTATAAAAATACGAGATCCCAGGCTGTCAGATGGTTGTCTTTTGGAAGCTGGCAATGCTCATGTGTTGATTTAGGAGGTCCAAAGTTCAGACTTTAGCTTCCAGGTCTGGGCTAAAGAGGAAAATTAAAAAGTGATGAGGAAGTGGCTGTGCTCTGACAGCCTCTCTTCTTCACAGCAGTGAGCACAGCAAGGTCCCTCCAGGCACAAGTGACAGAAAGCAGTCACTTCTCAGAACCCATGAGCAAACTGCAAAGCTTCATTTCAAGACACAAAACTTTAACCCTTTAGGCAGCACACATCCCTCAGCCAGAGTCAGAAGTCACTCTTCCCTGTCTACAAACTGTGTCAGAGTGAATGCTGCATCCAGAATTCACTGCATCCAGTTCTGGACCCCTAATACAAGAAGGATGTGGAGATGCTGGAGCATGTCCAGAGAAGGGCCACGAGGATGATCAGAGGGCTGGAGCACCTCTCCTATGAGGACAGACTGAAAGAGTTTGGGCTGTTTAGTATGGAGAAGGCTCCCAGGTGACCTTGTGGCCTTCCAGGATCTGAAGGGGCCTACAAAAGAGCTGGGGAGGGACTTTCTAGGCTCTCAGTTAGTGACAGGACTGGGGGGAACAGAGCAAAGCTGCAGGTGGGGAGATTCAGACTGGACATGAGGAGGAAGTTGTTGAGCATGAGAGTGGTGAGAGGCTGGAATGGGTTGCCCAGGGAGGTGGTTGAGGCCCCATGGCTGGAGGTGTTTAAGGCCAGGCTGGATGAGGCTGTGGGCAGCCTGCTCTAGGGTAGGGTGTTCCTGCCCATGGCAGGGGGTTTGGAAACTGATGATCCTTGTGGTGCCTTCCAACCCTGACTGATTCTATGATTCTAGTTAACTTCACCAAATTCCCAAGATTCCTTGACAAAAGATTATTCAGATCCCACTTAGTTCAGGTGGCCACTGCAGAGGTAGAGAGGCTGCCTTAGAGATTGCAGTATGAGTGTCAGGCTCTTTGGTGGGCTTGGTTTAAGAAGTTTAACTTGTCTTAGAAGCAGACTCATACACCTGCCATATTTATTTCCAAAAGAAAACTGGGAAAATCTGTTCTACTTAACTAACAAAGAAAGCCTTGGGAGGGGGAAAAAAAACCAGCATAAATTAGAATAAAGATTTAACAAGTTGGAAAAAAAAAAAAAAAAAGAAAAAAGAAAACAAAATGCACAAAAATTGTGGTTTAAAATCATCAGAAATATTTGGGCTGCCTTCCAAATACTTTCTTCCCAAATCCTCTTGGGTTTGTAAAATGTAGAAGTCACAAAGTGATGTCACCTTTCAGGTTAACATCAGGCTAATCCTCAGTTTAAGGGGATTTTGCCCCTTTAGGTTTTGTTTCAGGCAGGTCATTAACCACCCAGCCTACACCCCAGAAGACTGATTTTACTCAATCCAGGATTAATCTACCACTCCTTAGAGAGCAGAGGGATGACTGAGTCATTGCATTATCTACATTGACAGAAGACAGCCTGGAGGGATTGTTGTTGCATTTGAGAAAAGTGACATGATCTTAGAGGTCTTTTCCAACCAAAACAAACTCTGATTAATGTGAAGAAAGAACAACTGTGAGGGTAAAGCCTGGTCTAGTAGAAAGGGACCAGAGCTGCTCAGAACTACATTGGAATTTTAATAAACAAATAAGTAGACTGATTAGATTTTACCTATGGAGCTTTCTTCTGCTTTCTTTATACCTGTAGACTGATTAGATTTTACCTATGGAGCTTTGTCCTGCTTTCTTTATACCTGTAGGCTGATTAGATTTTACCTGTGGAGCTTTCTTCTCCTTTCTTTATACCTGTAGACCTCAGAGAAGTCCTCTAATCAGGCAGTTAGCATAGAATCATTTTGATTGGAAATGATCATGGAGTCCAAGCATCACCTAACTCTACCAAGTCTGATGCTCAACCATCATTTGAAGGATAGATCCAGTTCAAACAATTCACAGAACCACACAGAATTAACCAGGTTGGAAAAGACCTTGGAGCTCACAGAATCCACCACCCAACCCTTCTATTTAACTAAACCATGGCACTAAGTGCCTCATCCAGTCTCCTTTTAAACACCTCCAGTGTTGGCTGTCCAACAAGCAACAGCAAACCTTGCAGCTGATCTTTCATCTACCATAGCATGGCTTGTGTTGGAAGGACTCTTAAAGATCATCTACATGCAATCCCCCTGCCATGGGCTGGGACACCTTCCACTAGACCATGTGTCTAGAGCTCAGCACTGCAGGCAGTTCATTCCTCCAGAGCAAACAAGCAGAATTATTTAATAACCACATTTTGCTCATATCTATCCTATTTCTAATTCCATTTATCAGAAAACCTCATGCTGGAATTAACAAATGTCCTATTTTCTATTCCTCACTCCTGAGCTCTGCTGCCTTGATTTATTGGTGTCAGTAGATGTTGATGGAATAGAGGAAGGAATCACAGAATTAACCAGGTTGGAAAAGATCTCTAGGATCATCAAGTCCAACCTATCACCAATCCCTTCTAATTAACTAAACCATAGCACTAAGTGCCTCATTCAGTCTCCTTTTAAACTCTCCCAAGGATGGTGACTCCACCACTTCCCCAGGCAGCCCATTCCAATGGGCAATCACTCTTTCCATGGAGAATTTCTTCCTGTTGTTCAGCCTAAACCTGCCCTGGTACAGTTTGAGATTGTGTCCTCTTTTTCTGTCACTGGGTGCCTGGGAGAAGAGACCAGAGAAGAGAACAAGAGGCTGAGACTTCAATCCTGCAGTCCAAACAGATGGCCATGAGGCAAAGCAGCCAAGACAACAAGCTATAAGCACCTAGGAGAGGAACACCCAGTCATGGACTTAAAACTGTTCAGTCCTAGGTTTATAGTACATTATGATCAATATCACCACGGTTTGGAAAGCAAACATCAGTTTGTAAGCCCTCCACAGCCTTTCAGTGGTCTGGTTGCACTACCTGCAATGCAGTGTTCTAATGATATGTTCCTTCAGACAGGCAGCTCACTAAAGGTGTGTGTGAACCAAGTCAGCAGCTTTCTGCAGGCTGGCTGAAATTCAAGTGGAGAAGTGACCTAGTTGCATAAACCTGGTCTGCAGCTTGGAAAGTGTACAGAAGTGACACTTCATGATGTGACTGCCACGTAAGCTGTCCGAGTGAATCAGCAGAAAGAAGCAGACAGCTTTCAAGTCTGTAAAGTCACTTGTAATGGCACTCAAAAAAAGGTTGTTTTGATTCATTACATAACATTAGGGCAAATTTCTACCTACCTCTGCTTCTCCAAGGATATACAGTCACTGTCTCTCAAAGCAATAGTACCCTCCTCTGAGCAGATTTCCTTGGCCAAACATTTGCCCAGTTCAGAAAAGCCCAAAGTGTGGCTTGGCCTATTTATTTCATGATCTCTCTAGTCTACTACAGAATACTGAGAACCAACATTAGGATGGAGAGTCAACTTGAAGTGAATGAGTGGCTGCAGTCAGGTTGCAAGGCTCAGCTGGGGGATACAAAAGTTTGCAGTCCTGTGGGGTTTTTTCCCCCAGAATTGGAGCTGATTTCTGAGGACCCAGGAGAGAGCAGACTGAGAATTACAGAGAACAAGGTGCCAGGCTGATCACCACACTGCTATCTCATCAAGGAACTTGTGTGGAGCCAACTTAGAATCATAGAATCACAGAATGGTTTAGGTTGGAAGGGACCTCAAGGATCATCCAGCTCCAACCCCCTGCCATAGGCAGGGACACCTCCCACTAGAGCAGGCTGCTCAAGGCCTCATCCAGCCTGGCCTTAAACACCTCCAGGGAGGAAGCA
>WAAF01010904.1:50483-62432 GCA_013400475.1 Tricholaema leucomelas
GGAGATTCAAGTCTCAATGTCCAACAAGACAGAGTCCCCTGAAAGCATTTGGGCACTGTCTGGGCTGTGGCTAACCCCTGTGAGTGGGTAACAATAATTTGTGAGGAAATGCTTAAATGCCTCTTTGTAACTCTCCATTGCCTTCTGCCATGGAGCAGAAAGAGCTCTTTGAGCCCAGCTGCTGGGCAAGCGGCATAGTGACCGCAAGTGGTGTTTGACCACAGGAACCTTCTCTTCCAGTTCAAAGAATGTTTCTGTATTTTGCTGGTTACTACTAGATGTAGATATTAGCCATAGAATGTCTCCATGACCGTGTAAGAACCCAAATAGTATTAGAATTAGGGGTCTGGGGTGGTGGGAGCTCAGAATAGCAACATGAACAAACAACAGTCATTTGGGGAAATATCATCTCCCATCAATTCATTTCCCCTCCTCAACAAATACTGACTGGGCTGAAACGCTGTGAAGCAAATTTTGCTTCAAAGGAGGCAACAGCCCAGCTGTGATCAAGAGGAAAACACTGTTAGATGTGAAAACAGACCAAGTACAACTTCTTGAACACAGATCTTCAGGAAATATGTTTTACTAACACAGAAAAATACTCCAAACTCCTCTGAGGCATTGTGATTTAACACAGAAACAGATGTTTTATGGTGAGCAGAGCATTAGAAACCATCCTGAAAGGTAAATTTTCCATAGCCAAAGCATCAGACTGTGCCTAGCTCTGCTACATTACTCACACACACACAAATCACCCAGATGGGTTCAACTAAAAATGAAGCAGGATGTGACCAGGTTTACGTGGCTTAGGAGAGTGAGGCTGAGTGTTGTTTGGAAGCACCCTCGTGTGATTAGCGCTTTCTTTGGCCTTTCACTGATATGTTTTCCTCTCCCTCAGAGTGGAAATAAATGCAGTGAAATGTAATTTTTATTCACAGAATAGGCTCAGCTTTGCTTGCTGAAAGCTCATATCTGGGTTAATTTAAAAACTCCCTCTGGGTTACACTTTGAAATGAACATTTAATGAAGACAAATATATTCACCCAGCCAGGAAAAATATATACATATACATTTTAATTGCTGTATCTTTGATATTCCTGTTTTCCAGAAGCATTCCAAGTGCATCAAGAACACCAGCAATGCAGCAGACGTTGGTATTTCATGCAAAAGTAGAAAATCAAAAGTGTTCAGGGCATGATTCATTAGGCCCCTTTGAAGGCAGTGCAAACATGCCTCTGGGCTGCAACAGATGTTGGTTGAGACCTTCAGAGGGAGTGTGGTACCATGCACTTGCTCCATAAACATGTGTACCCAGATGCCAACAGAGCTGTACACCTGAGCTGTATCTGTGTCTGTGCATATTGGCATTTTGAGAGGCTTTTATCAAAGAATGACTCAGGCTGGAAGGGACTTCAGAGATCACCTCCCCCAACCTCCCCACCATGGGCAGGGACACTTCTCACCTAGACTCAGCTGTTCAAGGCCTCATCCAGCCTGGCCTTCAACACCCCTAGGGAGGAGGCAGCCACAACCTCCCTGGGCAGCCTATTCCAGAGTCTCATCACCCTCATACTGCAGAACTTCTTCCTAAGGTCCAGTCTAACTCTGCTTCTCCATTCCCCCTTGTCATGTCTCTGGACACTCTTATGAAAAGTCCCTCCACAGCCTTCCTCTAGGATCCCTTCAGGTATTGGTGGGTGTTGGGGCCGTGGCTGTAGTGCATGATTATAAAGAAGTAAGATAGGTCAGTTAAAGGGCAAAGACACTGCGAATGCTACACAGTGCCTGCAGAGGCAGGATGTTTCCCACAAAACATGTGAATGGTACACAGTGCCTGCAGAGGCAGGATGTTTCCCACAAAGCCACGGGATACTTGCTGCCAAAAACAGAAACAGGTATGCGATAACAGTAGCTATACGTAGAAAAATAACCATCTCTTCCAACCCATTATGACTCTAACGGAGGCGCGTGGACGAGATCGGTTGACCGATCACTGTACGCATGCTCAGCGCGTGGTCGCGTGTACGGGACTCTGAGTAGTATATAAGGTGTATAACTTCTCTACTAAAGTTGGACTTGGATTTGCATCACATTGATGTGTTGTCCTGTCCCGCTCGCACGGAATGCCCGCGACGGGTGGGCAGCTCTAAGGTCCTCCTGGAGTCTTCTCTAGGCTGAACACCCTCAGCTCCCTCAGCCTATCCTCATAGCAGAGGTACTCCAGCCGCTGGATCATCTTTGTGATCTCCTCTGGGCTCACTCCACCAGCTCTGTGTCCTTCTTGTGCTGGAGACACCAGAACTGGATGCAATATTTGAGGTGAGGTCTCAGCAGAGCACACTAAAGAAGCAGCATCCCCTCTCTTGCCCTGCTGGCCACAATCATCTTGACGCAGCCCAGGATATGATTTGTGTACATAAGGAGGAAACAAGAAGTAGAAGCAAGTAAACCCTGTATGCTTCTGCCATGGGAAAACTCATCCCTGACAGAAGAGAGATGGAAACTCTAAAATGCTTCCAGCCTATTTCTCTACTGGGTGTTTTTATTTTTACTTCACATCTTAACTCCACAGCTCATGCACAAGCTAGAGGTCTAAATGACAGGAAACAAGCCTAAAACCCCTTATGCCTTTTCTAATTTCCCCCAATCCCTCTGCAAACCAGGGCTATTTGTTCCAGCATCAGCAGGAAAAAGAAACACAGTGCTTCAACTGCACCTCAGCTAAAGCTCTTCAATCCAGTTCTCTGATGGAAAGGCCTTCATTAATTACAACACAGACTTTTGACAAGGACTCTGTGCCATGGTTTAACGAGTGGACAGATTGCTCTATTGCTTCAAAAGGGCCAGAGTGACAATGGTCACAGGCAACGAACTGGAGAATGGTTGGAAAGCTTAAATGGAGAAGCAATTCACAAGCTGCAATGTTACAGGCTGTTTAGTCTTGAGATGAGAACACTGAGAAGGGATCTGATCAACGTCTATCAGTATCTGAGGAGTGGGTGTCATGTGTTGCTCCAGTAGCACAGAGACATAGAATCATAGAATCAACCAGGTTGGAAGATCATCCTGTCCAACCTAGCACCCAACCCTATTCAGTCAACTAGATCATGGCACTAAGTGCCTCAGCCTGGCTTTTCTTGAACACCTCCAGGCACGGCAACTCCACCACCTCCCTGGGCAGCCCATTCCAATGCCAGTCACTCTCTCTGCCAACAACTTCCTCCTAACATCCAGCCTAGACCTCTCCCAGCACAACTTGAGACTGCGTTGCCTTGTTCTGTTGCTGGTTGCCTGGCAGAAGAGCCCAACCCCACCTGGCTACAGCCTCTCTTCAGGGAGCTGCAGACAGCAATGAGCTCTGCCCTGAGCCTCCTCTTCTACAGGCTGCACACCCCCAGCTCCCTCAGCCAGGGCGGCGCAAGGGCGGCGCGTGCCTGTGTGCTCTTGCTGAAATCTCTCACTACCATACATGCCCTGAGTCACAATCATGCTGTCACTTAAATTGTTTCTGCTGTCCCTGCTAAATGAAGGGAATATAAACAGCAAAGCCTGCTCACACACTGGAAAAACAGCAAACCAGCAGCATCTCATTGTCTTTTTCATGCAGGACATCCCCGTTGACCCAGATAATCATGGCTTCAACCAGTCTACAGCTACCATTAACCGGGTTGGTTCTTCTGAAGCAAAGCTGTTTCGAGTTGGACCAAACTCTGAATGACTGTAATTTAGTCCAAACAATTCTATTGGCAGCCCAAGTCCTTATAGCTCCTTTTTCCCCTATCTTCCTCCCATCATATTAACCATGGCACTGGAACATCACTAAGGCACAGAGTAATATGATGAGGGTGGTAAGACACTGGCACAGGTTGCCCAGGGAGGTTGTGGATGCTTCCTCCCTGGAGGGGTTTAAAGCCAGGCTGGATGAGGCCTTGAGCAGCCTGCTCTAGTGGGAGGTGTCCCTGCCTATGGCAGGGGGTTGGAGCTGGATGATCCTTGAGGTCCCTTCCAACCTAAACCATTCTATGATTCTATGAGGGGTGAGGGTTTGACACTACAGTAGGATAGGTATAGACTGCACATTAGGAAGTTGTTTATTATGATAGTGGTGGAACACTGGAACAGGTTGCCCAGGGAAGTGGTGGAGGCCTCATCCCTGGAGACATTCAAGGTTAGGCTTGATGAGAATCTAGCTGGGGCTGTCCCTGCTGACTGTAGGAGGCTTGTGCTAGATCACAGGGAATCACAGAATAATCACAGAATTTCTTAGATTGGAAAAGCCCTTCAAGCTCATCCAGTCCAATCATTAGTTTCACACTGACTAGTCCTTGACTAAACCAAATCCCTCAGCACAATGTCTAATCACTATCAATCACTATGGTTGGAAAGGACCTCTAGAGGTCCCTTCCAACCCAAACCATTCTATGATTCAATGCAAAGAGAAAGAGATAATAAATACATCCCTTTGGGGCAGCAGAGCAGCCTTTATCAGGTGACAAGGAAGAACAGTGTCTTGAACCCAGTGGAAAGAAGAATGTTATCCCAGCCTGCTGGAAAAGCAAGACTTTTAATGGCAGCCTTCGTAGGTGTGAGAGGCAGACTTCCACTAACACAAATTAAATTCATGGAGCACAACTGTGTTCTTCACCACTCCAAGCTTCACACACCATGCCAACAAGTGCTTCATTCTTTGCTATGATTCTACCCCACCCGTCCCATTGGGAAGATATATTCTGCCTGCAATTTCTGGAGAGCATTTTCCTTTTCCCTTTCAGGTTGCCCGCCTGCAATCATACTGCCTGACAAGAACAAAGCCACAAGCTCTTCTGCAGCTTGTCCCCTCCCCTGCATCTCAGGCTAGGAAGAAAAACACCCAAGATGCAGAAGAGTTACTGTGCCTTCCCAAAGCTCTCCATACCTAACAAACTAATTCTCATACAGCTGCAAAAGCAAGGCTACAGCTGCTAGTCTGACGTGCCAGGAATCACATTTCAGCCAGCAACTCAAAACTACCACAGTTTCCTTTAGAAAGAAACAGAAAAGCAACTCAGCAAAAGGACTTTGTGAATTTAAAACTGACATTAATTTAACCATTAAACTTGAAGCTTTCCAGTCAGCATTTTCTTAAACATACCCAGGGCACAAACATCCATACATATTTTGAAATGGAATGGAACCAAATGAACAGTATGACAAGTATTTTCACTAAAGCAGTAGCCCTGTGCCTGCACAGGCACACAGACACTGAAGGAGGATGTGTTCTTCTGGATACCATGGGTGTGGCAGTCTGGGTACCACCTGCCAGAACTCCTTCTGGATAGAAGTTGGAGAAGGAAACAGCAGCATCACTCAAAAAAGGAGGGAAACCTTCTTACACCACTGCAAGCAAACCTCCTGCTGGGAACAAAGCTGTCTGCTTGCTAATATGCTTGATTCTTGCCAAGCTGTGTGCAAAGAGCTTCTGCACCATTAGCTAACACAAACACAGGTTCAAAGGGATCTTTGAAGTGACAAACCTAAAATGACAGGGGATGGAAAAACAAACTGTGCAGCCAGCAAGGCAGAGCTCTCTTTAATGAGGAGTGCACCTGGACTACACAACAGAGCACAAGTATTGGCTGTAAGGTCCACTGCCCAGGCAGCACTCAGTGAGTAGTTCCAGGTGAGTGAATTACAGAGGAAGGGATAGCCAAGTTCTCATGACAGGGCTTGTGATGTAGAGATGCTAAAGGCCAAGACTTGTAGAGGTAAAGCCCCCAAACCACAGAGCCTCTTACAGCTCTGGAGTGCCAATGGTGCTGTGACGACTGGCATCATTAGAGGGTTTGGCTCCTTGATTTTCTTGAGACATCTCACACATACAGGTAACGCTTGGGCTTGGATCAGAAGGTGTAACTCTGCAACAGGTAGAGTACCAGATCCACAGGAAACGGCAAGAATAAAGGCTGAGAGGATAGCAGTAACCAATGGGATGAGAGAAGATCAGGGATAACAGGTCTGGTGAGGAGCAGCTGAGGGAACTGGGATTGGTTAGTCTGGAGAAGAGGCTGAAGGAGACCTCATTGCTCTCTATAGCTCCCCAAAAAGACGTAGCAGTGAGTCAGAGGTTGGTCTCTTCTCCCTAGTAGAGAGTGACAGAACGAGAGAAAATGTCCTGAAATTGTGCCAGGAGAGGTTTAGGTTGGAGATTAGGAAGAAATTCTTTGCTGCATGAGTGGTCAGGGATTGGAACAGGCTGCCCAAGGAGGTGGTGAAGTCACCACCCCTGGAGGCGTTCAAAAACTCTGTCCATATGGCACTTGAGGGGGGACATGAGTTAGTAGGCAGGGGGGTGTTAGGCTGACAGCTGGACTTGGTGATCTCAAAGGTCTTTTCCAACCAAACCAATTCTGAGATTCCATAAGACTATATAAGTATGCAGAGATGTTTAAACCTGAGACGATATTGAAAGAAGCCAATTGTACCCTGAGCTTGTACAGTTGTTCAGGCAGTGACCTCCCTCCCCTCTGCTGCCAGGAGCTAAGCTCCAGCAGGATTCTCACACTAGGGTGTTCTGTCCAGAGCTGATCTATCTGGCTCTCTTAAAGCAGACCTGACCTTACATAGGATTTTCCTAAAACCTGTTACATACAGCTAGGGGAGGTTAGGAACACAGCTTAATGCACAGGCTAAATAAAATCTCATGGCTTCAAGGAGAGATTCCAAGGCCTGAGGCTGTGGGCACTGGGGTGAATCCTGTCTTCAGCTGTAATTTGTGTGAGGCTTGACACTCAAGAACATCTGAGAGCCTGCACTGAAAGCCTCCTGTTGCAAGCCAGGCCACTAGATGCTCAGGGGCATCTGAATTAGGGGATAATCTGGGCACTGTCTGGCAGAAATGTCAGCTTCTCCTGGGCCAGGCAGCAAGACCTGAGCAAGTGCTTTGAGGATTTCAGTGACACACTCCCTGTGGCTCAGTGGCTAACGTGACAATGACCTAGCCTGGTCCCTCTGTGGATTTAGTCCTACACACCCAATGTGTGAATCTGAGCTTTGATCTGCATCCTCCTTTTCTCCAGCCATGAGTGCTTTGTGTGCTCTTTCATGTAGCCTACAAGCACTAGTGTCAGTTATTGTTCTATCTTCTCTGCTTTGGGCACTTGAAACTCAAACATTAAAGAACAAGAAGCTACCAAGGGCACACAGCATAAGGGCACAGAGTATACACCTGAGACCTGGGAGCCAGCATCTGAATCAAGTGGTTTAACAGTTAGCAAAAGCATTCAAACCTCTCCTTGAAATCTCCTATTGAAACATCTAAAAAGAGGCATACAGTGCCTTGCTTTAGAAGAAGTTTCAAGGCAACTAAGATTTAAAGGTGACCTAGTTTGACTTTGAACAACCAGAAGTGAGGGCAGAACACTAAAGAGATAGTGCCATTTAAAAAAACCCAATTTGTTCCACTTCATTAAGGGAGAATGTAAACAGCAGCAACCAGGGAGCAGGAGTTCCCATGTCTGTCTTCTGACAACACAGGAGCTAAAAAGCACTCAGTTATAACATGCAGCAATGCACCAACCATACCGGCTGGGAGGTGATCTGCTAGAGACCAGCCCTGTAGAGAAGGACCCGGGGGTCCTGGCAGATAACAAGTTATCCACAGGACAGTGATGTGTCCTTGTGGCCAAGAAAGCCAATGAGATCCTGGGGTGCATTAAGAAGAGTGTGTCCAGCAGATCAAAGGAGGTTGTTCTCCCCCTCTATTCTGCCCTGGTGAGACCTCATCTTGAATACTGTGTTCAGTTTTGGGCTCCCCAGTTTAAGAGGGACAGGGATCTGATGGAGAGAGCCCAAGGGAGAGCTATGAGGATGAGGGGACAGGAGCACTGTCCCATGAGGACAGGCTGAGGGACTTGGGGCGGTTTAGTGTGGAGAAGAGAAGACATAGAGGGGATTTAATAAATGTCTATAAGTATCTGAGGGCTGAGGGTTGGGGACAGGATGGATGGACACAGATGCTGCTCACTTGCCCCCGTGATAGGACAAGGAGCAACAGATATAAGCTGCAGCACAAGAGGTTCTACCTCAACACAAGGGCAAACTTCTTGACTGTAAGGGTCCCAGAGCACTGGCACAGGCTGCCCAGAGAGGTTGTGGAGTCTCCTCCTCTGGAGACTTCAAGGCCTATCTGGATGCATTCCTCTGTGACCTGAGCTAGATTGTATGGTCCTGCTCTGGCAGGGGGGTTGGACTCTTTTAGGGTCCCTTCCAACCCCTGACATCCTGTGACCTGCTCAAATCCACAGGACTCACTGTCCTAGGAACTCACCATGATCAAAAGTAGAGACTGGTTGGGCATCTTCTAGAGGAACAGCTTTGTTTCATCAGACAATGGCTGCTAGGTGAAAACTGAAATAGAGCTTCAAAAACCTGCTCTGATAGAATTGTTCTCTGCCATCTAGGATGGAAACACTGCTGAATAACAAAGAAAGAAACATCTGTTTTTTACCTGCTGTCCCACCAAAACAGCATGCTGGGCAATGAGCCTCTTTGGCATGTAGAGCATGTTCAGATCTTCACTGCCACTTTAAAACTTGAATTTCTTTCCTCCCTTTCTTAAGCAAGCAGTGAATGAAATGAGCTGTGAGCTCATTCTGCCTGACCCAGCAGGAAGCCTAAAATTACAGAAAATAGCCACTAAAGTGGGGGAACAACACAGGTTTGGACAGAGGAAGGAATTGAGCCACAACTTGGCATTCAAGTGCACACTGCAGCCACAAAGCAGGGGCAACTTTTCCTCTTCACAAAAGGCTCAGAAAACTCGTGAGCATAAATTGATTTTGAAACTGTCCTTTTCTTTCTACCCTTGGCCATCCACAACGCTGAGAAGCAATTAGCCAGCAGAATTGAGCCATTGGCAAATATGGTGCCTATGTTTATACTTGGTGATTACCAACCTGCCTTTTTAATGGCTTGCTAGTCATAGCATGGCTCAGGTTGGAAGGGACCTCAAAGATCATATGCTACAAACTCCCCACCACGGGCAGGGACATCTCTCAATTAGACCCAGCTGCTCAAGGCCTCATCCAACCTGGCCTTCAACACACTCAGGGAGGAGGCAGCCACAACCTCCCTGGGAAACCTATTCCCAGAGTCTCACTACCCTCATACTGAACTTCTTCCTGAGATCCAGTCTAACCCTGCTCTGCCTCAGCTTTAAACCAGTCTCCCTTGTCCTGTTTCTAGACACCCTTCTGCAAAGTCCCTCTGCAGCCTTCCTGTAGGATCTCTTCACAGGATCACAGGATGTTAGGGCTGGAAGGAATCCAAGGAGATCATCAAGTCCAACCCCCTGCCAGAGCAGGACAGTATTCAGGACAGTATTACCTAACACAGATCACACAGGAACACATCCAGACAGGCCTTGAAAGGCTCCAGAGAAGGAGACTCCACAGCCTCTCTGGGCAGCCTGTTCCAGTGCTTACAGTAAAGAAGTTCCCCCTTGTGTTGAGCTGGAACCTCCTGTGCTGCAACTTACACCCATTGCTGCTTGTCCTGTTCCAGGGAGCAGTGAGCAGAGCCTGTCCCCCCACTCCTGGCAGCCCTCAGATACTTATAAACATTTATCAAATCCCCTCTCAGTCTTCTCTTCTCCAGACTAAGCCGCAGGTCCCTCAGCCTCTCCTCATAAGCCATGCCCTCCAGTCCCCTCATCATCCTCACAGCCCTCTGCTAGACTCTATCAAGCAGAAAAGTACCCTTCAGGTACTCTTTATATCTATCTATATATACATACACACAAACACACACATCTAGATATATACATATACACACACACACACACAGAGCTCTAAGGTCCCCCCAGAGTCTTCTCTTCTCCAGGCTGACAACCTCAGCCCCCTCAGCCAATCCTCATAGCAAAGGTGTCATGCCCAGACTCTGCTGCACCAACATAAAATGAGTAACTTTTCTTTGTGCTGCCCAGGGAGGTGGAGGAGTCACCATCCCTGGGGGTGCTCAGGGAAAGCCTGGATGAGGCACTTAGTGCTATGGTCTGGTTGACTGGATAGGGCTGGGTGCTAGGTTGGACTGGATGAGCTTGGAGGTCTCTTCCAACCTGGTTGATTCTATGATTCTAAGTGGCTCACAAGACCTCCTGGGCAAGCTTTCTGTTCCAGCAAGGCGCTGACTTCCTGAAGCATGATGAAAAGAGCTGATTGTACAGTAGCTTAACTGCACTTTTCTTTGATGTACTCCGAGTGTCATGTGTTAAACACAATAAACAACCTGATAATTGCTAGGTAGGACTAAAGCAGGCCCAGAAATTGCATTATGTTCTGAAACTTGTGACAAGGGATGCAAAAAAAAGAAAATAAGGAGAAAGGAAAAAAACCAAACAATAAAAACCAAACAATAAAATATATATTTTAGCTCAATCACCTTCACAGGCTGGCTTAGAAAAATGAAAAGCTGAAATCACAGCTCCAGCTCTTGGAGACTGAATGTTTCAAATGCTTTGGGCTAAATAGGCAAATGTGGGTGTGAAAAATAATGCTTTAAACACTGTGTTTTCCAGGTGAGCAGCTCAGTGCTGCTCCAGGCAATCACTCACATGCTCTTCCCTGTGGCAGCTGCTGTTAGTGCTCTTAAACCAGATTTTCATTGCCTAAAACAAGACCAAGTGTCCTTATGAACCTGGGGTCAGTTCTTGCCACTCCATGTAAACTGAAGGGGATCTCCCCAGAATAGGAAGTTCAGCAGCTGTTCTTCATGCTCAACAACAAATTGGCTTTTGTAGAGGAACTAATGATGGAAAGTCAAAGAGGAAACTCAGAAGCACATGAAGAACAGATTTAAACCATGTCCTGCAGGGGTTTCCTAGCACACATGTATCAAAAGTCGCTGCTATGGTGCACTTCCCAGACACAAAAGGAGAGGATCATTTTCTCATAATTATCAGAAGAAAACTACCTTTTTTTTTGGCACAGGATCAACTTCTACCCCTGAAGCTGAAGGAAGGTGTAGGCCAAGTCCTCCTCAAGGTCTTTTCCAACCTTAATGATTCTGTGATTTCAGAAAAGATAGAATAGAATCAACCAGGAGGAAGTTCTTTACAGTGAGGGTGGTAAGACACTGGCACAGGTTGCCCAGGGAGGTTGTGGATGCTTCCTCCCTGGAGGTGTTTAAGGCCAGGCTGGATGAGGCCTTGAGCAGCCTGCTCTAGTGGGAGGTGTCCCTGCCTATGGCAGGGGGTTGGAGCTGGATGATCCTTGAGGTCCCTTCCAACCTAAACCATTCTATGATTCTAACTAGGTTGGAAGAGACCTCCAAGATCATCCAGTCTAACCTGGCACCCAGCCCTATCCAGTGAACCAGACCATGGCACTTGCTACTGGTCTGTTCAACATAAACATCAAAGTAGTTCCTGTTCCAGCAGATGTGCTACTACTCTGATTCTCCTGTTCATTTGCAAAGAGAAGGGGAGGGAAACCCTAAGCTGCTTTGTCATGAAAGATGTGCAACTGCCTCGACTGAAGAAGCACCTCAGCTGGCTCACTGAGTTTCCATAGCCCTGCAGTGCCTAATGCCTTCACATTCTCTTGAAATCCCAGTCACACAACCCAACCAAGTCTAACAGTGCCATGCACTCCCAAATCCTCTCAAATTCTACCATGGCTAGCTGTACCAACAGACACTCAGGGAGCCAAACACTCACAGCCCTAATCCTCCCTGAGGCTGCCTGACAAATTTGGTGGCTTTTTATGATGTAGTCACAGCTGCAATGGACAGGGGAAGGGCAACTGATGTCGTCTACCTGGGCCTGAGTAAGGCATTCGACTCTGTCCCACATGACATCCTGGTCACCAAACTGGAAAAGCACAAACTGGATGGGTGAGCACTCACTGGATAAGGAATGGGCTGGATAGTGGCATGCAGAGAGTGGTGATCAATGGCACAATGTCCACCTGGCGA
>WAAF01010904.1:62913-79253 GCA_013400475.1 Tricholaema leucomelas
CACTGGCACAGGTTGCCCAGGGAGGTTGTGGATGCTTCCTCCCTGGAGGCGTTTAAGGCCAGGCTGGATGAGGCCTTGAGCAGCCTGCTCTAGTGGGAGGTGTCCCTGCCTATGGCAGGGGGTTGGAGCTGGATGATCCTTGAGGTCCCTTCCAACCTAAACCATTCTATGATTCTGGGTTGCATTCTTCTCTCCAGTGTCTCATTTTGCACATGCTCACCATCCTGATAAATTTCCACCCATGTCTCTTCTTTCTTACTTGAAATGCAAACATCTGGATTAAATCAGCTGAATTCCCCCCCAGCCTTGCATATGCTCACCAGCTTTGCAGACAGAGCTCTCAGCTTCTCCGTGTTTTCAAAACTCCGTCATTAAGAAAACATGAACTGCCAGCTGATAGATTCCACTGTCTGGCCATGTTCCTTTGACTGATTTGTGCTGAAATGCAAATATAATCACTGCTGTGGTTTGTTAACAAGCTGCAAACTCACAAATAAACATAGATCTGTACAGGCTGCAGAGCCTTCCTCTTTTATCAACAACAAATGGAACTCAACCGAGTCTTAACCTGAGCAAGCATTTCTCAGCAGGTCTGAGGCAGTCAGAGGAGACTTCACAGAATCAGAGAATGGCTTCATTTGGAAAGCAGCTTCAAGATTGTCTAGTTCCAACCCTTCTGCCATGGACAGGGACACCTTCCACTAGACCAAGTTGCTCAAACCCTCACCACAGGATCAGTGGATGTTAGGGGTTGGAAGGGAGCCAAGGAGATCATTGACCCCCTGCCAGAGCAGGACAATCCTATCTAACACAGATCACAGAGGAACACATCCAGACAGGCCTTGAAAGGCTCCAGAGAAGGAGACTCCACAACCTCTCTGGGCAGCCTGTGCCAGTGCTCTGGGACCCTTACAGTAAGGAAGTTCCCCCTTGTGTTGAGGCAGAACCTCTGTTGCTGCAACTTACACCTATTGCTCCTTGTCCTATCCCAGAGAGCAGTGAGCAGAGCCTGTCCCCCCCGCCCNTCTTGGCCACAAGGGCACATTGCTGTGCCATGGGTAACTTGTTAGCCACCAGGACCCCCAGGTCCCTCTCCACAGGGCTGCTCTCCAGCAGATCACCTCCCAGCCTGTACTGGTGCAGTTTGTTATTCCTCCCCAGGTGCAGGACTCTGCACTTGTCCTTGTTGAATCTGATTTGGTTCCTCTGTGCCCAGCTCTCAGTCTGTCCAGGTCTCTCTGGGTGGTCACACAGCCTTCAGCTGTATCAGCCAAGCCTCCCAGCTTGGTGTCATCAGCAAACTTGCTGAGCAGACACTCTGTGCCCTCATCAGTGCCACTGATGAAGATGTTGAACAGGACTGGCCCCAGCCTCATCCAGCCTGGTCTTCAGCAATTCTAGGGATGAGGCACCCACAGCTTCTCTGGACAATCTGTTCCACTGTCTCACCACCCTCATAGTAAAAATGCTTCTTCCCAGTGTCCAATCTAGATATACTCTGCTCTAGTTTAAAACCATTGAGCCTCATCCTGTCACTGCAAGCTCATATAAAAAGTCTGTCCCCAGCTCTCCTCTACCTCCCTTTATCTACTGGAAATCCTCTCTAAGTGAGCAGAGCCTCCAATTCTCCAGACTGAAGAGTCCCAACTCGCTCAGCCTGTCCTCATAGGAGAGGTGCTCCAGCCCCCTATCATCTTGCTGGCCCTACTCTGGACCCTTTCTATCAGGCCCATACCTTTCTTTTGTCAGGGGGCTCTAGGGCTGAACACAGTACTCCAGGTGGGGTCCCACAGGATTTGCGCTGCCATGCAGAGGCCCCAGCACTTGCAACGGCGACTCACAGCCCTCTGCCTAGCACAGAAAGCTTTGTCCAACTGCAAAACCAACCCAGCCCAGACCCACCACGGATTTTTTATTCCTTCTTCTTTACACCTTGGTGTGTTGACTAATAAAGCACATTTCTCACTCGCTTTCTGAATCATGCTTTCCTGACATCTCCTCAGCAGGGCACCTACAGGGCACTGCCAGAGCAAACAAGCTGTGTCACAAACAATTACGTGGCAAGCATCTCAGGAGCACAAAGGAATGTGGAAGCTACATGTGGAATAAAAGCTTAATGGAAACAAAACACAGGCAAATTCCTTGCTAACCACACTGAAAACCAGAGCCATCCTTCAGATCAGCAAGAGAAAACAAGGCTGCCAAGCATCTTCATCAGAAAAGGTGTTACCCTCAACCAACAGCACCCTGCAAAAGGAAGCCTCTGCCAAGGGGGGTATGGAAGATGGAAGCCAAAACCTGGCTAACAACAGCTTTTACCCAGAGAACTCTGAGGGGAAATAAAACCAAACCAAACATATGTGTTTTGGTTGTTACATCCCCTCCTCAAGAGCCTTCCACCACACCTTGGTATTCTGTTATGCCCCACAGAACTCTTATGCCCCTCTACACCCCAGGGGTGTACAACCATAGAACTGGTAAGGTTGGAAAATAGGTCTAAAGATCATCAAGTCCAGCTGTCAACTCAACACCACCATACCCATGAAAACATATCCCAAAGTTCCATGCCTACACCTTGTGCTAGTTTGAAGCTAGCTAGAATGTTTTGGTGAGAGGAACTAGATTATAGGCTTGCTGAGATTATTGTGGCTAGTTCCAGACTCCTCTGTACAAGAAGGACCTTGGGGAACTGCTTGAAAGAGTTCAGCAGAGAGCCACAAAGATGCTGAAGGCAGTGGAACATCTCCTTGCCGAGGACAGGCTGAGGGAGCTGGGGAGCAGAGGAGCCTGTAGGTGAGCTCATCCATGTTTATAAAGATGTGAAGAGCAACGTCAAGAGGACAGAGCCAGGCTCTGCTCAGTGATGTCCAGTGACAGGACAAGGGGCAATGGGTGCAAGATGGAGCAGAGGAGGTTCCATGGGAGAAGGAGGAAAAACTTTTTCCTGTAAGGGTGCTGGAGCCCTAGAGCAGGCTGCCCAGACAGGTTGTGGAGTCTCCTTCTCTGGAGACATTCAAAACCCACCTGGATGTGTTCCTGTGTGCCCTGCCCTGGGTGACCCTGCTCCCACAGCAGGGCTGAACTGGATGATCTCTGGAGGTCCAGCTCTAAACATTCTGTGATTGAGATCTCAGAGCAGGGAGGCATACAGCAGTCGCCAGCACTTCACAGCCAAAAGATGACAAAACGCATGGATTTCAAAGGAAACACTTCTCCAGCACAGCAGGGGACAGCAGTCAGCCATATTCAGGTAACCTTCTGCTCTCCAGGAAAGCCAAGCTGAACGTGCAGATGCATTCCACATCCTCCCAAAGAGCCTGTTAAAATTTTTGCCATCAGATACAAAGCAGGCAAGAGAAGGAAGAAATTAAAATAAGCTCTAAAAATAAGCCTGGAGTTGCTGGGATAAAGATTCTTTGCCTTTTCATTAATTGGCTGTGATGGTTTCTTATGTACCACTGGTTCTTTTCGTTTGAAAGTATATTCAAGTCTTTAAAACACTTTTGAACATGCATAATGAGCTCTGTGATTTGCATAAAGTAAATTGTGTCTAGAAATGCCTCTTCCACTCTTTTTCATGTCACAGAAAGAGGTTTCTCCTCAGCTGCATTTCTTCTTTCCCTTCTCTCCAAAGGATGAAGGCTTCCCTTTGATCATTCCACATCAACCTTTTCCCAGTCTGCTCACTTTACATTCAAATACTTTGGATCTATCTGTCCTCTCCCATACCAACATTAGATTTCATTTCCTTAATGCTGACATCAGTTAAAAATGTGGAGAGCTGGAGCTGCTGTGTTTAACAGCAAATACTTGGCTCATTCTTTCCCTCCAGCCTATGCCACACTGGATAGGCAGCAACTATGGGCTGCCCAGGGAGGTGGTGGAGTCACCATCCCTGGGGAGTGTTCAGGAAAAGCCTGGGTGAGGCACTTAGTGCCATGGTCTGGTTGACTGGATAGGGCTGGGTGCTAGGTTGGACTGGATGATCTTGGAGGTCTCTTCCAACCTGATTGATTCTATTCTATTCTATGAAGTCTTTCTTAGCAACATCACCTTGGTGCTTTATACCATGACACCTTCTAGCAAGACAGCAGCCTTTAATCTGTTTGCACAGTATGTGGGGCAAGAAAAGAAGGGATTTGATTTCTCCCCTCACCCCCCACTTGAATGTCATAATAGTGAAACAGATGGAAATGTTCTTTCTTTAGTATTAACCCTGCTGCCTGCCTTCAGCTGAGGCCACCAAACAGGAGGAGGTGAGCACGGGAGGTGACCCAGAGTGGGGAGTGACTTTAGCACCAAGAATCTCATTAAGTTTCCTCCTCAGCTAATTTGTTGCAAATTGACTGGTTCCTCTTGCGAGCAGGCAGGGTGCTTCCTGGCACAGAGGGAGAACAGGCTGGATAACCTGGAGGGCAGCACGCTTCAGCTGACTAATTACTTAGTGCATGTGTGAGTCAGGAACTCCAGCTCCAACACTCACCCTCCTTAGGGAGAAAGTCGAGCACTGCCAGAGCACTGCAGCCCAGCTCCTACACAGCTCAAGTATGGAGGAGCTCAACAACTGCCTGTTAGATCTACTGAAGAGTAATAATAGTCAAAGTCATAAAGAGCAACATTTGGTGGTGTTAGCAGGTGACAGGATGAGAGGAAACAACCTCAAGTTGCATCACTGGAGGTTTAGGCTGGGTATTACAGAATCACAGAAACATTCCACTTGGAAAAGCCCCTCAGGATCACCAAGTTCAACCAATACACCTACTCTACAAGATGCACCCTAAAACATACCCCCAAGCACCACATCCAAACCACCTTTAGACACATCCATGGTTGGTGACTCAACCACCTCCCTGGGCAGCTCATTCCAATGTCCAGTCTCAACCCACCCAGTTGCAGCTTGAGACTTCTTCTGCCAGGCAACCAGTAACAGAACAAAGGGACACAGTCTCTAGTGGTGCCAGAGGAGGTCTGGAGGTCTAGGCTGGATGTTAGGAGGAAGTTCTTCCCAGAGAGAGTGATTGGCATTGGAATGGGCTGCCCAGGGAGGTGGTGGAGTCACCATCCCTGGAGGTGTTCAAGAAAAGCCTGGATGAGGCACTTGGTGATGTGGTCTAGTTGATTGGATAGGGTTGGGTGATCTTGGAGGTCTCTCCCAACCTGCTTGATTCTATGATTCTATACTTTGTCACTGAAAGGGCTCTCAAAGCCTAAAACAGGCTGCCCAGGGAGGTGGTTGAATCCCCATCACTGAAGGTGCTGAGGGCCATGGTTTAGCACCAGAGTTGGCAGAGTCAGAATGGTTTGATTGGATGATCTTAAAGGTCTTCTCAAGCCTAAATGATTCTACATTGGGCTTCAGTCATCTTCCTCCTTCAGGCAGTCTGAGTGCTTGTGGCACCACTCTCGAGCTTTCCATTACTGCAATAGCATAATTAAAATAATCAGGTTTCTTAACTTTCAGGCTTTCATACTATTACTTTCCCTTAGAATGAGATTTCTAGATCAGCAGAATCTTAAAAGCTCATTAATGTCATTACAGCACAACCCTCAATAGGGGAGGACAGAAAATATGACATTAAAGGGATTTTTGTTTTTAAAGGTAACATTTTGACTGCTTTGTCACTGGCAACTGCTAGGTCCATGCTGGTATCTCACCATTTCCTTGTCTTGATAGTGAGAAGATGACAAGCTCTAAAATGTCCCCCAAGTGTGTGAAGCTGGAATATTTCCTGCACAAAGCACTTGGCATTCTGTTTCTTCATTATCTCAGTTAGCATTTTGCATCCTTTAAGCCTCTGATCCAGGTGCAGTTGGCACTTTGCTCTTTGCTCTCTTCCGTGGGCTGCGCTTACTCCTTTTTTCATCTGCATCACACCCCAGGCAGTTTCCCCCCTTTCTGTTTCACTGTAATGCTCTTTCCCATTTTAATATCCCTTTATTTCAGCTCATCCTTCTCTGCTTGTCAGCAGGCTTGCTCTTTTTCTCATGCACACAGGCACACTAAAGACACTCTGATCTGAAATGTCATCTGTAGACTTGGCTTTCATTTCAAGCATTTTATGAGTTCTTCCAAAATTTGGAAGAGCCTGTTCTGCTTCCAGTTTGTGACCACAACTCTAATTAACCTCACTGCAAGACTTTCACAGTTACAATGGCATCAAGTCCACACAGAGTTTTGCACTACAACTCCACTGTAGGAAAAGTGTGGCCACCAGGTCTAGGGAGGTTCTTCTCTCCCTCTACTCTGCCCTGGTGAGACCACACCTGCAATACTGTGTCCACTTTCAGGCTCCCCAGCTCAGGCGAAACAGAGACCTGCTGAAAAGAGTCCAGCAGAGAACCATGAGGATGACTGTGGGTCTTGAGCATCTCCCCTACAAAGAGAGACTGAGAAATCTGGGGCTGTTCAGTCTGGAGAAGGTTGAGAGGAGATCTGATCAATGTATACAAATCTCTTTTCACTGGTCAGCAGCAATAAGACAAGGAGCAACAGATACAAACTGGAACATAGAAGGTTTCACCTCAACATGAAGATAAACTTCTTTACAGTGAGGGTGACAGAGCCCTGGAGGTGGCTGTCCAGAGAAGTTGTGGAGTCTCCTTCCCTGGAGACTTTCAAATCCCCCCTGGACGCATTCCTGTGCAAACTACCCTGGGTGATCCTGCCTTGGCAGGGAGGTTAGACTCTACAAACTTTGGAGGTCCCTTCCAACCTCTAAAGTTCTGTGATTCTGAAAAGCAACCAAGCTGGTGAATGGCTTTGACCAAAAGTCTTGAGGAACAGCTGAGAAACTGGGGTTGTTTAGTCTTCAAAAGAGGAGGCTGAAGGGAGATGTCATTGCTCTCTACGACCCCCTGAAAGAAGGTATAAGCGAGGTGGGAGTTGATCTCTTCTCACAAGTGACAAGAGGAAATGGCCTCAAGTTGTGCCAAGGGAAGCTCAGGTTGGATATTAGGAAAAACTGCCTCCCAGAAATGGTTCTCAGCCACTGGAACAGGCTGCCCAGGGAGGTGGTAGAGTCACCATCCCTGAAGGTGTTTAGAGAACAAGCAGATGCACAACTTCAGGACATGGTCTAGTGCTTGTGGAGATGTTGGGTAGAAGGCTGGACTTGATGATCGCAGGAACATTCCAGTTGGAAAAGCCCCTCAGGATCACCGAGTCTGACCGATATCCCTGCTCTACAAGGTGCACCCTAAACCACATCCAGACAACTTTCAAACACATCCAGAGTTGACTCCACCACCTCCCTGGGCTGCCCATTCCAATGCCTGAGATCACAGAATCATATAATGGTCTGGGTTGGAAGTGGCCTCCCAAGGTCACCTAGTCCAACCTCCCCTGCAGTCAGCAGGGTCATCCTCAACTAGACTAAGCTGCCCAGAGCAACCAGATCTTGGAGATCTTTTCCAACCACAGTGATTCTGTGATTGTAACTGCTACACGAAGAAAGGAGGAGCTAGTTTCTAATCACAACAGCAGAAGCAAAACAAGGACAGATCACAATAAAGCAAAATGAAGAGTTCAAGAAGCCATAAGGATCAGTGCTTGAGTGGAGCACTGCCTCCCAAAAGCCTTCTCCCCATCTTTCCCAAGCCAGCCCTCCTTCACACCCAGTCTGATTTAAACTTCAGCCCATATACATCAGAGAGAGGTTTTACTGTCTCAGCTCTTCCTCCTGCCATGATTCAGTCAGTATTGTTCCTTCAATGCTGCAACTCTTGCTGAGTTATTGTGGCAGCTATCAGGCCATGCTGCAATAATTTGGTGCCTGGAGGAGTAAATTAGGAAGAAAAATCTCAAAGCAGTCTTTAAAGTGTGCCCTGTGTTACATATTGATGATCAGAGTGAAAACAGGACCAGTAAAAAGTCTGAAGTGGGGGTAAACACTCAAAATCCTTCTACACCACAGATTTCCACAGAAGGAGTAAGCTGAAAGACTGCTCTAAGTCACTCTCATCTGGATATGAAAGACAGCAGAAGACTTACTTTCAGAGAAAGCTTCTCGACAACCCAAATTAGGAGGACAATGTTCCTGCTCTGACAGGACAGTCCCAATGTTCACAGGCCCTGCTCAGTCAGTGTGTGCAGAGTGGGGATGCAGTGACAAGTTAGGATTTTACTCTCAAGCCATGCACGTTTCATTCTTTCAGACCAGAAAAGCTCTTCTGGTAGCTGCTTGTCCAAGATGATGTCCCTCTGCCTCCTACCAGATTGCAGGTGCATCTCCACACATGGAGGCTGACAGAAGAAACCAGTGCAAGCCTCTCAAAGGAACTATGACCCCACAGAAAACTTTTTAAACCCTTCCCAACAGAACTGTAAAGCAAACTGTGGGGCAAAGAGGAGTAAGCCAGATGAGAACCAAGACAGCTTGTGCTAGTTTGAGCCTAGCTGGGATGTTTTGGTGAGAAGAATTAGATCATAGGCTGTGAAATGAAAACAATGGTGAGGTCTACTTCCCTCACAGCCTTGCTGAGATGTGTAAAGAAGAAAAGCAAAACAAAAGATAAAGTCACTTTGCTCTGCACTTCGCTGGGGCACTTGGTGCTGGGCTGTGCTCTCCCTTCTGCTTTGCCTGCTGGGGAGAGCTGAGGCTGCTGGCTGAACTCCATCTTGCTTTCTAACCTCACCCTCCATTTGCTTTGGCTGATTTCACCTTTGCTTCTTAATCCTCTTGGCCGAACCTCCATTCTTCCTTGGGACTGGGGGAAGGTTGAGAGGGGTAGGGGGAGGTGAGGGGTGGTTGAGAGCCCCTCCTGGGGACTCAGGTTTCTGGGAGGGGAGTTGTGTCTGTATTACCTTTTTACCTTGTATATCTCTGTCTATAACTGTATGTACTGTAACTATCTGCTTGTGCACTGTGCCAGCTGTAAATATAAGCTTCATTCAAATTTCCAGAGCTGGCTGAGTCTAGTCTGGGTGATTTCTAAAGTGTGGGGGGCGGGGGACACCCAAACCATCACACAGCTGCTTTGCAACTCCAAACAAAACCACACAGGAGACTGTGGGCTTTTAGCTGAGGCAGTGGAGTCCTTAGTGCTGGCTTCATTTCATCACCAATATGTGCTCCATATATTGAGATTTACACCATTCCTGCCAGTTGAGCCCTTGGTTTGGTTATGTGAAGGTTTAAGGGAAAGCAGGACAAGGAAGCAAGCAGGGTTTTAAACTCTCAGAGGTTGCTTTGCAATGCATTTGGCGTCGTCTCTGCGGTTTGAGCTCCTAACTCATGTCTGCACATAATAATCTCAGCTTTCATTTGGGGAACAAAACAGAAGTTTGCAGGTTCCTGGGTCTTAGGAAGATAAGCAGAAAATGTACAGCCTAAGGGCTTCCACAGCAGAAAAACAAATAAAATAAAATATCATCTCAGAGGTGAACTACTTTCCAATCACCATTTATAACCTGCTCTGGCACCATCTTTGGCTTCTGATTTCATTACTTTGGGAAGCATGGGGCTGTAAATATTTCTCTTACCCTAGAGATATTCAGTTCTCCTCATCCTAAGGTTTTCCTTCTTATATAATCTTTTGGTTAATTCCATGTAAAAGTGGCCTGTACAATATTTTTAGAGTCATTTCTTTAACACTTGCTTCTAACAGGGCATTTTCATATCCTGTTGATGGATCTAGCTGGCATTTCTCACTGCTGCAAAACACCACCGCGAATAAAATGCCTCAATGGGATGTTTTCTCATTCTCCCCCCCATCTCCACCAAGATTTGTGACTTACAAACCAGAAATCATAATGATTTTAATGCAAATGTAGTTACCTCATTCCCTCTCCATCACTGTACAATCAAATAAGTGGCAAAGGAAATTACTGCAATTCCCTGAACTTGTTTTGCTACGCACAGAAACTTCTGACTACATCTCGTGTGAGGCAGTAATTAAGTTCCTAACTTATTTACTTCTCCTGTTGCTGCTGCATCATCTGAGCCACAGTTGTTTGGCAGGAACCACACATATTCGTCTGTTCAGGGATGTATAACATCCTGAGCTATTCTAGCTGCTCACAGTTTAATTTGGAGATTAACATGAGCAGAGCTGAAATTAGGCACAGTGGCCTTACACTACCTGGCATAAAGAGGTTGTAGAAACACCCCTGTGAAAAATCTCCTGGGAAAACCAAAGTGTTACTGATGAGGAACTTACACTAAAGCTCTCTTCCAGAAGGATCTGAAGCAGAAGCAAAGCAAAAGCAGCAATGGTTGGGGTAAAACTGCCTTTGTTTTACACAGATCTCAAAGAGGCATTGAAGAAAAAGTGCATTTTGCAATGCTACAGACTCTCAAGATTTTCTGGAAGAGGAAATATCCATCTTGAACAAGTGGAGAGAGAGTCAGATGTCTGGCTGAGGGTGATTATTGTGACCAGCCACACAGTCTGAGGAGGAACAGCAGTAAAGAATGAGAAGCAAAAGTCACTGGGTCACAGCCACCCACCTGTGCACTGAGCTCAGATCCTCCCAAGGGCCATTCAGGATTAGAAGTTACATCCCAGTCAGGCCAGAAAATTGACGCCATCAGATTTCACTGGGCGAGTCAATCTTTGATAGCAGAGGCTTATCATTTTCTCCATGATCTTGTTGTTCTGCCAATGATCTTTCCACACAGGGACAGTTTCCAAGCAGAGGCTCCACCTGCCAATCCTTCACAGACACTTCATACCTGACAGGACAAAAAAGAAAACATAAATAAATCTGCAACAACAATTCCAGATGTGGACATATTTCCTTCTGTTTCCCACAGCTACCTACACTTCCTTTCTACTGCAAGTGCCAAACTCTTCACTGATTCCATACTTAGTATTCTTTATCTTTAAATAAAGGCAGCTATAACAACTCTATCATGTTTCCCAGGCTTGCCCAGCCATTACCTCCTTGCTCTGTTCCAGTTCCAAAGGCTATAGATCAATGTTAGTTTTTTTTAGTGTCACATTTACTGGGGGGGTTCTGTCTTTAATTTGTGCTTGGACTCTATTGACATGCCTAGAAAAGATAAGCCTGGTTGTCCAGGGCTGTGTTCAGTCAGGTTTTGACTATCTCTGCAATTAAATAAGGAAGCCTATAGGTGAATTTTATTGCCACATTTATTGGTGGGGTTCTGTCTTCAATTTGTGCTTGGATTTTATTGAGGTGCCTAGAAAAGATAAGCCTGGTTGTCCAGGGCTGTGTTCAGTCAGGTTTTGAGTATCTCTGCCAGCACCAGAACAAGAGGACACAGCCTCAAGCTACACCAGGGGAAGTTTAGGCTTGAGGTGAGGAGAAAGTTCTTCACTGAGAGAGTCATTGGCTACTGGAATGGGCTGCCCAGGGAGGTGGTGGAGTCGCCGTCCCTGGAGCTGTTCAAGGCAGGATTGGACGTGGCACTTGGTGCCATGGTCTAGCCTTGAGCTCTGTGGTAAAGGGTTGGACTTGATGATCTGTGAGGTCTCTTCCAACCTTGGTGATACTGTGATAAATAAGGAAGGCTATAGGTGAATTTCGGTTTTTAAGTGTCACATTTATTGGGGGTTTCTGTCTTAAATTTGTGCTTGGATTTTATTGAGGTGGCTAGAAAAGAGAAGCAAAAAAGAGTCACAAAGGCTCCCAGTTACATAAAATGATACTAACCAGAATAAAATTACAAGAATAATTAACGTGCAACTTATTACTTAGTAGTTAATTAGTTACTTTGCTGCCAGTAGAGATTTCCAGACATTTTCATTAAGAACTTTCTCATTGCTTTAGCTCTTAATTGCCAAATGTGCTTGCTGTTAGACTGATAGGGGTGAAAATGTTGTGATAATAAAGGATCCTCAAGCTGAAGTCCAGAGGTATGAGTGAAAATGCTATTGAGGGATGGAAATAAAGCATCTGAAAAAGGAGCTACAGAAGCATGGACATGGGGTCCATGGCCATGGACAAGAGCTTCTCCTCTGGAGTGGGTCCAGAGGAGGGCCATGAAAACGATCAGTAGGTTGGAGCACCTCTGCTGCAAGGACAGGCTGAGGGAGCTGGGGTTGTGCCTCCTGGAGACAAGAGGTTCAGCCTGGGTACAAGTAGAAATGTTTTGCACTGGGAGGACAGCCAAGTGGTGAAGCAGGTTAGCTAGTGAGGCAGCTCCTGTCCTGTAAAGGTTTTCCAAACCCAGCAGGGTAAATTCCTGAGAATTGTGTTCCACCCTCCCAGCTGAGCCAGTTTTGAAATGGAAGCCACTTCCAGTCTGAATTCTTACAAGACTCTGTATTTCAGCAGCACCTAAGTGACACCATTCAGCTTCCTCCTAGTTGTCACATCTCCTTCACAAGTACATCCCTTGTCTGTCAGTGGCCTGTTACTTAACACACTAAAAACAGAGTCAAATGCTAATTCACTTGCTCCAGGACAGTTCTGCTACCAGGAAGTTAGGAACAAGTCCTCTACTATGAGGGTGGTGAAGCACTGGAACAGGTTGTCCAGGGAGGTGGTTGAGGCCCCTTCCCTGGAGACTTTCAAGATGAAGTGTAACAGGGCCCAGGGTGACTTCACAGTATCACAGTATCATCAGGGTTGGAAGAGACCTCACAGATCATCAAGTCCAACCCTTCACTACAGAGCTCAAGGCTAGACCATGGCACCAAGTGCCACGTCCAATCCTGCCTTGAACAGCCCCAGGGACGGCGACTCCACCACCTCCCTGGGCAGCCCATTCCAGTAGCCAATGACTCTCTCACTGAAGAACTTTCTCCTCACCTCGAGCCTAAACTTCCCCTGGCGCAGCCTGAGGCTGTGTCCTCTCGTTCTGGTGCTGGCCACCTGAGAGAAGAGAGCAACCTCCCCCTGGCCACAACCACCCCTCAGGTAGTTGTAGACAGCAATAAGGTCTCCCCTGAGCCTCCTCTTCTCCAGGCTAAACAATCCCAGCTCCCTCAGCCTCTCCTCGTAGGGCTGTGCTCGAGGCCTCTCCCCAGCCTCGTTGCCCTTCTCTGGACACGCTCAAGCATCTCAATGTCCCTTCTAAACTGGGGGGCCCAGAACTGAACACAGTACTCAAGGTGTGGTCTAACCAGTGCAGAGTACAGGGGCAGAATGACCTCCCTGCTCCTGCTGGCCACACCATTCCTGATGCAGGCCAGGATGCCATTGGCTCTCTTGGCCACCTGGGCACACTGCTGGCTCATGTTCAGGCGGGTATCAATCAGCACCCCCAGATCCCTCTCTGTCTGGCTGCTCTCCAGCCACTCCGACCCCAGCCTGTATCTCTGCATGGGGTTGTTGTGGCCAAAGTGCAGCCCCTGGCACTTGGAGCCATTGAATGCCATCCCCTTGGACTCTGCCCATCTGTCCAGGCGGTCAAGGTCCCGCTGCAGAGCCCTTCTGCCCTCCAGCCCAGCCACATCTGCCCCCAGCTTGGTGTCATCTGCAAACTTGCTGATGACTGACTCCATGCCCTCATCCAGATCATCTATGAAGATGTTAAAGAGGATGGAGCCCAGCACTGATCCCTGAGGGACACCACTAGTGACAGCTGCCAGCTGGATGTGGCACCATTCACCACCACTCTCTGGGCTCGGCCCTCCAGCCAGTTCCTCACCCAGCACAGAGTGTTGCCATCCAAGCCGTGGGCTGACAGCTTAGCCAGCAGTTTGCTGTGGGGGACAGTGTCAAAGGCCTTGCTGAAGTCCAGACAGACCACATCCACAGGCCTCCCCACATCCACCAAGCGGCTCACCTGATCATAGAAGGAGATCAGGTTGGAGAGGCAGGATCTGCCCTTCCTAAACCCATGTTGGCTGGGCCTGAGCCCTTTGCCATCCCTCAGGTGCACTGTTAGTCTTGATCTAATGAGGACATCCCTGCTGACTGCAGAGAGCTAGACTAGATGACCTCTAGAATCACTCTAAGATAGAGGAACTCAGCTTAAATAAGGAGACCCAGCCAGCACCCATGGGTGATGTTACAGAAAGCATCAAGCCTCTATCCTGCATAACCAGGAGGCCACCAGGCCCCCCCGGCCTTTGCCCCCTTCACCATTCACCCAATGCACACCATGTGGACTCACCAGTGATGATGGGAGGAGGATCCCACTGCCCAGTTGGGCACATCTTGGAGCTTCTGCCTTTCCCGAGGCACATTATAAAGGGGAGTGGGCAGAGAGGGCAAAGTGGTCACACCTGGGGTGGGAGGAGACTCCAACAGGACCCAGGTGCTCTGGGTTTGGGGGAATAAAATGGGAAATGCAGCATGGGGTGGGAAGGGAGCAGATATGGCAGATGGTGGAGAAGGAGAGGTGGTGCTGAGAGGAGGGAAACGGAGAGAAAAAAAGCTGGAAAGGGAGATGAAAAGAAGAAGGTGGAGCAAAAAGGAAGAAGATGGGGAGGGAAGGGGAAGATGGAGAGGAAAGGATAGAGATGGAAATAAAAGGAGAAAGATAGGAACAAACAGTTTGGAGATGGAGAAGAAAGAAAGGCAATGGGGGAGAAGGGGGATAAAAAAAATAAAATAGGTGACAAAGGTGGTGAGAGGCCTGGAGCACAGCCCTGTGAGGAGAGGCTGAGGGAGCTGGGGGTGTGCAGCCTGCGGAAGAGGAGGCTCAGGGCAGAGCTCATTGCTGTCTGCAACTACCTGAAGGGAGGTTGTAGCCAGGTGAGGTTGGGCTCTTCTGCCAGGTAACCAGCAACAGAACAAGGGGACACAGCCTCAAGTTGTGCCAGGACAGGTCTAGGCTGGATGTTAGGAGGAAGTTGTTGGCAGAGAGAGTGATTGGCATTGGAATGGGCTGCCCAGGGAGGTGGTGGAGTCGCCATCCCTGGAGGTGTTCAAGAAAAGCCTGGATGAGGCACTTAGTGCCATGGTCTGGTTGACTGGACAGGGCTGGGTGCTAGGTTGGACAGGCTGAGCTTGGAGGTCTCTTCCAACCTGGCTGATTCCATGAACTGTGATCAGTGGCAGCAAACAGCATTTGGAACATCAGGAAAAACACAGAAAACCTAAAGAAGTGCTCATTGCTGGACCAAGAAAGGTAAGAAGAAGGCATCTGATTGTGACTGCACCAACAGAGGTGAAGTTGTTATGAGGGTAGAGGGAGGTGTGTGAAGGAGGAGTAAGCTGGGCTATAAATTCTGGGCTCTGCAATGATAATAATTGAATATGAGAGTTGAAAATAATTAGATTTCAAGGCTTAGTGTTTTGTAAGAGCTTTTGTCTCTGGAGTCAGTTTTGGATGAAATGTCAGATTCTTCAGTAGCATAAAAATCTTTAGTAGGCTGATAATAGGCTTTTATTAAAGATGTTCATTTTGGTTAAGAAAATAACTTCTGCAGCCTAGTGCCAGCCACAGAGTTCCTTCCAGTGGGGTCACTGTGCCAGTGGAAGTGTGGGACTGTGTTTCTTCCCATTACTGCTGGTTGTAAGAAAGGTGGAACCACAGCAGCCTGTGTAAGATACACCAGCATCTTCTTACCACTGCCTACACAAACCTTTTCTGCTGAATCCAAACAGGCTGAGGTCAAAACTGTTTAAAAAAAATCAGTGGAATGAATTTAGATTCATGCTTGTTATTCTTTGCTCTCCTTCCTTTTACATTCTCCTTCTTTCTTGTCTTTTTCCCAGCTTCTCTAAGGCTAATGACTTTGCATGTCTTGCCTCCACTCCTCACTGTGTTAAGCAGTGGTAAGCTGTGCATTGCAGTGTTGGGTGTGCCCCCATGGTCACTCAGACACAAACCACAACACAAGAAGCTGGAAAAATTACTTTTGTCACAAGTGCTGGATAGAGGAACCATCTGTAGAGGAACAGAGAGGAACTCTACAGACTGGACAACTACAAAGTTCTCCAGCCTAAACAAGCAGGGTATATAAATAATCTGGGTGCTCACTGGGCTAATAAACATCCTATTTTGTATGTGATAAGTGGCATTCCTCACAAAATGGTCATTATCAGGCTATAATAGTTCATACAGCCTGCAATGTCCAGAATTAATGAGGCATTTGTTCTCAGGGAGTACTTTAATAGGAAAATGCTTCTTTTTTTTTTTTTCTTTTCTTTTTTAAACAATGAATCATCTGAATTAATTAATGGCAAATTACTTCATTTCTGCAAGGATGTTCTGTGCTTTCACCCCAGATCCTGCCACTGTGGTCCACACAGAGGTGCTGGAATGGCTTAATAACTACGGCACATTGAGCAGCACGACTGGGGGCTGATGTGCCTGGGCTGGAGGGCAGAAGAGCTCTGCAGCAGGACCTTGACCGCCTGGACAGATGGGCAGAGTCCAAGGGGATGGCATTCAATGGCTCCAAGTGCCAGGGGCTGCACTTTGGCCACAACAACCCCATGCAGAGATACAGGCTGGGGTCGGAGTGGCTGAGAGCAG
>WAAF01010904.1:97458-142936 GCA_013400475.1 Tricholaema leucomelas
CAGGTCATTAGGTAGAAAACATGCAATCCCACACCCCTGGTGTGAAACCTGCAGTCCCACTTCCCTGGTGTGAAACATGCAGCCCCAGTTCCCTGGTGTGAAACATGCAGCCCCAGTTCCCTGGTGTGAAACATGCAGCCCCAGTTCCCTGGTGTGAAACATGCAGCCCCAGCTCCCTGGTCTGGCCACAGCTGCATAGCTCTTTCCTGGCCCGTTCCCACTAAAGCTGTCTCTCAATTATTTCCCAGCAGATGGGCCCTTGCTCTGCCCGTGAACTGCTGAGACACCATGGCAGCAACATCCTCTCTTGACAGACACGCTGACATGCCAAGCACATCAATGCAAGGTTCAGAAGTATCTGCCATATTGGAGAAATGCCCAAAAAGTAGCATGTGTCACTCCTCTGTATAAAACATCCTAAGGAAGGAGCAGCACCTTAGTTGCCACAGAACCATAGAATCATAGAATGGTAGGGCTGAAAGACCTTCTCCAGTCCTACTCCCAGGCCAGAGAAGGATCACTCAGAGCAGGTCATACAGCAGTGCATCCATGTGGGTCTTGAAATTCTGTGGAGAAGAGAACTCCTCAACCTCTCCAGGTTCCAGGGCTCCAGCACCCTTACACCTCATGTTGAGGTGGAACTTTCTGTGTTCCAGGTTGTGTCTGTTGCCCCTCATCCTGTTACAGGACACCACTGAGCAGAACTTGGCCCCTACTTGACACCCACCCTGCAGATCTTTACAAACATTCATAAGATCCCCTCTCAGCCTTCTCTTCTCCAGACTGAACAGCCCCAGGTCTCTCTGCCTTTCCTCATCAGACAGATGTTCCAGTCCACCATCCTCACAGCCTCCACTTTAGTCTATCACCTCTTCAAGCCTATACACAAAGCTCACCTGGACTGAAACTATCCATCAGCATGCCCTATTAGACCTTGCTTCATCTCCCACTGCAGTCAGCAGACAGCAGGAGTGTTTGAGGCCTTGACAGGTCTCATAAAGGCATTTGGGTTTGTGCACTCTGACCTGGAGCCCAAATCCACCTGCATCCACATATACACACAAGCCAGCATCGCACTTTGTCACTTGTCAAACACTGAAATCTGGAATGAGAGCCTCTGTGAGGAACTGAAAGCCACATCAAATGGAAAGGAGAGCAGATGGCTGCCTGTAGAGGCAACCAGAATTGTGAAGCCTCATAACAAAACTATTGCTCAGGCATTCAAAAGTGCCCTTTCTTTTCAGCAGCACTTCCATTCCCTTCAAAATTGCTCAGCTAGAAACAAACAAATCTATTTTGTTTTTTTTATCTGATGCTTCTGCTTTATTTTCAAAGGGCAACTAAATTTCCAGGCACAAACAGAGAACCATTTATTCTGAAATATTTATTGAGTACTGTTGTGGAGGGCCCATAGGCCCCAAAACAGACCTGCATATGCCTTGCCCTGCCTGGACATGTTTTTCCTGCTTCTTAATCAGGGGTGAGCACATGGCCAGCACAGAGGGGCACAACAGGCCTGGAGCCACGTGGAGTCTGCCCTGCCCAGGCTTTAGGTTGTGTAAGCCCCCACATGCTCAGCTCAGGCTTGCCGGGTGCTGGGCCCATGTGAGCCCCATATTTGGACTAGTCCAGGCCTGTGGCTCCTTGCCTATTATGGCAAGGTTGGCTGACTGCAAGCCTGATTGGTTATTGGTGGCCAATGAGACCATTGATCTGGGCCCACAGTTCATAACTAGAGGTGCACTCACCTGCCAGCATTCCCCTTTTGCTCGCCGGGGCAGTCACTCACTCAAGCCTGTCACTGCGGGGCTCAGGCTCCCCGTGCAGCCGTGCACCCCACTGCACGCCCACTGCCTTACTGCCTGCTGTGTGCCACAGCCACGAGTCACCAGGGGCAGACTCACTTGTCTGCATGGGATCATCTTCCCTCTGACCTGCCAGCAAATCCTGCCTACGAGTTCCCTGCATGCAGCAGCCAGAGGGACCCAGCAGCTACAGGCAGAGACTACTGCCCCTGAAGCCAGGAGCATTCCAGCCTCGGAGTCCACGGGTGGAGACCCTAAGGAGTTGGATGCTTTACCTAGGCTGTGGCGTAGCCTGGAGGGTGATTTATAACTAATCAAATTGTGAGTAAATGCTTCTCTGATTCCTATTGTGCCTGCCACAGAGCAGAAAGCTTTCAGCCCACCCTGCTGGGCAAACAGTATATAGACCCCAAGCGGCAGCAGCCGCGGGGAAAGCTCTCTCTGTTAGCAGTCTGTTAGTAGTTCCATGCTAGTCACTGGAATAGAGTTATTAATAAGCCGTTTGTGATATTTCCCATAAGGTCTTTCATAACAGTGAACGAATCCATTTTAATATTAAATATAGTGGTTGGGGGGTGTTGAGAGTTAAGAATATTGAGTTTAATAAACATATATTTTTATATAAATTATGTACTATATATTGATTTCTCCCCTTCGCCACTAATGGGCGATAAGGGCAGAACCCCCTCCACGACAAGTACACTCACTGTTTTCCAGGCCATGTTTGTGATGCTTATGCATACCAGGCACTGCCCCTGGCCTGCATTACTAAGCACTATTACAGAACAAACAATAACTAACTGCAGCTTCTGACTTTGCTTCACAGACTTAAGTACATAAATCACAGCTACCTGAATCTGATGCGACCTCCAACTACAAAGGAATGCATTATTTTGTCTCTAATATTCAAATAAGAAATTCATTTCACCTGTGAGATAAGGACACAGAAACATCCCAGCCTTCGGCCGATGTAACACTTAGGGTTAGGGAATGGGTGGTCAAGCACATGGACAGGCTGCCCAGGGAGGCTGTGAATGCCACTCCCCTGAAGGTGTTTAGGGCCAGGTTGGATGAGGCCTTGAGCAACCTGGGCTAGTGGGAGGTGTCCCTGCCTGTGGCAGGAGGGGGTGGAACTGGATGATCTCAAAGGTCCTTTCCAACTCAAACCATTCTGTGATTCTGTGATTCCATGAAAATGTGTTTTCAAGAGCTCACCTCTTGAGACTGAAGGAGGTTGTGGCCGCTCTTGTGTCTCTCTGTTTTCCAGAGGTGGTTTTGTTACTTTTCATGGAGTTTGAAATCTAGAGCATGACGTTCCCTAAGAAGAGAAGGTAGCTTTCCTTTTCATTAATTAGTAGTTTCTGTGACGTGGGGAAGCAGACAGCAAGGATTTATCTGCCTTTGTGGGTGTATTACATAAATAATGCTAAATGGAAAACGTGTAGATTGTGCTGAATGCCAGCTAAACAAGGACTGAAAAATCTCCCAAGTGCACCTCCCAGGCACTTGTCAATACAAAGGCAGAAAACCACAACTACTTCTCTTCTAAATGTCCCAGCAAATACAAACACCCAGCCTGGGTATCTGGATGTTTGGCTGACAAAGAGGAGTGACAAAAATCATAGAATCAGAATCAGTCAGGGCTGGAAGGGACCACAAGGATCATCTAGTTCCAACCTCCCTGCCATGGACAAGGACACCCTACCCTAGAGCAGGCTGCCCACAGCCTCATCCAGCCTGGCCTTAAACACCTCCAGGGATGGGGCCTCAACCACCTCCCTGGGCAACCCATTCCAGCCTCTCACCACTCTCATGCTCAACAACTTCCTCCTCACATCCAGTCTGAATCTCCCCACCTGCAGCTTTGCTCCATTTCCCCTCGTCCTGTCACTCCCTGACAGCCTAAAATGTCCCTCCCCAGTTTTTTTGTAGGCCCCCTTCAGATTCTGGAAGGCCACAAGAAGGTCACCTGGGAGCCTCCTCTTCTCCAGACTGAACAGCCCCAACTCTTACAGTCTGTCCTCACAGCAGAGTTGCTCCAGCCCTCCAATTATCCTCATGGCCCTTCTCTGGACATGCTTCAGCATCTCCACATCCCTCTTGTAATGGGGGCTCCAGAATTGGACGCAGTACCTGTATGCTTTAGATGTTGCCATAAACAAAATACAGCATAACCAAAATCCTCTTTGCATGACACACAGGGTGCCACAAGATGCAGTGAGCTCCCCTCAGAGATTAAGATTCAGGAAGCAAAGAGCTGAATGTTTGTCATACCTGCACTTGAACACCTGCAGCTTCAAGGGTGGTAGGAAATCATCTAGATGAGGGGATTAGATGAGTTAAAAACCAAACCAAGTGTAATAAGAAGCAGAGCCAAATATCCAGACAGTGCAAATTGGAACAACTCCACTGAAGTCAATCAAGCTCTGACAACTTGCAAAAGCCAAACTGCAGCTCTAGAGGCTGCTCTGAGCAGAAATCTTTTGTATTGTGCTGTCTCCCTTCATCAAACATAAACTGCTCAGAGTGTCAGAAAACTTATTAGTTCTGAAACAGGCATGTTTCCATCAGCTTTGGGAAGGTCTTGGGTGAGTGCATGCTCCATAACTCTGAGAACGCAGCAGGCTCTTTCTGAATCAGGACTTTTGGTGGTAAATTACAACTTCTGACAGGTATTAATGAGTCTGCAACATTCGGCTGCCTCAGCTAGCAAGCTGGATGGTCCTGGAGCTGGGATACAATTAAAGTCTGTGAAATGAAACCTAACTCCCAGTTCATCTGTCAGTTACTGAAGCAGCACAAAAAAGGTCTAAGCTCCTGAAACTGAACAAGCCCTGGATATAGATATGCAGATGAATGCCTTCCTTTTGGGAAGGACAGGTTAATCCTTCAGCTGACTCCAGGCATTGAACTGAAAGGCTGTCTTGAAGGTTTTTTTTTTACTCCTCACTAAAACTGGAAGCTGTGAATCTGATAGAAGGCAGGGCCACAGAATCCTAGAATGGCTCAGGTTGGAAGGGAGCTTAGAGATCATCTATTCCAGCCTCCCCTCCATGGGGAGAACTCTGGATGATGTAATTAGTGTTACAAATTGTTAGAAATGGAAATTTGGAAATGGCAGAGTTTATTAGACACTAAGCCAAAGAAATGGACATTCTAAACAGTCACTCCACTGCTGCAGCAATGGTTTTGCTTTGAATGACAGCAAGGAGGTGCTCAGACTATGCAAGACCAGAAAGGACCTAAATTCTGACTTTCTAGATGAAGCAGAGTAACAAACTTCCCTGGCTTTAATCCTGAGTGAAGCAGGGCACAGCCTTTAGACAATCTGCATTCCTGACTTACAGCTGCCAGCAACAAAGACTCCACCAAACACTTCATGGACTGCTCTGCTGACTGGTGGTCCTCATTTGCTTCAGTGAAGAGTCACATACTAAGAACACAGCAATGATCCTCACAGCTAGTCTAAATGGAATTATGTTTAAACTTCCAAGCTTCTGCTCTTGGCAGCAGTATTTGCCTGTTTGCTAGAAGAGTTCTAGCTATAGTGAGTGGTGTTTAAGCAGGAGTGATAGCATAAGAATGAGTTGAATGATAGAGTAGGGAGGGAGGTTGTGCACAGCAGTGTGACCTGCAGAACGCAAGTCCCTCTTGATGCCTTCTGCAAGACAAAATAAAATGGGAATCAGATATTTGTTTTGGTTGAGAAAGCCCTTTAAGATCATCCAGTCTAACCACTCTCTAACTCTACCAAGGCTGGTGCTGAACGACAGCCCTCAGCACCACATCTCTGCCTCTTTCCAACACCTCCAGAGATGGGGATTCAACCACCTCATGGTGGAATGGATGAGTCCTGTGCTGCAGAGCTAGAATACACTGCTTCCTGAGGGGCCAAGGTTACATCACAGAAAAACCCTTCACTTTGCCTTCCCTTCAGGGCCAGAATCACAAAACATTAGGGATTGGAAGGGATCTTGAAAGATCATCTGGAGAACACAATATCCATTTCCAGGAGCACAGAGGTCTCGTGCCATGAGAACTGGGTTTGGCACACACATACGCTTGCTTTCCTTTCCCTTGCTGTTTAGGCAGAACTCAAGGACTGAGAACATGAGAATCAAATACAGCTATATATGCATTAAAGCATATTTCTGCAAATGGCATTTAACACTTCAACCTTCCACTTGATGCAGAACAGCTATTGTGATCTAATGGGCTATCATGGTGACCTTTCTCTGGTGAAATCTCTATTAGCATTCCCAGATGCTAAACTCTTTGGCATAAGTCATGAAGGCTTTCTTGTTTTCATGCTGATTTTCAGTACAGCCTGTTATCTACAGGAGATCACAAACTGAAGCCTTAGGAAGAGTTCAGATATATCAGAGACCTCATTTATGAGCTGGTTAAATAAGTAGAAAACAAACTGTACTGATTGCTGCCTCTCTGTAATTGATGTGTACTTAGACTTGTACAGGTTGGATTCCCAAGCCCATAGAAGTTTAACAGGACTCAATTCTGAGTTGCAAACCTCTGTCTGAGCTGGTTTTTGGCATGGTATGGTAATAATCTGGCTGAGATGGAATACAATAAATAAGAGAAGGGATGACTTACCAGGAGAGCAATTGCTCATAGCAGATTAATGGACCCACATAACATTTCTGTAAAGCTAGTATCTCTTAATGCATATAAAGTATTGGCAACCTATCTTTGCCAGATATTTTTTTCCCCTCAAGCTCACTATGGAAGTGGATTCACAGCAGCCTTGCTGCTGAAATTCCTTTTGTAAGAGCAGAGGATATTAACACATAAACTTGAATCTTTGCTCAAGGGTCTAGTTTCACACATAGACAGGCAGGGCTGATACAGCAGAAGGTAGCACAAAGTGCCACAAAATACTTGCAACTGCCCATTTGATCAGTAGCTTACAGAGCTATCTCACAGTGTTCTGAAACCTTTCAGATTTTCTTACATCTGTTTTTTCATTACATCTGCCCAAGAGCCTTTTTAAAGACTACCTGACAGAGACACAGACCTGACAGGCACAAAAAGATTGCAGGTTTGTTCCAGTCAAGAGGTTGAAAATTGTGTTATTGAAGCATCAGAGGAAAAGCAATACATTCACGTTTCTCATTTTCAACACAGTTGGATCCTCTTTAAGAAGTCAATACAGTGCTCTAAAAGCTGTCTTTATGGCATTTCTTCCTTCCTAAAGGAAGCCTCCCTATACAGTCTCCTGATAATCAGGAAGTCCTCTGGTCCTGCCCAGCAACTTCAGGCAAGTCACTCAGACAGAAAGGAGCTTTTGGCTGCGTTTGCCTAGGAGACCACTCCTCTGCTCTCAAAAATGCTGCAGCTGCCTTCCAAATCCTCAACAGGTGTTCTCAGAGTTGTGTGGCACGGGGAGAACAATCAGGTTTGTATGCTGACCAGTCTGACAGCATGCTGCTCACTGATAAATACGCTGCTCTGCTGTCAACTGAGGTGAACACACAGGCTGCAAAGGAACAAAAACAAATGATGTCCCAAACCTCACACTTGTTTGTCAGGTTTAAGTCAAATTCCTTTTCCCAGCATCTCCTATAATAATTTAATATTCCTGCTGGTGTGTTTTCTCTGGCAGCATTCACTTTGAAGTCAGGACATTGAAATGCATTGACTCTGTAGATAAGACAATAGCTCTAAAGAGGCATTCACATACACAGGTGGGAAAAGAAATAGGACAGCTCTTACATTTGTTGTATCCTGGTATACAACAAGTAGCTGTGAAAGGGCTTCATCAGCTTGAAGATATCACAGCCATCTTAGAATTGGAACCTTCAAATCATATTATGGTTGTGCTCATCAGCCTGGAGTATCTTAGAGTGATGCTGTCACTACTAATCCTTCTGGAGATGTTTATTAGAAGAAGAGACCAAGAAAACATGCGTTCGTTTTGACTTGAGAATTGTCCAGCTGGACCACAAAGCTATGAAGCTGCGTGAAGCAATCACTATATGATGGCCAGAACCACAAAGGCAGATTCTGAGATACCTCAGTGTCCTCCCAGAATGAAAGGAGACACTGGGCAGATGAGCACTCCCTTGGAATAGTCTTCAGGCGAACAGGCTGCAACCCCCCCAGGTTCTGAGCACTCCATTGATAATATGGACAGAAAGCTTTGAGACTGTTAAACAACAGTGGAAATTTAACTGCAGCCCAGGGGATAAGCTTTGATGCTTTCCTTGTAGGATCCAGAAGAGTTACACAAGTACCTATGACTTATTCTTCATCAGCCCTTACGAAAAGCGTTAAGGATTAGGTCAGTTTTGAAGATGAGGAAAAGACAAAGTTAGGCTTTGCTTATATTTCACTAACCCCAGTGTATGATGAGCTGAACAGTAATACAGTGTCCTTTAGGTAACCAGGAAAGCTCTCTCTCATGTTCTTATCAAATAAAGAATGCAGTGGAAACCATGAAACAGTTAGGCCTGGATCTCTCTCTCCCCATTTCAGCAGCTCCTCAGATTAACTGGGGGAAGCTATTTACACCTCATTTTCTAATACCTGTGAGCAAAACTTCCTTTCATTTATTCCTGCTATTTATTCAGGTGAGCCTGTATTATATTTGCTTCGTGAAACCAACCTACTATGATCACTATGCTTGAGGTTTTATTTTTAGTTCTACTTGAGCCTGCTTATGCTTTCTCTCCTGTCCTCCAGCCTTCTCCAGCTGAAATTCTTTATTACAAAGAAAGCAGCTTTTAGCAAAGAGGAGACATTTTCAGCTGCACTCAATTTGGGTTAAGACCCCCAATCCAGAGATGAAAGAGTTCCATATGGCCAAGTAGTTAAAACTCAATAATGTCTCAGAGCTAATTCCCTCAACATAGAAATAAAAAACAATCCTAAAGCTACAAGATATTGATGCAGGGCAAGCCTGACATCAGTGTAATGCAATCCCTGGTGTGCTCCACCAGCATTTTGTCCAGTAGAGAATCATGTAGGTTTCTTATGGGCACAATGTGCTTCTTTTGTGACCTGCTGGGCTAGATAAACCACAGCATTTGCTGTGGCAATTCATGAAAAATACCAATCCAGATTTTTTCCAGCCTGGGCTGAACAAGGAAAGTCAAGAGCAGCCTTTTGCTATCAGGCCTGGACAGCTCTGGGACTATATCATATCTGAAAACTGGAGAAGAAACAAATTCAAAGTAGCGAAGCCTTGGGTATTTCAAAACCATTGGCTGTCATCTCAGCTGCAGCCCTCTCCTAGAGAAGTGTCTTTACCAAACTGAGGAGAAACTGATACCAATCACAGAATGTCAGGGGCTGGAAGGGACCTCTAAAGCTCATCCAGTCCAACACCCTGTCAGAGCAGGATCACCTAGACCAGATCACACGGGAACACATCCAGGCTGGTTTTGAATATCTCCAGAGAGGGAGACTCCACAACCCCCCTGGACAGCCTGTTCCAGGGCTCTGTCACCCTCACATGGAAAAAATTCCTCCTCATGTTTCCATGAAACTTTCTGTGCCTCAGTTTCCACCATTGCCCCTTGTCCTGTCATCAGGCATCACTGAGCAGAGCCTGGTTCCATCCCCCTGGCACTCACCCTTCACATATTTCGGTCATTCTATGAAACTAGCTGCAAGACACAAACCATCAGGTTCATGCAATCTGCAATTGCAATTTAGGCTGAAGTATTTTTGATTGTAATTAATCCCTAATTCCAAGACAGGAATGATGAATTGTTATGTTTTCCTCATGGTATTTCATTTTCAGATGCTGTTTCCTCACCTCTTCCCTCTGGAGGCAAGGGACTGGAGTACAAATTATCAAAAGAGTGCTATAATTTTGGATGTGACATAAAAAAATATGGGTGACTCATAGACACTATGCATCTGTTATCTTAACCCTAAAGACTCAAGTGTCTTGTAGATTGAACTTATCATTTCTGGAAGAGAAAGATGAAGTTTCTCCTTTGAATAACATTTTAGCTTTGGTAAACAAGCACAGGCACACCTTTACAGTTGATGACTCCAATCAAGGTAAAGCATAAAGCACTTGGTAAGTGGCAGGTGTATTTTAAACACTAAACATTGTGGAATCATAGAATGGTTTGAGTGAGAAGGGACCTCTAGAGGTCATCTTGTCCAAGCCCACAAGCCCTATGAGAAGAGGTTGAGGGAGCTGGGGGTATGCAGCCTGGAGAAGAGGAGGCTCAGAGATGATTTCCTTGCTGTCTACAACTACCTGAAGGGAGGCTGTAGCCAGGTGGGGTTGGTCTCTTCTCCCAGACAACCAGCAACAGAACAAGGGGACACAGTCTCAAGTCGTGCCAGAGGAGGTCTAGGCTGGATGTTAGGAGGAAGTTCTAGCACCCAGAGAGAGTGATTGGCATTGGAATGGGCTGCCCAGGGAGGTGGTGGAGTTGCTGTCCCCGGAGGTGTTCAAGCAAAGCCTGGATGAGGCACTTAGTGCCATGGTCTGGTTGATTGGATAGGGCTGGGTGCTAGGTTGGACTGGATGATCTTGGAGGTCTCTTCCAACCTGGTTGATTCCATGATTCTATGCCCAACTTTTAGCAGGCTGCCCAAAGCCCCATCAAGTCTGACCTTGAATGCCTCCAGGGATGGGTTCTCCACCAGCTCCTTAGGCAACATTTTCCTGTGTTTCACCACCCTCACAACAAAGATCTTCTTTCTCACGTCCACAGGTGACATGGGGTTGAGAGCTAAGACCCAAGAATTTCACAATGCAATATGCAATAGATCTAATCTCTCAGTGGGGCACTGAATATGATGCAAAGCCCATCACCCTGCCAAGTTTATAATACTGGCATGGTCACAAATAAGATTAACACACCATGGAATACATAAAAAGAGTGGTTAAGATCCCATCATCAACACCATCACTATAGTGATTTGTATTTCAGTGCTATGAAAGAAAGGTGGTGCAGTGGTTATGGTATGAGGAACCTGAGGAGCAATTCATGGATGTGTGACATATTCCCTGTGTTTGTTTGGGGACTGTATCTATATTAAAATCTGGGGTGCTTTTCTGCTAAATTTGGCACCTCAAAACTCCATCTAATTCTGAGAGCCTGGACAGCTGTGATGGTTTGGGTATCCCCCACCCCCCACACTTTAGAAATCACCCAGACTAGACTCAGCCAGCTCTGGAAATTTGAATGAAGCTTATATTTACAGCTGGCACAATGCACAAGCAGATAGTTACAGTAGATACAGTTATAGACAGAAATAGACAAGGTAAAAGGTAATACAGACACAACTCCCCTCCCAGAAGCCTGAGTCCCCAGGAGGGGCTCTCAACCACCCCTCACCTTTCCCCTACCCCTCTCAACCTTACCCCAGTCCCAAGGAAGAATGGAGGTTCAGCCAAAGGATTAAGAAGCAAAGGTGAATCAGCCACAAAAGCAAATGGAGGGTGAGGTTAGAAAGCAAGATGGAGTTCAGCCAGCAGCCTCAGCTCTCCCCAGCAGGCAAAGCAGAAGAGAACAGTCCAGCACCAAGTGCCCAAACGAAGTGCCCTAATCTTTGTTTTGCCTTTCTTCTTTACACATCTCAGCAAGGCTGTGAGGGAAGTAGACCTCACCATTGTTTTCATTTCTCAGCCTATGATGTTCTCCTCACCAAAACATCCCAGCTAGGCTCAAACTAGCACAACAGCCTACATCTTGAAGGATGCATAGAATCATAGAACAGTCTGGGTTGGAATGGACTTCCAAAAGTCACCTTGTCCAACCCCTCTGCAGTCAGCAGGGCCATTCTCAACTAGATCAGTTTGCCCAAAGCTCTGTCAAGCCTCACTTGACTATCTCTAGGGATGGGGGCCCAACTATCTCCCTGGGCGACCTGTTCCAGTCTTCTACCACTCTCACAATAAAAAACTTGTTCTTAACAACCAATCTAAATCTGCTCTTCTCTAGGTTGAAGCTATTGTCCTTTGTCCTATCACTGCCTTTGTAAATAGTTTCGCTCCATTCTTCCTGTAGCCCCCTTCAGGTACTGGAAGGCTGCTATTAGGTCTCCCCAGAGCCTCCCCTTCTCCAGGCTGAACAACCCCAACTCCCTCAGCCTGTCATTGTCACATGAATGCAAGTCCCTGTTCGGCTCTTAGCCCCATCCAGCTCACACTGCAGCACAGCCTCTTCCTGCCTCACTTGCAGTATGGCTGGTATTTGGAAATAAACCTGGTTAAATAATGAACCTGAGCCAGAGAAGGATTTAATTCCTGTTAACTCACTGCTCTGACTGTCAGAGTAGTCACCTAAGCTACATGCGGTGCTCCTGTCTGAAGATACTTTTGCACACAGCTCCCTTTGAATTTCTTCAGACCTTCCTATTAAATTTATGCTTCTCAAAGAATGATTTAGAACTTAGTTGGAAAAGGAGGTCCTTTCCCAGCACATAGTCCCAGTATTTTCTCTTAGGTGCTCAGCAACTGGAGTCTAGCACTGACCTCTCTCAGGGAAACACCACAGCTTCTAGGCTGTAAAATCATTCTCATATTTATTTGCCACAGTCCAGTAAGCACCCTCATGATTTTACACAAAGTGCAACAGAAGGAACTGAGAGATGTGCCCCCAACTCAGATCAGGACAGCTCTTGCAAAGCAAGGGCTTCTGCTCTCCTCATCATCTGCCTTTTCTCATCTACTACAGCTGTAAGTAAACTTCCCAGCACAGAGCACAGAGCTGCAGTACAGCCACACAGTTCTCTGTGCAGATGGCCAATGACTCCAGCTGACTTTGCTGGGACAGGACTGTGACACAGGTAACCTTTCCTGCTGCCCCCACTAGCAATCTAAATCCCTTGGGGGGGCATTGTCAGACTCCACTGTGCAGCTGCATTCATTTAAAAAAACAATCACACTTTCCACCAAACTTCTCAGTTTTGACTTGCTACACTCTCTGAAGGATCCATGGCTCTTAATTCTTTGTTCCAGTTGCTTCTTTGTTCAGCACAGGCAATGAATAGGCAGCAGGCTGCCAAAAACCCTTCATCACCTTCTGTAATTGAGTGCTATCTCTTAGGCACCTCAGTACCAGGCACCTTGGGATTAACATTTAGCCCATAACAAAGCAGCTGAACTTTAATTCCCTTGTTCATGTGAAGAAAGCCTCTGAGTCCATAATCAAATCAAGCTGCTTTTCAAACACTCAGGAGCTGTGAAGCTCATTTTGTAACACCAGCTAAGCAAACTACACAGAGGTTGAATTTGTGGTTCCAGCCTGTGCCATGTGGTGTTTCTGTTTTCATGGGGCTGACTGAATTGCTACCCAGCCCAAAGTCACCTGCCAGTGTCAATATTTCCTTTGTTTTAGAAACAACTGCAGCTCTGACAGGTTGCCCAGGGATGTGATTGAGGTCCTGTCCCTGGAGAGATTCAAGATCAGACTGGATTTGATGCTGGGCAGTTTGACCCAGTTGGAGATGTCCCTGCTGACTGCAGAGGGGGTGGACAAGATGACCTCTGAGGGTCCTTTCTGACCCAGTGCAATCTGTGAATCTAACAAATGTGATGAATATGCCACGTGTGTCTCCTAGCCTAGAGCTAATTAAATACTTCCTTCTTCCCTAATAAAATAGGGCTAGATTCATGCCCAGGCACCCTCTTGCAAAACAATGCTACCTCACTGCATGTGTCTTTGTACTTCATAAGTACAAGCTGTGATTTCTGACAAACAAGAAGGACAAAACTGGAACTGCAAATAGAATCACAGAATGGATCAGGTTGGAAAGAACCTCAGAGATCATCTACTCAAACTTCCCTGCCATGGGCACCTCTCAACTAGACTCAGCTGCTCAAAGCCTCATCCAACCAGGTCTTCAACAACCCAAGGGAGGAGGCAGCCACAACCTCTCAAGGGCTCCCTGTTCCAGAGTCTCACCACCCTTGTACTGAAGAACTTATTCCTAAGCTCAAGTCTAACCCTGCTCTCTCTCAGCTGCAAACCATTCCCACTTGTCCTGTCTCTGGATACCCTTATGAAAAGTTCCTCTGCAGCCTTTCTGTAGGATCTCTTCAGGTACTGGAAGGCAGCTCTAAGCTTCCTCCAGACTCTTCTCCAGACTGAGCAACGCCAGCTCCCTCAGCCTGTCCTCACCACAGAGGTGCTCCAGCCCCTGGATCACCTTTGCAGCCCTCCTCTGGGCTTACTCCATCATATTTGTCTGTGGCTGTAAACATCTTCCACAGGGAATGCTTCCTGCTTAGGATGATTCAAAAGTCCATCCATCATGGAAAAAACAAACAAACAAACAAAAAACCCCAAACACATTTGCAGTTCTTGAAACAAGTCATTCAGTTAACTAGAGAAGTAGCTGATGACTGCTGCTCTTAGGTGGATTTGTCAAATGAGGTATTCAGAAACTGCTGCACTCAGCACACAAAATAAGAGGCTTTCCCAGATATTTAACTACGCCCTTGGCTCCTGGTCTTTGCAGTAACATCTCAAACAGTCACTCCAGTGTCAATAATGCCAAACAGGACCACTGGAGATGATGTAGATCCCTTCCTCATCTGTGCAGTAACATCTCAAAGCAGTCACTCCAGTGTCAATAATGCCAAACAGGACCACTGGAGATGATGTAGATCCCTTCCTCATCCGTGCTAGGAGTGCTTTATGTATTCCCCACAAACACAACCCTCATGCTTCTACACCTTCTGCTTGTCTCCAGGGAGCAAAGCCTTGATGTTCTCCAAGATCCTGCAGCATGTTCAACTGGTGAAATACATATTTATGTTAAGTTCTGCTGAGGACCTAACTTTGCCCCTTTTTGTTTATTTTCAGTAAGCTAAAATGAGTAACCTCTGCTCTCTGCAGATACACCACATCACAGGATCACAGGATATTAGGGGCTGGACAGGACCCAAGGAGATCAAGTCCAACCCCCTACCAGAGCAAGACCATACAATCTAGCTCAGGTCACAGAGGAACACATCCAGACAGGCCTTGAAAGCCTCTAGAGGAGACTCTACACCCTCTCTGGGGAGCCTGTGCCAGTGCTCTAAGACCCTTACAGTAGAGAAGTTCCTCCTTGCGTTGAGGTGGTACCTCTTTTGCTGCAACTTACACCCATTGCTCCTTGTCCACAAGGAGCAAGCGACCAGAACCTGCCCCCCCACCCTGAGCCCTCAGATGTTTATAAACATTTATTAAATTCCCTCTCAGTCCTCTCTTCTCCAGACTAAAAAGCCCCAGATCCCTCAGCCTCTCCTCATAAGCACATGCAGCACAGCCAGACAGCAGAGAGGGAGGAGAGGAATTTTTTGACTGCCTGACAGCACAGTTACCAGTAAGTGAATTTTACAAGGAGCTTCATCCATGTCTTTCAGTCTTCATTTTCAGTCCATGTTCTGAAACTGTTCTTTGCAGAATCCTACTGTCAGCTGAGGAGTTATTTTGCTTCACAGCAAAAAAAAAAAAAATTACTCTGTGTTTCCTTGCTGCACTGCAAATTTCTACAACAGACAAACCTTTCTAGGGGACAAAGTGCAACAAGGCAACTCAGCCAATTAATTGGCTTTATTAACCTAAGCATCATTATAGAATCATAGAATAGAATCACAGAATCAGTCAGGGTTGGAAGGGACCACAAGGATCTAGTTCCAACACCCCTACCATGGGCAGGGACACCCTACCCTAGAGCAGCCTGGCCACAGCCCCATCCAGCCTGGCCTTAAACACCTCCAGGGATGGGGCCTCAACCACCTTCCTGGGCAACCCATTCCAGCCTCTCACCACTCTCATGTTGAAGAGCTTCCTCCTCACAGCCAGTCTGAATCTTCCCACCTCCAGCTTTGCTCCATTCCCCCCAGTCCTGTCACTATATTCAGCACCTTGTAGTTTCTTCTGTGGTATGGTTGGAGTTTTGGGGTTTTGCTGGGGGGGGGTTAGATTTTTTTACAGGGAGCACAAAACTCATCCTTCTGTGTACCTGCTTCTCTATGGTCCCAAACTAATTGGGCCAATGCCTCACAAATTGCTTAATTGACTGAACATTCCTAGCCTCCTGATTTTAATCAGGGACACATGATGCATATCAATAGCCTGCTTCATTAGGCTTGAAGAAGATCCAGGCTCCTGCCCACTCTCAATTAAATTGTATTTAAAAAAGAACAGCAACTTGACCTTTTGGAATACTGCATAATAGGTTTAAAAAACTTAAACAGCTGCTTTTTTTTCTCCTTTTCTGCCTGGAATAACTAACAGACAGAAATAAGCACTCATCATCACAGTGTATCACCAAGGAGCAGCCTGTGACACGCCGGTAGATCTGTTAGCTACATCTTGTGACGGTAATGACACTAAGAAAAAAAGAACTAAAATAAAATCAATTGCAAAAAGAGTGCAGATCTGTGTGTATCTACAGCCTTGGAGTTTCCTCTTGGCATCTTTTTTTACTTATTGTTGTTTTAATAGAAGAACCTAGAAGCCATTAAAAAAAATAAGGGGAAGGGAAACACTGACCGAAACATAAAGGCTCCTCCTTTAACTCTACAACTGTAAACAAGAGAAAAATGATGAAAGGCCTCCCTAAAATGATAAAGAAGATAAAGAGCAGGTCACTGACAGAGCTGGCAATACAACATGCTGTGCTAGTTTGAAGCTAGCTAGAATGTTTTGGTGAGAAGAATTAGATTACAGGCTGTGAAAAGGAAACAATGGTGATGGCTACTGCACTCATAGGCTTGCTGAGATGGATAAGAGCAAGAACAAAAACACAGATAACAGACTTGCTCTCTGGGCTTTGTGGGCTGCACCTCTCTCTCTAACCTAACCTGCTGTCTGTGTGACTAATCCATCTGCCTCCTAACCCCCCTGGCCAACCTACCTCGAGCNGTAAGTCTTGGGTAAGGAAGAGGGGTGGGAGGAAGGTGAAGGGTGGTTGTGAGCCTCTCCTGGGGACTCAGGTTTCTGGGAGGGCTGTTGTGTTTCTGCATTACTTTTTAACTTGTCTATTTCTGTATATATAGTAAATACCTGCTTGTACATTGTGCTAAGCTGTAAACACAAAGCTTCGTTCAATTTCCAGAGCCGTTGAGTCTAGCCTGGGTGATTTCCCAAAGTGTGTGGCAGGGCAGGTAACATCCAAACCATCACACATGCTTCTTCCCATTCCTGTGACGCCAATTCAAATGGCCAATTCTATGTTCTTCTCCCTAATTCTGATGCTGACTGGATAATCTGTTCTTCTAAGGCTCTCATGAAATCCCTGAAAGGCCAGGAAATAGCCAAGAAAGTTCTACCATGAGCACAATTTTCCTCCACAGAAAGAGCCTCTGAAATCTGGTGACAGCAGTTGTCAGCCAGGATAGTTCTGTGCATGAGCCAAAAGGAGAAGTGAATTGGGAGCGATTTATTAGATAGCCAAAGACATGCCTGTCTGCTCAGGAACTTTCAGCTACTGCATGATATTTAATAAGCATCCTCTTAAAGACTGAAGAGCAGACCTGAGACATCAGTTCTGGGAAGGCTGAGAGACAAAGGAAATCATGCCTCTGCAATGTGTGCTGGGCACACTGCTGACAACCTCTCTGGTCTCTTTGCACAGCCAACTAACTCGAGGACACTCTCGGTGTCACAACCAAAATGCAGTGGTTAGGAACAACAGTTTTCTGCAGATGGAATGCCATTGTGGCTACTGTGAGTGAGAAGTGACAAAGCAGTTTGCTGTGCCCATTGCTTAGGAACAGTCTCACACAGAGAGTGCATTTTCATCACCAGATGAAATGGAAGCACAAAAGAAAAATGAACATTAACCACAAAACTCTGAGATAAAGAACAATAAAATGACTCACTGAAGAGTCTTAACCAAGGGTACACTGCACCTCTCCAGGCTGAGGGCAGAGGGGGGTTCAGTTTATGTAACTGATTAATAGAGACTTTAAATGTCCTTGACCTACATCAGTACAAGTATTTTCTCACCCACAACAGTAAACAATCACCTACTGCTCTCCATTGAGGAGTTCAGCTGGCAAAGAAAATTCATCTGAATTCAAATTTAAATCATTTGCTGTTAATTGCCAGACTCTTAAATGCAAGCTAATCCATTCCTCTTGGAAGTACACTTCCTTCAAACAGCCTCCCAAATGCAGCCAAAGGGTTACTAAAGAGAGAGGGAACAAAATTTAACCCTTCAGAGAAGATGTGGACAATGTGGACCCTATGGGATGTTCACAGAGAGTCCTCCAGGGCCATGGGTAATCAGAGAGCTAACTTGGGTGTTTGGAACTACCACTCTGTTTTTCTTGCTGACAGAGGGACACTTGGATTCTTTGGGTGAAAGTTAGCCTCTGTAAATGCTCATTCTCCTGCCACACCCACCTTCCAAAACACAGCCCTCCCAAACCTTGCTGTAGGTAGCTAGGTTTGCTTTTTCTAAGCTGAGCCCCAAAAATATTTGTGGATAGCTCAGCCAGACTACTAGAGGCTTTAGGGCCCAGGAGCAACAAGAGAAGTTAATCTTTGTTATTCTTCCCAGGTACTCCCTCCTGAGAAACTAACCAGGCATGTCCAGATCCCATAGCAGGCAGATGGCACTAAGGATACCCAGGCTGGACAGAAGATGCCATTTTTAAGTGAAGGTAATAAGGCATTTCAGAGACTTACCTGGTAATAGAGGGAGTTTGTTGCCACTGAAAATCTTAAACCAAAGTGCAGTGTCTTTCTAAAAGCCATATTTTCCATCTTAAGAATTTGTACTGGGATTACAGAGTTCAGGTCTCTGGTCTGGTTTGTACAAGAGAACAAATGAGCCAGTTCTAATGGCGACTTCTAGCCTCTGAATCAGTGAATAAAGAAACAGCAAATATTTCCATGATTAGCCAGGAAAAGAGATTGGCAATATTAAAGAGAATGTATTTTAACAAGAACTAAAAACAATTGAGTTGGCCTAGTAACACTCAGAAATGGGACAGAAATAAGTATTTAAAGTAACAATCCTTGTGAAATATTTAAAGAGTAAGAAAACAAAAAGTATAAACCTCAACAGAACAGAAAAAATCTACCAATGCTTCTTCATCCCCATGCAGTGCATCATTTAATATGTTCTCTCTGTTTGTCCTAAAGGTCACAAAGTAAGTTTGTCTTCCCTCCTGCATGAAGCTATTGGACACCCTAACAGATGCCATGATAAGGACCACTTCTCTGACACTCAGTTGATATTTGATTGCTCTTGACTTCTGCTGAGAAACTTCTTGTGACAGAAAATACGTGCAGGGGTCTCTAGGAGCCCACTACATGTGCAGAGAGGAGGAAAAACATCTCAGGAAGGAAGTAACATCAGAATAATCTTTAACATGGCTACTTTGACACTTTCTAAGTCTTAGAAATCTGACACTCAGAGAACCATTAGTCTAATTCTTCAGTATTTAAGGATCAGTTGTCGAAGTGATGGATGGGATTTTGAATCACAGAATCCTGGAATATCTCAGGTTGGAAGGGACCTCAGATATCACCAACTCTAACTTGACTGCCACAGGCAGGGATGCCTCTCAACTAGACTGAGGCTCAAGGCCTCAACCAACCTGGCCCTGAACACTCCCAGTTAGGAGCAGCCATAATCTTCCTATTCTAGGGAATGGGAAGGGAAACCTATTCCAGAGTCTCACCACCCTCATACTGAAGAGCTTCCTCGTGAGATCCAGTCTAACGCTGCTCTTCCTCAACTTCAAACTATTCGCCCTTGTCCTGTCTCTAGACACCCTTATGAAAAGTCCCTCTGCAGCCCTCCTGTAGGATCCCTTCACATATTGGAAAGCAGCTCTAAGGTCCCCCCAGAGTCTTCTCCTCTCCAGGCTGCACAACCCCAGTTCCCTCAGCCTGTCCTCATGGCAGAAGTGCTCCAGCCCTTGGATCACCTTTGTGGTTCAAGTAGACTATGAAGCAAAGCAAGAAGGAGATTTATCTAAGTACACACAAAAGTGCAAAACAGACTGGGGGACTGGCTCCTCCTGGTTTATCTTCTCTGCACCTACAGATTAATGATGTGTAAAATGAAATAAAAGCAGTCTTACTTAAGTGCAAAGTGTAGAATTTGTCTCCCAAAACCTTATTCATCTGGGAAAACTTCACCACATCATGGTTATATCATCACTGCCCACCCTGTCCCTAAGAGACATTCATCATCACTCACCAGAAAGAATTTATCCCCTTTTCTAAGCACTTGAGGATATCAGCTCCCACTATTATTCCAGCATTTTGGAAGGAGGGAATTGCCAGCTTGGGTAACAAGCATTGCAAAGGACTTGCCATTTTTTATCTCCCTGCCAATGCAAGCAGATTTCTTTTAGTGCCTTTTAGCCAAGTTTAAAAATAAAAACAATAAACTGCTCTTGCAAAACAAAGGACAATGTTGTGGATTATGAAACTGAAAACACACTTTAAAAAGTGAAGTCAGAAATAATTAAATTGACATTTAAGATACATATGGCATGAACGCTTTTCCTTCCCTTAAATACATTCAGCAGAGGCACAGCAGCTCCAAAAGACAAGCTAAAGGTTCAGCATTTGCAGATCTGTCTTAAGTATTTGGAGGCCCAGCAGAAGTGTGCAAACTACAGACTGAAGAGCCCTCTTTCAGAAGAGGACCTCTTTTAGCCTTGGTTTGGAAACAGAAACTAAAAGGGTAGCAGCTCAGTAGCATTTGTTCTCTGAAAGGTTTTCATATCCAGCTGACCTAGAAGGTTGGATGGGAAGCTACCAAGCTTCATAACATAAGCCTGAGTCAAATCTCTCTTGGAGACCATTCCTGGCATCCCAACAACACAGGTGAAAGAACTGGCCCTCAAAAAGCTTCTTGTTCTTTTCTATTGGCTTGGAGAATTCAGCTGTCTCCAAATGCAGAAGACACCCAGATTTCCATATATTGCTGTCATATGAATTCTTGGGTACCTGAAGTACACTCGGTGAAGTATGAAGTACTCAAACTGAGTAAACCAAGCATTCCCCTCCCTGTAGAGATTAAATCCACTAGAGTCAAAGCACTCCTAGCAGATTAAACTTCATAGAGAAGACAGAGAAGTTTCTCTTTCCTTTCATAAAGCCCAACAGTGGTATCTCCTGTCCACTCAGAAGCCATACTTCATACTCTAATCTGCTATGACAATGTAAAACCCTCAACATTTGGAGATCCTTCTAACTAAAGAGCCTAGAGAGCTTTCCAGGAAAGGCCAGCTAAGAGCAGAGGCATGAATCAATAAATGAGTAAGAGTTCTGGGTCTCAGTAAAAGCATGCCCTCAGTCTCTGGGAGAGCACAGAAACCTTCTTAAGGAGGAAAAGGGGGAAAAAAAAGATCCACCCTTCCCAGCTACCAATATGAGGGACAGTTACACACTCTCAGGTTCTCATCATTTGCAGTTAAAACTCTCCTTAATCTGAAGAGCTCCAGTGCAGAAGAGGTGCAGGACCAGGGACAAAGAACCCTTCACCAGCAGCAGGAGGGGCTGCCATACTCACTATTGCACTGCTTCTGCCATCCGCTAGCTCTGGCCCCCAAGGCAGAATGCAGGAAGGAGAAGGCCACAACCCAGTCAGCTAAACCAAGGATGGAGAAGCAGCAGTTCCTTCCATCACAGCTCTCGGTTGCTGTGCTGCAATTGCTCTTCTGAGAAGGATGACGACGATCCCAGCAGCGTTGAAAGGACTCGCTGGTCAATAGCTGCAACCATGGCTAGAGGTGTAAGTCCACTTTACGATCAATGTGACTTCGATGACTGTTAAACATGTTCAGCCCCATTCCCCCCCCGCTCAGGTAGCTCTCTGCAAGCCAGATTTTCAGTGAGCAAAGCTCGTCAGGTTTGCTGTAGAACAGTACTGCCCCCCGGTGGCCAAAGGCTGCTCTGGAGAGGGAGCCCTCAGAAAGGCTGCTCAGCCTGGTTGAGGCTGTGTGCAAGAAACAACGGCAGGGAACTGACAGACTCACCTCCAGGTCCCTCCGAAACCTAGATCCTTAGCTTAGACAGCAGGGAAAAAAAATCTTCCCTGCAAGAGTGGTGAGACGTTGGAACAGGCTGTCCAGGGAGGTGGTGGAGTCACTATCCCTGGAGATGTTCAAGAAACCTGTGGACATGGCACTTTAGGACATGGATAATGGCCATGGTGGTCTCAGGTTGACAGCTGGAGTCAATGACCTTTGAAATCTTTGGCAACCAAACCAATTCTGTGATCCAAAGCTGGGTTTGGCATGTTATGGTCTGGTAGCTGAAGAGAAAGAGGAAGCAGCAGACATAGTGCCAGTCCCTCTGAATCCTTAAGTTTCTCCCAATGATACTATTCACAGCAGAAATTATGATTGCCTGAAGTCATCTTCAGCGGTGTTTAGTAGTGACAGCATTTCTTTCTGTGCACCATCAGTTAACCAATCCTCTTCTAGCTCAGATTCACTGTTTTTTTATTCATCCAGAAGCAGAATCATATCCTGCCCACTTTCAGAGTAAGAGGCAACTCTCTCTTTTCACGTGAGCAGGCAAGAGCCTCCCAGACCTTACCCAAAACCCAGGTAAGTAAACAGATTGTCTCTGACTGTTGGATCAGGTCCTCAGTGACTTAGAGATAAAGCAAGAGTTAGCAGACACAGACTGCAATGCATGTCGGGGACGGACACAGAGCACCCTGGGGCAAAACCAAGGTCTCCTATGCTACAAAACTGATGTGCAAAGCAGAAGAGATCATCCAGCCCTTGAGTGCATAAAGGACTCCAAGAAATCCCTGTAACTTAGCCATGCAGTCCACCTGAACCAACACAATTACAACTTTTAATGGGTAAAAAACCTCAGAGATACTAAAAACTTCTTCAGTATTGGATCAGCCACACACTCGTGAGAAAGCTGTTGCTAGACAGGACCAACAAGAGGACGAACATTGCTTAAAGCACTCCAAATTCTTCACCTCTATGTCAAAGTGCTGCTGGAAATCAAATTAGAGTTTCAGTGGAGACTAACTGGACTTGACAGATCCCATGGAATCTGCTTGATCTGATCCATTTCACCTGCCAATAGTCAGTTAATATGACTCAGCTTTTCTGTGCTGCTGTCAAAGCCAAAGAAATCAAATTAGGCATCTCTGTCTGTCTTTTCTGATTGCCAGCTAGGCAGTGCAAAAATGACTTAGCTTTTCCTTCTCACAGATGGTCTCTTTCTGACTGTCAGTGCTGCCACAAATTCAAACAGTGCACTGAAAGGAATTATTGTGATGGGACTTTAAAATACAGCCATGACTGTGCACGTCCTACCCTCATGGCTCTTCTGAGACATGGATCAGAAACAAGCCCACAGGATCATTACCCTTGATACAGCAAAAGAAGAGTCAGCTCTTGTCACTAAATCAAACAAAAATGTGGTAAAGACCCATTTTCTATGATTGACATCACCTTTATCATAGAATCATAGAAAGGTTTAGGTTGGAAGGGACCTCAAGGATCATCCAGCTCCAACCCCCTGCCATAGGCAGGGACACCTCCCACTAGAGCAGGCTGCTCAAGGCCTCATCCAGCCTGACCTTAAACACCTCCAGGGAGGAAGCATCCACAACCTCCCTGGGCAACCCGTTCCAGTGCCTTACCACCCTCACTGTAAAGAACTTCCTCCTAACATCCAGTCTAAATCTCCCCTCTTCCAGCTTAAACCCATTCCCCCTCGTCCTAACATTACTAGACCGTGTAAATAGTCCCTCCCCAGCTTTCCTGTAGGCTCCCTTCAAATACTGGAAGGCCACTATAAGGTCTCCTCGAAGCCTTCTCCTCTCCAGGCTGAAGAGCCCCAACTCTCTCAGCCTGTCCTCATAGCAGAGGTGCTCCAGCCCTCTGATCATCTTCGTGGCTCTCCTTTGGACCCGCTCCAGCAGTTCCATGTCCTTCTTGTATTGGGGGCTCCAGAACTGCACACAGTACTCCAGGTGGGGTCTGACGAGAGCAGAGTAAAGGGGGAGAATCACCTCCCTTGCCCTGCTGGCCACACTTCTCTTGATGCAGCCCAGCACTCGGTTGGCTGTCTGGGCTGCATGTGCACACTGCCGGCTCATGTTGAGCTTCTCGTCGACCCAGACCCCCAGGTCCTTCTCCTCAGGGCTGCTCTCAGCCATTCATCACCCAGCCTGGAGCTGTGCCTGGGATTGCACCGACCCAGGTGCAGGACCTTACACTTGGCCTTGTTAAATGTCATGAGGTTGGCCTGGGCCCACCTCTCCAGCCTGTCCAGGTCCCTCTGGATGGCATCCTTGCCCTCCAGCAAGTCAACTGTGCCACACAGCTTGGTGTCATCTGCAAACTTGCTCAGGCTGCACTCAATTCCTCTGTCCATATCACTGACAAAGATGTTACAGAGCACTGGGCCCAGCACTGACCCCTGAGGAACACCACTTGGCACCGGTCGCCAGGTGGACATTTTGCCATTGATCACCACTCTAGGGTTAGATTCATAGGGAGGAAGCCCCCTTTGAATAGATCAGAATCAACTGTCTGGTTTTCACCAAGTCTGACTTGACCTTATACACACAGCTCAGCATTTCCCACACTGGGGTTTTGTGTTCTCCCTTCAAACTGAAGAATCCACTTGCAATTAATCCATACAATCAGTCAGGATAAAGGAGGAGTTTACCTTTGTTAATGAGGACTGGGATAGGGATCAGTTAAGCAATCTGGACATCTCTAAATCCATGAGCCCTGACAGGATGCACCTGCAGGTGCTGAAGGATCTGGCAGAAGTCATCACTAGGCCACTCTCCATGGTATTTGGTAAGTCGTGGGGAACGGGATTGAGGACTAGAGGAAAGCAACTATAGGCTGGTCAGCCTTGCCTCCCTCCCNAGGATTGAGGACTAGAGGAAAGCAAACATAACTGCAGTCTTCAAAAAGGGCAAGCAGGAGGACTTGGTAACTATAGGCTGGTCAGCCTTGCCTCCCTCCCTGGAAAGGTGATGGGGCAACTTCTCCTTGGCACTGTCTCTAAGCATATCAGGGACAAGAAGGCCACTGGGAACAGTCAGTAAGGTTTCACCAGGGGGAAGTCATGACTGACTGACCTGATAGCCTTTGATGAGGACATCACCAGGTGGATAGATGATGGTAAAGCAGTGGATGTGGTTTATCTTGATCTCAGGAAAGCACTGGACACCATTTTCCACAACATCCTTGCAGCTACACTAAGAGAGTGTGGCGTGGATGATCTGGGAATGAACTGGACATGAACTGATTGAAGGAGAGAAATCAGAGAGTCAATGGGACAGTCTAGTTGGAGACCTCTATCTAGTGGAGGCCCTCATGGGGCAGTACTGGGACCAGGACTATTCAATGTATTCACCAGTGCCCCATATGAGGGCACAGAGGGCACTGTCAGCCAGTTTGCTGGTGATGCCAGACTGGGCGCAGGGACTGACACCCTTCAGGCTGTGCAGCCATTCAGCCAGACCTGGACAGCTTGGAGAGCTGGGCAGGGAGAAACTGAATGAAATCCAGCAAGGACAAGGGTAGAATCTGGCATCTGGGAAACAACCACCTCATGGACCTGGATAGGCTGGGGGCTGACCTGTTGGAGAGTGCCATAGGGGAAAGGGACCTGGGGCTCGTGGTGGATAGAAGGATGCCCATGAGCCAGCAACGTGCCCTTGTGGCCATCAAGGCCAATGGCACCCTAGGGTGTATTGGAGAGTGGCAAGCAAGTGGAGAAAGGTTCTCCTTCCCCTTTACTCTGCCCATCTACAGTATTCAGATTTCTTCTGGGCACCCGGGAGACATCCTCCATTTCCTTTCGGCCACCTTCTTCCTAGCCCTGTGGCAGCAAACAGCCACATTTGTATCTCGCTACTCAGCCCAAAAAGGCAGCAGATTTTGGACCACACTTTATTTTTCCCTTGTCCCTGATCAGCTGTTATTTTGGATGCTCTCTAGGGAAAACAAATAGAAATGATTAAGTGGCTTGTATTTAGATTTTCCCTTTCTTTATATTTCTGGCTGGTAGATTTCTCATCTGTAGTGCTCTGTATTAGTTATGCTACATTTCATGCTATCCAGAACCATCCTTTTCATTTCACCACTCTTCCCCAGAAAAACATTTTTCTTGACAATTACACTGATTTCTTTTTGGTTGAGACTCCATTTTGCAGAAGGAACAGAATCCAACTGAACCAACTGTGTACAACAGCAGGACACCAACAAATAGTGCAGGTATGCCTAACTCTCCTCTTGCTTTTTGACCCAGATTAAACAAAGTCACATCACCACCACTATCATTACTCCCATGGCTTTCACTCACCATTTCTCTAACACTTTTAAGCTCAGTCCTTCTTCCTCTGTGGTATAACCCTACCTACATTCCTTCTTCATAGCACATCTGTACTTGCATAGTGTGGATTCCAAGCAAGGAGCAAGGCTTTTTCTTCTGGCTCTCATGGTATTTTTCAGGCTGCCCTAACGCTGCAGGCTAACAAAACAATGAGAATTACTCTCATTCTTGAAGAAGGTGACTTCTCCTCCCTCTACAGTTTCTGTCCTTTTGGGTTATCTCCTCTTGAGGAGATGTTCAACCACTGCTACTTGGATTTTTTGTTTTGCATTGGAATGTGTCAACATTCAACACAATACCCCAAAATCAGTGTTTGGCTGGTGAAGTCCTTCCAATTTAACTACAGACTTTCCTTCCTTGATCCAATTCTCCGTGACTCCTGCTGGAAAGCACTAAGATATCAGACACAGCTGGCGGTGCCGTTTTCTCTACTAGCTCTGAAACCCTCTCTTTAAACCCTCCATAGGAAAAGTAGTTCTTTCAGCTGGACTAGAAGATCCCATCTGTTTAGTTGGCTCAGCTTTCTAGAGCTCCCAAGACCCTTCTTCTGCCTAAACAGATGAAACCTCAGGAACAGTAAAGAGAATGAAAACTACTCCTTTTATCCTCCCAAGTGTTCATGCCAGAGCTTGTAATACTCAAAAACACCAACTCAAAAATTCAGTCCCCTGTATAACAGTAACTTGAAAAATGTTCCTGCTTCCCTTCAAGGATTCTGATACAAATATGCCAGCAAATAAAAACATACAATCACAGAATGGCTTAGGTTGGAAAGGACCTCAAAAACCTTCTTCTCCAAATTGCCTGCCACGGGCAAGCTCACCTCTCAACTAGACTCAGTTGCTCACTGCTTGGTCCAGTCTGGCCTTGAACACCCCCCAGGGAGGAGGTGACCACAACCTCCCTGGGCAACCTATTTCAGAGTCTCACCACTCTCATACTGAAGAACTTCTTCCTAAGATCCAGTCTAACCCTGTTATTCATCATCTTCAAACCATTCCCCCTTCTCCTATCTCTAGACACTCTAATGAGAAGTCCCTCTCTCAGCAGACACAAAATGATACTGAGCCACACCTGAATAACACAGACCTGTGACAGAGAGCTCATCCTTGTGCACCTAGGAGAAGTGACAGATGTCCAAGCAGTCAGGAGCACTAAAACAAACAGCCAAGGATGCTGATGAATGTTTTTGTTTCTTCCCCAAACAAATCAAGATCCACTTTAATCAGCTGCAAAGATCATTTCTGGAAGGGCTGAGTTTATCATCATTCACACAGTTTAGCTAAGGAAATCATTTCAGTAAGATAATGGCAACAGAAAGCTATTACCAGTTCTGAGAATTAACTACACCAGAGAAATGTTTTGCAATCACACTGCACCAATGCTTGGTTTGTTCTTCCACCAAAATGAAAAGCAGAGAAGCAAGGAGCCACTTCCTGAGAATACATATTTAAATATCAATCTAGTTGGTTCTCTCCAATGTTGCAGTAATTCACATGACAGACACAGGAAAGAAGCTAATGTAATAACAAACATCTCCCCAGTTCACCTTTTCAGCATGTTACCAAGTTTGTTTTCTTCAGGTTGCCATTGTTTATCTTTCTGCTTGAATGCACAGAATTAAATCTGAGGCAACTAAAGAAGCTATTGCAGAAAAAGAAAACAAGCTGAACTTAATTTGAATGGTCAAAACTATAGGAAAAAGAGAAACAAAACAAACCACCAAACAAATTTCATCCACACTACAAGAGTAGTTTTCCGTTGATCCAGACTTGAAATAAGAAACCATCCGATACTTGAAGAAGACACATTGCTTGGCTTTGCTTGAGCAGGGAACTGAGAGTCAGCCATGCAGAGGAGCATGGAGACAGATGCTGAGATGAAGACTGCTTCTCTGGGATGCAGACTGTCTGCACTGAGCAGGAAGCTTTACAGCAGGGTCTCAGGTACACCTGTGAGCCTCTGGGCTGCCTAAGGAGTGAGTGTGCAAAATGCTTACCAGACAATTATGACTCTCCACCACAGTGAGCTACCACAGGGTCCTTAAGGGAATATTAGAGCAATCCAGGCCCTGCTAGCTCTGCAGCTGAAGTAGTCAAAACTGGTGTCTAGAAGCTGACTCTGACCTTGGGCTGAGATGTGCAGAACACACAAGCCTGTTCCTTCACTGTGCTGTTCTGCACATCTCAGCCCAAGGTCAGAGTCGGCTTCTAGACACCAATTTTGACTACTTCAGCTGGATTGTGTCTTTGATGAGAGATTTCAGCTCAGTTACTCCAGATGTGTATTGCTGACTATTTTATCCTGGGAAACCTAAAGCTCACCTGAATAAATGCTCTTTAATTTAAGGTGAGTTAGAATATAAGGAACTACATATAACTCTGTGAACCTGAATGGGTAAGATCCAGGACAATGCTTTCTTTTCTGTTACTTACCAAAAACAAAGGATCCCTCCACATTTACCAAATCATACTGAGAGTCAGACACCAGGCACAGAGAAAGCTTTGTGTCCCCAACCGAGCAAAGACAACCAGGCATCTCCAAAACCACCCTGGTTTGGAGGCTTCCTGTCCTATCAATTAGGTGTAGAGACAGGATACAGGGCAACAGCTTAAACTGGAAGAGGGAAGATTTAGATTAGATATTAGGAAGAAGTTCTTTGTTGTGCAGATGGTGCTGATGGAACAGGTTGCCCAGAGAAGCAGCAAATGCCTTCTCCCCAAAACTGTTCAAAGCCTGTTTGTATGGAGCCTTGATCAGCTTTGTCCAGTAGGATGTGTGCCTGACCATGGCAGGGAGGTTGGAAATAGATGATCTTTAAGGTCTCTTCCAATTCAAACCATTCTGGGAGCCTATGGCTTGGACTCTGCTACTCTGCTGAACGGCTGAAGCAGCGATTTGAGCCTGCAGCCTAGCCTGCCACCATTCTCAACCCCAGGGTGAACAGAGAACTTACACCTCTCCATTGAAGGATTTTAATTTGGGATGAAGTCTGCAACCCTTTGACTGAAAAGGGACAGCATTTGCAATCCCAAACATTAATTCCCACATGTCCCCACCAGTGCACTCTCAGAAGACAGAAGCAAAACTTGCTGATTTTTAGTTTTCTTCCTTTTTTTCTGGCCTTGCTCTGATTTCCTCACGCTGTGATCACGGAGCTTAGTGCTCTAGCCTAGTTCTTGCAGCAGCAGCAGGATTGGTGTTGCAAGAATTTGGGCTCTGGCCAGTCCCTGCTGAAAACTCAAATGGAATCTGAAAGTCAGAGCTCCCTGGCTGGCACTTCCCCTTCTGCAGTTGATGGAGACCTGGCACAGCTCCCTTGGCACGATGCACGCACTTTCTTTCCTAGAAACTTTGGGGAAACAAAGGGAGGACCATAGGTGCTGAGCATCAAGCAGAGGAAAGCTCTGCAGCTACCCCAACTCCATTCCCATTTGTGGTTCCCCTGGTCTCCTCACAGCACCATGAAAGTCACAGAATGGAACTGCAGAATCAGTTAAGATCAGAATCTTAAGATCAATCTGTGCAGCTGTGCCACTACCAAGCACGTCACTAAACCACGTTTCCAAGTGTCACATCTTTTAAATACCTCCAACGGTGGTGACTCAACCACTGCCCTGAGCAGCTTGTTCCAATGTCTGACAACTCTCTCAGTGAAGATTTTTTTTCCTCATGTCCAGTCTAAACCTGCCCTGGTACAGCTTGAAATAGTTTCCATCCCACCACTGGTTACCTGGGAAAAGAGACTGACACCCACCTGGCTCCAATTTCCTTTCACGGAGTTGTAGAGAGAAATGAGGTCTCCCCTCACCCTCCTTTTCTTCACACTAAGCAACCCCAGTTTCTCAGCTGCTCCTCACCAGATCTGCTCTCTTGAATCTTAAAGTTGCAGCCTTGTGCCAGTGCTTCCCCTTCTGTGGTTTTTTTTGCCTTCCTTAGTTCAGCAAAACTGGGTGATCCCAGCATCATTCTCCCGGAATGACACACGTGTTTTCTTTCCTTGGAACCCTGCACCCACAGCAACTAGGGGATAAAAGGAGAGTGGCAGCAGCAGGGGGTGAGCATTGTGCAGAAAGCCTTGCAGCCACTCCAGTTCTAGCTCCTGTCTCAGTTCCATTGGCCCCTGCAGCACCATGAAGGTCCTCACAGCTGCGCTGGCCGCTCTGCTCCTTGCTGGCCATCTGCTCTGGCATTGCTGCAGCCTCTGAGACAACAGAAGGTCTGCTCTCCCTGGGAAAAGCCCCCTCCTCACTGCTAAGATGCACACGTCTGTGGGGAGGGCTGGAAGCGGGTGGTCATCACTGGTGTGGGGAGTCAGCCTCAGGCATGGAAGCTTCCAGGGGGTGGCCCTCAGGGATACAGCACTGGTGATGGCAAAACCTTTAGGAGCCCCAGGCAGAGCTTTTGCCACACTGAAAGGTCTCACTGGGGCTGTCTCTCTTCTCCCACAGCCCCCCACCTGTGCTGCTTCAGGTACATGCAACGCCGCGTCCCGCTCAGACTGGTCACCTCCGCCTACAGAGTCAGCGGGAAGTGCTCCCTGCCCGCCATTGTGTGAGTACCCAGCACTGCTAGGCTCGGGCTGTGGCAGCCAGCCCAGCACCCACGCCTGTCCCAAGGCAGCCTAGCGGGGGGACGGGCCCAGCCAGGGATGCCCAGGGTGCTGCCAGCAGCACAGGCACCCCGCTACCCTGACCGAGCAGCCCAACACCAGTTTCCTCCTGGCAGCCTGGTCACCCAGAGAGGGACCCAAGGGTGCACGGACCCCAAGGCGCCCTGGGTGCAGGCCTACCTGAGGCACTTCCAGAGCCCACGGAACTGACCCTGCCCTGCTGCCGCCCCAGTGCACACAACAGGCTGCTTCAGCTGCATCCATCTTCAACACGAACGTTCCTTCTAACCAACAAACATCGGGCATATTAGACTTTGTTTGCCGAGCAAGTGAGACTACCACAAAAAACCACTTTGAAAGCATCTCCATGCCTGTTAACGGATCAGGACTTTTGACAGCTATTTAAATAAAGTGGCTTATCACCAAACCTTCCGTGTGTCTCTGAGGCCCTTGCCGGAGCCTCAACACCAAAAAAAGGGCCTATGGGTACCCTCTTGTCCCACTCGTATGTCGGCTTCACTGCTTCCCGCTGGGCAGGGCGGCCTTGGCCCCACAGCATTTCCCACACTGCTTCCTCATCTCCATCCCGGGTCAGCTCCTGCTCCCCAGCCAATCCTTCCGAGTGTGCTCTCCCTCAAGCGTTTCGCTTTTAATAAGGACAATACGAAACAAACAAAAAGCGAGCCCGTTCCGGTCTCTGAGAACCCTTTCAGTGGTGAATTTTCTTCTAATGCCCAACCTAAACCTCCCCTGGTGCAACCTGCGTCCATGTCCTCTCGTCCTATCACTTGTTACCAGAGAGAGGACACCGACACCCACCTGGCTCCAGCCTCCTCTCAGGGAGTTGCAGCGAGCGAGGTCTCCGCTCAGACACGGATGACACCGAGTCGCTTGAAGATAAACAGCTCAAACCCAAGTGTCCCGCTACGCAGAGCGCACCCCAGCACCACCTCATCGCCCTGCCCTGGCTTCTCAGCGCCTCTCCCCTCCCAACCGCCCTGCCGCGGCCGAGCAGGACGCACCGCCAGGGGCGGGGAGCCGAGCGGCATCTCGGGCCTTGTAGTTCCGCACCCGGCAGGACATGGCGGCGTGCAGCGCTCTGGCGGCTCTCGCTGCCGCCCTCCTCCTTGCCGCCGGTGTCCAGCCCAGCAAGTATTCCCGGGAGGCCAACGAGGGCTTGGCGGACGCCGGTGCCAAGCGACGGGAGAGCGGGGAGTTTCGGGTGGTGAAGCTAAACCAGGTCTGGGAGAAGGCGCAGCGGGTAAGTGAGGCGGTGCGGAGGAGCGGGGCCCGTGGCGGCCCTCCGCGGGGGCGCTCCCCGCAGGACCTAGGGTCGGGCTTGGCTGCTTCGAACGCTCCTCTCGCGGCAGCAGTCGCAGGGGATGGGGTGCAGAGGGGGAAGCGGCGCAGGCGGCAGCTGGGGCGGAGGGCTGTGAGGAGAAACCGAGGCTGCCCAGCCCGGCCTCGCCTCGGCAGGCCCCGGCTCGGTGCTGGGCCTCTGGACCGCGGGGGGCTTTGGTTTTCCGGCCGAGCTGTCACTGACCGGCAGCTCTGAACAGGACTCGCAGAGCCCCGCTCCCCGGGGGCCGGGCCGGCTGCGGGGAACGGCGATGCTGTGAAAGAGCTTCTCTCAGGAGGTCCTCTCGTTCCCATCTGCCCTGTTTCTTTCCGGCTAGCGCTCTTCCCCCGTGTAAATTCAGCAGTTAAACCACATACGTGCGCAGGAAGGGGGAGAGAGAGAGGAGTTCCTCTGGTGTCATGCAGGACTGGTGCTTGCACTCACTGGTTTAATGCTTTAGCCCTTTTTTGTTAAGGGATGTGATGGTCACATCTGTCTGCTGCAGGTGACCATAGTGCCTACTTTGTACAGAGCAGGAGCTCACTGCACTGGGCAGAAAGACATCCTCCACCTTCACTTATACCAAGCAATGTAGTCACATGCAGAAGGAGCAGCAAGTGGGTACCACGGCTCCCAGCAGGTTTGATTTTGACAGTGGTAACTAAGTGTCTCTCACTTGGAGCTAAAAAAAATAAATATTTGAAGCGAAAACACAGTAAAAACATTTTAGTGTGGTGGAAATACAGCCAAACCGAATGGCTCCGACAGGAGGGGAGGAGCACAATGCCAACCCGTACTCCTCTCCTGAATATTGTGGAGCATGGAAGTTAGGGGCGTGGATGGTAAAGGTTCAGTGCTTGCAGGCAAAAGAATGTAGTTAATATTAATTCTGGATTTCCTGTACCCTGGATAGGCACCACCAAGGCTCCTAAACCATGTCCCTAAGCACCACATCCATGTGTCTTTTGACCACCTCTGGGGATGGTGACTTCACCACCTCCCTGCACAGCCTGTTCCAAGGCCTGAGAACCCCTTCTGCAAAGAAATTGTTCCTAACATCCAACCCGAACCTCCCTCCACGTTCATAGGTGAGAGGTGTTGTGTATGCAGTGGCTCATACCTTAAGGCTGCTACATTCAGGTGGACACAAAGCATTAAAAGAAAAGAATGCTGTGCTGTGCTGGCTTCTTGCAGCAAGAGGTGACTCCACGTAACTGCATGCAAACCTCTTTCTGTTCCCGGTAGCTTCATCTCTCTGCTGTGAAACTGGCAGAGTTGCACAGTGATCTAAAAATACAAGAAAAGGATGAACTCAGCTGGAAAAAACTGAAGGCTGAAGGGCTAGATGAAGATGGAGAGAAAGAAGCCAAACTCAGGCGCAACTTAAATGGTAAGGTATATCTTTGGAAGGACTTAGAGGGAACTTAACAGATAAGGTATTACCTTTGCAGAAGGACTTGGCTTCAGACACGTGGTTAGATACCCGTGTTTGTGTTTGAACCGCTAGATAACAGGCTGGCTTCCCAGAGCACACAGAAGTTCTCTGGAGGTCAGCAGCAGGGAGCTACAGGACGCTGACAGATTCCTCTGCTCCCAGTACCTTCAGAAGAGGCCATTAAATCCGGGGGCCTCTCATGTTATATACTGTCAGCTTTTCTGAGTATGAGCTGCAGAATCCAGCTCTGCACATCAAGGGTGCAGCCCATGCATCTCCTCTTCCATACATCCATGGCTTGGTTCTAATGTTTCTGTATCTTCTATTCCCTTGTAGTCATTATGACCAAATATGGAATGAACGGAAAGAAGGACTCTCAGCTGGTTGATACCAACTACATTAAGGATGGTACAGAAAGTGATACACTAGATGATCCAAGACTGGAAAAGTTATGGAGCAAGGTGAGGAAGGTTTCCAGGAACTGGAGTGTAGGAAATCAATGTTTCTTCACTCTACTATTGTCTCTGTCCTTCTTAGAGCCCCCAGACCTGGCACTGAGTAGTTTTACTACTTTGCTTTTAACTATTGGCCAAGCTGCTGTGCTTGTAGCTCACCTCTTTGTGCCCTGAGGGCATCCTACCTGCCTCCAGGCCACCAGATGTGGCAGGTTCTCTTTGCCAAAGCAAACACCCAGGTCAGTCTGCATGGAGGGGTAAGATCCTGGATCCAGGTTTCACTGGCCTCAGGATTTCCCTTTGTGTTAGACTGTGTGGGAGTAGAGCTGTGCCACTTTCCCTGTTTGTTGTGTTTTAAATAGAATCATTTCATAGGCTCTTAAGGAATGAAATCTATAGTGGGAGATAAGGACTTGCCCAGCCTGGTATTCCAGTGAAATTAGATATGCATAAACTCAGGTAATGTACTGTCAGGGTCAGAAGTTAAAACTGGTGAAGCCAGGATCTCCAAAATGGAAATTCAAGCTTTGAGAAACAAGTAGTTAGGTAGAGCAAAGACTTCTTAACACCAGTCTAGCACAGCAGTAGTAAAGCAGAGAAAATCTTTGTGGAATTGCAGATGTTACTTGTAGTTAGGAACAGCTCTGCCAAGGAACATGATGTCAGGTGCTTTGAGGGATAGGGAAGTGCATTGGTTAGAAATAATCCCTAAGCACACCACAAAAGTGGATTGAGGCCGGTATGGAAAACATTCACTTTTGATTTGTGCACTGCAGAAACTCAGCCACCAGATTTCTGGGTGGTGTTCCAGCTGCCTGACTCTCAGCAAATGCTTGTCTGCTTGCTAAAAGTAGTCCAGTGAAGAAGAAATCGCTGCAGAGCAGATGCACAGCAGTGATAAAATCTTCACTTTGCAGAACAGCAAGATCAAGTAAAGACTGTGCTTAAGATCAGGTTGCATCCCTCGTGCAGACAGTACCCTTGCAGTTGCATGTGGAGCTCCAGGGCCTTTGTTTCTCTTTAAAATGTTTCCTGTGGAATAGAAGTGTCCCCTTTCACTGGGTAGTCCAGAGCAAGTGTGGATTTACAAGTCTGAAGCAAATTTTCTTTTGACATGAGCACAGCCACCATATCCATCAGTGTCTGAATCCTGAGCTCACATTAGTATAAAAGGATTTGAAACGAAACATCTTCAGGAAAAGCTGCACTTCATTTTCTAAATGTGGTGGGAAGTGGAAAAAGAGGTTTTGTTGAGTACACTCAAAAGCACTTGGCCTGGAAAGCAGAACTTGCTGGTGTTTCTTTCAGGCCAAGACTTCTGGGAAGTTCTCTGCCGAGGAGCTGGACAAGCTTTGGCGAGAGTTTAAGCATCACAAAGAAAAGATTCACGAATACAACATCCTGCTGGAGACCGTGAGCAGGACAGAAGGTGTCTCTGATGTTTCCAACCGAGTTCTGCTCTTTGCCCTGCCTGTTGCCTCCACTGTTTCCAATTGTCTTTGAAACTTCCAAGGGCTGGCATTCCTGCTTGTAGATGCTGGCACTGCCAGACACTTGCTGGGTTGAGTTCTGCAGCAGCTGCCAGGGATCTCACCAGCTGATGAAAACGGTGCCGTGTCACGTTGCTGGTTCTGCCCGTGTTCCTCCAGATGAGCCACCGCGGCCGTGGTAGCCGAGTGGAAATTACGCAGCAAACAGATCCACTGCTGCAAAATGTAGTCCTACAGTCTGCAGAACATGCATGTTTTATCTCACCTGCCAGGAGCCCATGGGCATCTGTTGTATAATCTTAGGCACTGAGCCTGAGGTGTGTTACAACATCAAGGATCTGAGTCCAGCTTGCTGTACTAATCCAAGTAAAATCTTTGGAGCCAAAGTATTCTAAAGCTTTGAGAGTGTTTGATGTTTACACTGTAAACTCCAAGCTGGAAGCTGTTGGAAATCAACATCAGATGTCCTCATGGGTTCATGAAATGGCCAGGAAAGAAAGCACAGGACTCATCAGCCATCCCTATCCCATTTCTTTGGGATATTGCTAACCTAGGAAAATAAGAACATTTCCTTACTAAAAATCTTGGCTGTTGGCCAGTGGGACTTAAAATGGATTTCTGTAATTCCACTCTCCAGAGCACTGAGAGGCATTGATCTTAACTCTGACCTGCAAAAGGAATTACTGCTTCTCAATTGTGCTGTTGATGTTTCCCTCACACTCACCTGCTGCAAATTTACCATTTGTAATTTGCCTCACACCTAGGTCATTTCTGGAGCTTCTGATCTATTGGGGTTTGGCCAAAAAACAATAACACTTTCCTTCTTCAACAGATATCCACAAAAATGTTATCAACCCATCTGAGGAGAACCTGGTGAAAGAGGAAATACTGCACAACAAGCACAGAGAACTCAAAGAGAAGCTCCGAAGCATCAATCAGGGCTTTGAGCGATTGCGTAAAGTCAGTCACCAGGGATATGACACCACCAGTGGTACGATGCAGAGGGGTTTGTGCTTATTTGGGGTTCAATTCACTTAGAAAAAAATACAGATCATGGGCAGGTAACAAGATGCAGCCACAGTGTCACAGTACATGGTGTCCCCACCACGGACTGGAGAGGTCCCCACCATAGGAGCAGGTTCTTTACCATCCTGTTATGTTTAAACCCAATACTAGAAGCCTGATGAAAGGATAAGGACAAACTGTGCAGAGGACAGTCCTTGTCTGCTGTGCCTCTCTGAGAAGGGATGTTACATCTTCAGGAGGGCATGCAAGGGAGACAACATTCAAGGCAAGAGATGCCATGCTTCAGTTCCTTTAAGGGGCTTTACCCCTTAAAAAAATCCTTGCTCCAGCAATACTACAGTGAAGTACTTGCATTTTCTCCCTTTAACTAAACCTGTTAGTAATGCAGTGCTCAGTGTATCTGTGGGTTTGCCTGTGAGAAAGCATGCTGAGCTTGGGTAAAAGCAGCATGTCCAGATGTTCATGTGATGGTCTGTGTTTGTTTAGAATTTGAAGAACCCAGAGTGATTGATCTGTGGGACATGGCCAGATCAGCCAATTTCACCGAGAAGGAACTTGAATCTTTTCGGGTAAGCAGAATTGCAGTTAGAAGTGAAAAAGCTGTCTGTGCTTGACCTAGTAAAACAGCATTTCAAACATGGCTATTCTTCCAGCTAGAGAGGAGCAGATTTAGATTGGATGTTAGGAGCAGGTTCTTTACCATGAGGGAAGTGGAACACTGGAACAGGTTGCCTGGGGAGGTGGTTGGGGCTCCGTCCCTGGAGACATTCAAGGTGAGGCTTGACAGGGCTTTGAGCAACCTGATCTAGTTGAGGATGTCCTTGCTGACTGCAAAGGGGGTTGGACTAAATGAGTTTCAGAGGTTGCTTCCAACCCAAACCATTCTGTGATTCTATGTCTTGGCAAGCAGAGAGAGAGGAAAGCTTGGAAAGAAAACCCTGTGAAGCTTTGTGTGTGTTTGTTGGCTTAGGAGGAGCTGAAACACTTTGAAGCAAAAATTGAAAAACACCATCATTATCAGAAACAATTGGAGATTTCCCACGAGAAGCTGAAGCACATAGAGGGAACTGGTGACAAGGATCACCTGAACAGAAACAAAGAGAAATATGCCATGCTGGAAGAAAAGACAAAAGAACTGGGATACAAGGTATGTATAAATCCACCTGACTCACAGGCTGAAAGTGTACCTCAGTGGCAAGAGGGATGTAGATTATCCAGCATGGATTTTTTGGTGCCATTTGAGTGGCTACCAGAAGAGGAATTTAAGGCAGAGCCCTGCTCCACGTCTGCTACAGCCTGTGCATGATTTCCTACAGACCTTGTTCTATAATGCCTGAAATATCCTTGGCCCCTGCTCCTCTGGTGTCACAGACCCTGATAGCAAAGTGTGACTATAGGATATGGTTGCTAAAGATTGATTGATGTGTTTTGTTTCCCTGCTAGGTAAAGAAGCACTTGCAAGACTTATCCAGCAGAATCTCTCAAGGCCTTCAACACAATGAGTTATAAAACCGTACTGTCCTTTGTGGCATCAGTGTATTAACACAGAAAATGTGGGGTTTGAATAGAACTGCTCAAGGAGTCCTGAAAGAGCAAGGATGGGACAGAGTTGCCCTGTTAAGAATTTTTTTTTTCTCCTTCACTCAATTGCCAAGTTTGTATTTGCACTACCAAATGAAATAATTAGATTCTGAATGTGAGTTACACATCTTGGATCATAGAAATCTTACATCTGAATCAAGTAACAGCCTTTGAAATAAGCAGTCATGTCTGAAGGAAAAGATGTGTATTCACAGAGGATGCCTGCTGGTGAAAAACAACCACTCTGATAGTCAGGAAAGGTTTTCTGATCAATGAAAGCAAGCACCGAGGTACAGGGATTTAAATCAGGCCAGGAAAGTCTTTTATTTCAATGCTTTTCCTATTGAAGGTAACAAAAGTATTTCTGCTGCCTTTGAGCAGTGGGTCAGAGCTGCACTGTGTATGAATCTTTCATGTGAGAGTGGGAGGAAGAGTAGAGGGAACAAGTATCAAGGTCAAGTTACAGACTTTAGTTACAGACTAACACATAGGAGGTTACTGAGTGTATGTACAATTACCTTGTTCATGGTTGCTGGGGTTTGTTACAGTTAGTCATTAAAAACGTCCCAACTGTACCGGGGAGCCTTTGTTTTGTTTTCCTGTCATTTAGGGGAGAAATAACCAGACCAGTGCTTTGAGCATGTTGCTTTCCTTTCTACTGAAGTTCACTCACACACTGGTTTTTAAGACACCACAAGAATGCATTCCTACCTTCTTACCTTCTGAATTAGAGAGAAGACTTAGGCAGCTTCTGCCTGAGCACAGTACAAGTATTCCAGTACAAGTTAATAGACTGCTGCCACTCTTGAGACCATTTTTCTGTTGTGCCTGAGAACTGTGGCAGGTATTTTAACCTGGGGTTATGGCCAGTGCTGACTCTTCCTAGGAAGTGTTTCGCCCTTCACTAAGCAGCTGTTCAGGAGCAAGGTTAAGACAAAAGACCCAGTGCAGGTGAAAGGATACATTGGCTTAGTTAAGAAGCTCTGTCCCTCACACGCTGCAGCCTATTGGTATGGCAGCTGTCCTCCAGCCTCAGCTGCTGACACTATTCCCTGAGAAATGCTGAGAGTCAGAACTGGCTACTCTGAGCCCACTGTGGACCCAGGCAGCAGGTAAAGAATACACCAACTAGAGCGATCCCTGGGCAAAGACTGTTTCATGAGGTGCACAAGATCTGCACCAAAAGTGGTAACAGTCTTACCTGGTGGTTCTGCATACACTGATTTTGAAGCAGGAAGTTTGGGGAGTAGGGGCCTTATACTTCTTTATTTGCATGTAAGCTAACATTTAATATTGCAGAGAATCAATCCCTTAGGAGCTACACAGGCTGCCATTGACATTAGAGATGGGGATGTTCCTGTAGGCTAGGGTGGACGTCCCCTTTGCTGGGTAAGCTAAAGGAAGTCAACCCAGAAGTGGCTAAAACTGATGAATGAAAAACTGCTTTGTTTTCTCCTGGACACTGCACCCCATTTCTCCCCCAGACTCACCTGAAGGGCTGTCGATCCTTCAACACAGCAGTAGCTGCACTGCCTTACAGCTTTCTCTTCAGCACCCTGGATCAATTTTTGGAGATGAATGCATTCTGTGCTAGATGTGGGAGGTGCAGACTTCCCTCTGGCCTTCGGTTTTCCCTTTGGTAGAATAAGAAGTGAATCCATGTACCATGGGTCAGCTTGGTAGCTATGGCTTGGATGTGGAGAGGACTCACAGCACTGGATCCTGGCTTCAAACATGTGCACTGAAGACAGAAGCAGAGCAAAGCAAGCAAAGCACTGAGCAGGTCCTGCTTGGCAGGACTAGCTGGGCACTGCAGGAGCGCACCACAGGTAGTATCTTCTCACAGCTGGCACTCACACATCACACACTCGATAAGACAGCAAAGACCAAGCTACAACCAGTTCCTGGACTTTTTGTGGAGCCAATCCTTCTCTATCAACTCCCTGAGCTGTGGGACATAGCACTGGTGTAGCTGGATGTGGAGTTAGGGGCACCTTCATGTCAAGTTAGGGTGCTGTCATAGCAGGGCACAGTTCCCACCACCCCTCAGCCAACACACACTGAGCTTGCTACAGCGAACAGCCAGACACAGGGCAATGCCCTCAAGGTCCAGACCAAGTCAGCACAAACTGGGAGCGTGACTGTACATGGAGCACAAGCCTGTCACACATGGAGCATGGCAGTCTGCCTCTCTGGAATGGCCACCAGCATCTAACCATCCCACAGTTCTGCTCCATTCCTAGTGGTGACAGTGCCAGCTTGGCCAGGACGCACCACTTGCTTGCTGCAAGCAGCAGCAACCCAGCCAGCAGCCTCCAAACTGTCTTATGCAGACTCGATTACTCCATCCTGTCACTGTCCTGTCAGTACAGTAGCTGTCCAAGGATAGCTATTGCTTTCCATCTCTCTGCTGACATATCCCTACTTGTCTACTGAATTCCAGTATGCCTTCTTCCCTGTGCTTCCCAGTTTGTGTCCTGCACTGCAGAGTGTTGGTTATCAAGGGACAAAGCCTTACAACAGTGCAGGAGAATAACAAGAGTGGGAAGCAGACTTGCAAACGTGCTCTAGGGGCATGCAGCAGGGCATTCCTGCATAGAGCCTGTTGTGCTGTATGTAGATAATGTGAGCCTGCCTATTAGCAGGGAAAGAATCTCAAGCACATCCATGGGAGAGATCAAAGCACAACTGCTAACTGTGCCTGCAGCTGCCCTCCATGAACAGGCCAAATGAACAGATTCCTTGAGCAAGGAATCAGAAGAGTGGGGGTTGGAAGGGACCTGGGAAGATCATCTAGCCCAACCCTGCTGCTAGAGCAGGACCACCCAGAACAAATCACGCAGGGACCAGGTGGGTCTTTCTTGATTGTCTCCAGAGATGAGACCCCACAACTTCTCTGGGCAGCCTGGCCCAATGCTCTGACCTTTCTCTTTGTATTTTAATGGACCCTCCTGTGCTCCAGATTGTGTCCACTGCCCCTTGTCCTGTCACTGTACACTACTGAGAAGAGTCTGGCCCCATCCTCCTGACACTCACCCTTTAGATACTGATCAGCATTAATGAGATGCTCTGCAGTCTTCTCCAGGCTAAACAGCCTCAGCTCTCTCAGCCTCTCCTCTTAAGGTGGATGTTCCAGTCCCCTCTCAGCGACTGTCTGCTGGACTCTCTCTGGTAGTTCCTTGCCCTTCTTGAACTGAGGAGCCTGGAACTGGACACAATACTCCAGATGAGGCCTCACCAGGACAGAGTAAAGGGGGAGAGAAGAACCTTCTTTGACCTGCTGGCCACACTCCAGCATGGACCACGCTGCACCCTGCTGTTTGTGAGGTACCAAGAATAAATTCACCCTTTGTTTTCACTCTGTGGTTTCATGGCCGTGCCTGCACCCTGTCCGTGCTGTCCCACAGGAGCAGCCAAAGGTAGGTCGTGGGTACATCTTCCAGCTGCAGCAGACACAGTCACCAGCACCCAGTGAACCTGAACAACTCATTAGACAGCAAACCTTCAGGATCCCCAGGGCAGGTTACTCTCCTGCTCTATTCTCTGTGTATGAACTATCTGTAAGCTGCCAGCTCAGCCCACAGAAGGGTAAAATTTAACTTCTACAATAGATGCCAGGGCTTTCATTTTCTTAATTAAATTTTATTTTAGGGATTTCACAACACCAGAATGTAATGTGGAGACAAATCACTGTCATGCTACATCTGCTTTCTGATCTCACCCCCTCACTGCACAGTCCTCAAATAAGTTGATGCTCATTATTGCAGTCAAGTGGTGATGTTCCATACGCCTCTGTGTACACAGGGGGATAATAAAAACTGGATTTTCTTCTAGATCCTCTGATGCAGACAAATGTTTGAAAGCAAGTTTTGAAGTTTACTTCTTGCTCACCCTAAAGTTTTTACTAAACCTAAAAGTTTACTTGGCAGCTGCACTTTCCTAAGCCTGGTCATTGTCCTTCCAAGATATTTACTGTCTCGGAATTCAGGACTGAATTACATCTGTTTACCTGTCCTTGACGTCCCAGCCTTGAAAAGAAAAGGCCACATGAGAGTTGCTTTCAATGTATAACCAGCTGATCCCACTGCCCAGGTGTATCTGTGCTGTCCCAGACCAACTAGAAGAGGGACTTACCAAGGAGTTTCATAAAATCATCAAACAGCTCAGGTTGGAAGAGATCTCAGAGATCATCAACTCCAACCTTCCCACCATGGCCAGGGACACCTCTCAACTAGAATCAGCTGCTCAAGGCTTCACCCAGCCTGGAGACAGACCTCCCTGGGCAGCATATTCCAGCATCCCACCACCCTCATACTGAAAAACATCTTCCTAACATCCAGTCTAGCCCTGCTCTCCCTGAACTTCACACCATTCCTGCTTGTCCTCTCTCTGCATATCCTCATGAGAAGTCCCTCTGCAGCCTTTCTGCAAGATCCCCTCAGGTATTGGAAGCAGCCCTAAGATCCCCCCTGGAGCCTTCTCTTCTCCAGGCTGAACACCCCCAGCTCTCTCAGCCTGTCCTCGTAGCAGAGGTGCTCCTGGTAAGGGCAAGAGGAAATCTGACTGCAAAAATGCTACATTAAAAGTGAGCAAAGCCTTCATTTTCGGCAGCAGAAGATACAAGTCACATTTATCCAAAAGATCTGCCATGCTTTTGAAGAGATTCTTTTGCAAAGATTTCTGAATCTGGATCCATCCTACAGCAGTCAAACTGCAGCATTTATGCACAAGACTTCTGCAAGGCCTGTGAATAAACCCTAACTATCTGTACACAAACAGCAGGACTAGAGTTCACCCAGGGAGCCTCCACAGTGAGCACAAGCCTGCTCACAGAATGATTAGAAGAAATTCCTTTACTGAAAGGACTCAAAGACTGGAACAGGCTGCCCAGGGAGGTGGTTGAATCCCCATCCCTGGAGTTGTCTCAAACAGGCAGCAATGTGGTGCTGAGGGACATGGTTTAGCCCCAGCCTTGGTGGAGTTAGAGAATGGTTGGACTGGATGAGCTTAGAGAGCTTTTCCAACCCAAACAAAGCTGTGACTCAGTGTAACTGGAATGGCCTGGACTTGGAGCTCCTTGGAGCCAGGCTTATCTACCTGATTTGCTGTTCAATTAAGGATCCTCTGGAGGACCTGCAGGGTTAAATCTCTTGCCCCACACCTATTTACAAAGCAGATCTTCACTGGCCATTTGGCAAACAGGAAAAAACCTTTTCAACTGGGACTCTCATTCAAAATAGTTCTTTTCCTGTCAGAAATATGCTAGGCTGATAGAGAAGCAGATCTTCACACAGGACAGATGAGAGTGGCAACTGTCAGCTCTCAAACACATTTGTCTTTATTTGAGAGATTTCTGATCTTTTACATTGCTCTTGAGGCTACATTCAAATAAATGCCTGGGTTAAATTCTGCCTCAAACACAAACAGCCACGCCACATTCTAAGTCACTTAGTGAAACACTGGCCCAAAACATCCAATCACCAACAGGAGTTACAAAGCATATCTGAAACACAGAATGGGGCTGGGATAGTCTGTCTGAAGAGGACGCAGCCGAAGAGTCATAATATCCAAGACAACATCTGGAAGCCAAAGCTGCTCTGTTATTACAGGCCAAGATGTTGCTGCCCTCCTAAGGACACTGCCTGTACTCCTGGTGTCACTGCTGGAGGGGTTTATTTATATGACATCTGGTAGCAGAGCACAGGGATTACACAGACAGGGCAGCACTAGAGATGAAGCCAAGGTCTGAATCATGCAGCCTCACTGAGCACAAGTCAGATGTCTCAGACTTGTGGATACAGCTAGGGCACCTCATCCTGCTGAGCCTCCGTTTGGCAGGCTGTGAGGACATCACCCTCTTGCACAAGTCTAGTTTTATGCTATTTAGGGACAGCAAAGAATGAGTCAAAGTTATAGATGGAAGGTGGAGAATCTGCTTTTGATGCTGGCTTTGGAGCTGTAAATAAAGGGCTCCATTTTCAGAAGTGAAAGTTTCCTTTGAGTAGCCTCATTTTAAGGTACTCTGCAAATCAAGCCTCATGTTTCTCGTGCAAAGTGACTGACAACAGCAAGCAACTGATGAAAACTGCAGCTGCTCAGCAACTACGAAATCCAGGCCTATGTTTTCAGACAGGAGGTTCAACAACAGAAGCACCCAAAATGTCCCTTGCTTCCCATTACTTTGGTTTCTAGACATAACAAAACAACTTGGTGCCATGGTCTAGCCTTGAGCTCTGTGGTAACGGCTTGGACTTGATGTCTCTTCCAACCTTGGTGATACTGTGAGACTGTGATACTGTATGCTCTGCCTACCTGCACACAGATGCATCCCTGACACTGCTGCTTTGAAATCCCAGCATCTCTAAAGCCACAGATCTCTCGGTGAGGTACAAAACTGAATTACCTACAGGTAAAAGTTAAGCACAGCCACAGATAAGCACACAGAAATCGAACAACATTGTGCCTGCAAAGAAATCAGCCTTGGTTTTGTAAGAGTCTGTGAATATATTATTAGAGGGTTTCTGTATTTTATACACTCAGATATATACAGATAACAGTGTCACACACACACTCACACACCCTCCTTCCTCTGCACACACTCCAGTTCTTCAAAGTAAATGCCACCATTTAACACACTGGAACTGGTTCCAGGCTCTCCAGGATTGAAGAATTTTAGGATTCTAGTAACTTCCATCTGGCATTGCAGACAAGGGAAAAATCTGGACTTTATAACCAAATGAAAGCAAGACCAGACCTCCCCTCCTCATCTCACCCTCATGCTGCCAGCTTCCCAATCAGGAGTCAAGACACTGGAATGAATCTGGTATCAATGCCACAAGCGATGGCAGCGTTTTGCACGGGTGTTTTGTACAACAAATATGAATCATTTGGAAGAGAAATTGGTACCAATTAATGGTGAGCAAAAAGTTCTTTCCTAGCCAGATCACTGCTGAGCTCCCTTCTTCTTCTGCTCCAGCTCCTGCAGGCGTTCCTCCCGGCACTGGGCATGCTGGGTCCCCACTTTGTGGGCTGTCTCCGTGGCTGCGATGTCGATCTGGGCGTAGCGAGACGATCCACTCCCTGGAACACCAAAGGAAATCCTGTACCAGACTACATCCCTCCCACGTTCCTGAGTTAACTGACTCTGCTGGAATATGTTAATGAGGGAAATCAGATCTTTGGTTGTAAAAACAAAATAATCATAGAATCAACCAGGCTGGAAGAGACCTCCAAGATCATCCAGGCCAACCTAGCACCCAGCCCTGTCCAGTCAACCAGACCATGGCACTGAGTGCCTCATCCAGGGTTTGCTTGAACACCTCCAGGGTGGCTACTCCACCACCTCCCTGGGCAGCCCATTCCAATGCCAATCACTCTCTCTCTCTGCCAACAACTTTCTCCTAACATCCAGCCTAGACCTCCCCTGGCACAACTTGAGACTCTGTCCC
>WAAF01010904.1:143002-385976 GCA_013400475.1 Tricholaema leucomelas
CTCTCTACCAGCATCCTCAGGTCCCTCTCTGCCTGGCTGCTCTCCAGCCACTCTGTCCCCAGCCTGTAGCACTGCTTGGGGTTGTTGTGGCCAAAGTGTAGAACCCTGCACTTGGCCTTGTTAAATCTCATCCCATTGGCCTCTGCCCACCCATCCAGCCTGGCCAGGTCCCTCTGCAGGGCTCTCCTACCTTCCAGCAGCTCCACAGCTGCTCCTAGCTTGGTGTCATCTGCAAACTTATGGATGATGGACTCAATCCCCTCATCCAGATCATCAATAAAGATATTGAACATGATGAAGTCTACCTGGTACTTGAACAGAAACCACCTTTGGTAGGGATTCTTTGTGTGGATTAAGCATTCTGGGGACATTCACCCAATCAGCCACATCAGCTTCGGGCAGAATGACTGCCATTAGCAATAAGGGAGGTAAAAGCTGCTCAGTCCCCTCAGGAGTAAGGTAGGTCTGTATAGGTGCTGACAAAAAACTCTGAAGGTTGAGAAAACTTTAGTATGAACAAATACAATATTTGTGGTTGTTTCAAAGTTGAGTCAGGAAAGTTTCTGTCATTTGGCTCTTCTTTCTTACTGTCTTGAAGACAAATAATTGCTTCTACATCTCATTACGGTGCTGTACAGAGAACTACATCTCTAAACGACAACAGAGGGTTTCTCTACTGCAGGCTTAGCTGCTGATTGTCCAAGTTAAGCACTAGAAGGGAAATATCCAGATCCAGACAAAAGAACTGAAAAACAACATCTTGAAAAAAAAAAAAATCAAATCCTAGGGCTGGCTTCCTCTCTGCAACATTTTCACACACCCTCATGGAGAGCAGATAGAAGAACACTGTGGTCTGGTCTGAAGTCTCTGCTGCATGGCTCCAGAGTCAGTACCTTCAGGAGCAAGCCCTGTGCTCCTACACCCATGGGCCTGCTTCTGAAGCCAAGAAAAATGGAATGTAGTCCTGAGACATGCCACGAAACTCCTGGCAACACAAAGCAAGTTCCCGTCCGTCACACTGCAGACACAAACGGGTGCACTTCAGGAGGAGTGTGCATCCAACACACCTGGCAAAGGGATGCTCCATCTCACAGAACCCCTTGTGCTTATTAATCTTGTCCAAAGGAGTTGGCAATTCCAAGGAGTGCCTCACAAACCTACCAGAGTTCAACTCCTCTGCTAGCAGGAGGCCCTGGGAAGACGAGAAGCTCAGGTTCTGCATGCCTGTCCCTGCAGCTCAGAGGGCGGTGCAGCCTCGCTTACCTCTCACGCTCGTGCTGGGCTCCTGCAGCTCCAGTTCCATGTAATGAAGCTGTTTTTTGGAAGTGGGGCTGACAGGAATATTCACGTAGGTGGCTGTCTCGCTGTGGGGCCGGTCTGCTGCAGGCAGGTCAGCTGAGTAACCCACTGCCCCTTCTAAGAGAAGCAACAAGGTCAGTAGAGACACTGCGCACCACCAGGCATCCGCTTCCGACACACGCGCACTGTGCCATCAAAAGCAAACCTTCAGGAGCAACAACTCTGCCCACCAAACAGGACACTCACAGGATCACAGAATGGAAGGGGCCTTGAAAGACCACCTAACCCAACCCTCAAACTCAGAGAAGGCAAACTGGAATACTGAGATTTCTGCAGAACAGATCCTGACTGATCAAAAACAACCAGAGCCTGGGCTGCATCAGGAGCAGTGTGGCCAGCAGGGAGTGGGAGGTGATTCTCCCTCTCTACTCTGCTCAGACCACACCTGGAGTACTGCATCCAGTTCTGGAGCCTCTATTACAAGAAGGATGTGGAGATGCTGGAGTGTGTCCAGAGCAGGGCCAGGAGGATGCTGAGAGGGCTGCAGCAGCTCTGCTGTGAGCACAGACTGAAAGAGTTGGGGCTGTGCAGGCTGGAGCAGAGGAGGCTCCCAGGTGACCTTCTTGCGGCCTTCCAGGATCTGAAGGGGCCTACAAAAAAGCTGGAGAGGGACTTTTTAGGCTGTCAGTTAGTGACAGGACTGGGGGGAATGGAGCAAAGCTGGGGATGGGTAGGTTCAGGCTGGACATGAGGAGGAAGTTGTTCAGCACGAGAGTGGTGAGAGTCTGGACTGGGTTGCCCAGGGAGGTGGTTGAGGCCCCATCCCTGGAGGTGTTCAAGGCCAGGCTGGATAAGGCTGAGGCCAGTGTGATCTAGGGTAGGGTGTCCTTGCTTATGGCAGTGAGGCTGGAACTAGATGATCCTTGTGGTCCCTTCCAACCCTGACTGATTCTATGGTTCTAAGTCTCATGAGGAGTGGCTGAAGGACCTGGGGTTGTTAGCACCAAAACTAGCAAATCCCTCTGTAGAGCCAAACAGGTGAAAGGTTTCAGGAAGCCAGATGTCACCCCTGATGCAGACAAGCCAAGTGATTCTCCTGATAAGTAAAAACCCACACAAGAACCACACAAACTCAGACTAAAAACAAGTGTTAACTTGTGGGCTTTTGTGCAAGGAAAGCAAAAGAAGCAGAGAGAGCCATGAATCCTCGGACCACAATCAAATATTCTTGCGGTCAGTTGACTCGAAGGGGAAAAAATGAACTATTAAGAATGAAATTGGTCAAGTTGGAATAGATGGAAATTCTTCTGTTGTTTAGTCTGTGTTGTCTCAGCAGAAACACTGCTTTCTTTGTAAACACAGAATATGTGGCTTTGGGTTTTCCTTCAAACAAAAAAAATCCCCTCATTGGTCAGTAAAACCTGGCTTGTATTTGTCTGAAGAGAAGGGCTGGTTTGAAAAGCACAAAGCAGTCAAAAGCTCCTACTAAGAAAATAAGGTACATAGAGAAAGCCACAGACTGAGTGCTTTCAGCAGCCTGTTCTGGGTAGACAGGTAGAAGACCACACAGAATCACAGCACCATGCAGGTTGGCAAAGCCCCTCAGCATCACCAAGTCCAACCTAGAACCCTACCCTACAAGATTCACCTTAAACCATAGCCCTAAGCACCACATCCAAACCACCCTTAAACACATCTAGGGTGGGTGACTCCACCATCTCCCTGGGCAGCTCCTTCCAGTCCCTGACCACTCTCTCCATGAAAAACATTTTCCCAATGTCCAATCTAAACCTCCCCAGCCTCAGCTTGAGGCCATTCCCCCTTGTTCTGTCTTCAATTACCTGTGAGACCAGCAGCAGCCTCCCCACAGTGTCCCTTCAGGTAGTTGTAGACAGCAATGAGGTCTCCCCTCAGCCTCCTCTTCCTCAAACTAACCATCCCCAGCTCTGTCAGTTGTTCCTCCTAAGATTTATTCTCCAGGTGCTTCCCCAGCTTCGTTGCACTCCTCTGGACCCACTCCAGCACCTTCACATCTCTCCTGTATTGCGGTGCCCAAAACTGAACACAATACTCAAGGTGTGGCCTCACCAAAGCCAAGTCCAAGGGGACAATCACCTCCCTGCTCCTGCTGGACACAGCATTTTTAATCCAAGCCAGGATGCCAGTGGCCTTCTTCGCTGCCTGGGCACACTGCTGCTCATATCCAGCTCCTGTCTATTACAACCCCCAGATCCCTTTCTGCCAGGCAGCTCTCCAGCCACACTGCCCCAAGCCTGTAGCGTTGCTTGGGCTTGTTGTGGCCCAAATGCAGGACCTGGCATGTGGCCTTGTTGAAACTCATCCCATTGATCTAAGCCTTTCCAAGTCCTTCTGAAGAGCCTCTCTACTCTCATTCAACTCAACACTGCCACCTAACTTGGTGTCATCTGCAAACTTACTGCTGACGATCTCTATGCCTGAGTCAAGGTCATCAATAAAGATGTTAAAAACTGGCCCCAATACAGATCCTTGAGGAACACCACTACTGACTGCTTGCCAACTGGATTTAACTTCACTGACTACCACTCTCTGGGCCCTCCTGTCCAGACAGTGTTTCATCCTAGATGCTTACAGGTGGGGTCCAAAGGCCAGTGATTGACATCACTGAGGAGCAAAAATTAGGGAGATAACCAAACCAAAATGCATGATTAAAACACTCTGAAAGAATCATGATTGCTGGAAGAGGAAAGGAGAAAAGGTAGGAAGGAAAAAAAGATAGTTAAGAAATAACAGGAGCAGACTAAGAGAGAAAATGCAGTGGCACTGAAATCAGGGGGAAAGGAAGGAAGAGATACTGCAATTGGGGAGAGAAGGAGAAAGTGATATTTCAATGTTTGATGTATTTCATGGTTTAGCCTTTGTTTCAGCAACTGTTAGTTGTTCATATTCTCTACCCTCTGCAGGCAGCATGCTCAGAAACATCTGGTAACATAAAAAGAAGACCAGCACCATAACCACATCCCTAAGCTGTCTGTGTGAGCAGGCACAGCAAGCTGACACCTCAACAAGAAACCTGTAGAGGAGATCACAACAAAGAAGGAAATGGAAATAGATGTCAGTGCCCTCTAACACAGCTGGCTCCAGAGATCTTTACTCACCAAGTTCCTCGGAGCTGGTGGGAGTTCCAGGCTCTGCAGGAAGTGTCAGCATCTCATAGCCACTTTTAGGAGCTAGAATACAGGAGTACCATTAATGGCTTTGGCTTTAGGAATCTGGGCAGTGAAAAACAATGCTTGGGAGGTGGTGGAGTTGTCATCCCGGGAGGTGTTCAAAAGAAAGGCTGTACGAGGCACTTAGTGCCATGGTCTGGTTGACTGGACAGGGCTGGGTGCTAGGTTGGACTGGATGAGCTTGGAGGTCTCTTCCAACCTGGCTGATTCTATGATTTTTTGGATCTGCTTTGTACCTTCCTAACCTGAAATATCACAGTGAGTAACCTCAGGAGCACTGCCAGCGGTGCTCAGTGTTGACTCCTCTGCAGTGGCAATGTTAGCATTCCCTAATGAGTGTGACACCAAGGAAACAAAGACTAGGACACGTTTACAAGCACTGACACTGAAGGCCACTGAAGCCAAGAGTGTGTTCTGCTGCACAGGGATAAGGGAGCAAACCTGCCTTAAATGCATAAATCAGGGAGCATTGCGTGGGTGATCTTGGGAGCAGCTGGAAGACTCTTGTTAAAATTCCACCTCCAGCATGACAGATAACTTCTTGATTTCTGACAGAGCGCTGCAGAAATGCTTAAACTAGCCCTGCCAAAGGGAACTTTGCTGTCCAAGTGCAAATCAGCCTCTGCAAGAAGCCAGGTTGCACATCGCCACTGCCTCCCGAGCACGACACTGAAACCCTCTCACAATCTCAAACCCCAGCCCAGTTCAGCTAAGGTAAACCAAAAAGTTCTGCCCACTAGAGGAATATGTTTGGGTTAATTTGGGATGACAAACACTCATCATTTTAATCTGCTGCTGTTTCCTTCTCCATTATCATGAAGCAGCAGCTTTAAACGTGGTGGAGCTTTTTCCCTACCATGTCACTGCTAGGGTAAAGGATTTCTCATGGCCTGAGGTGGGTTTTTGGTAGGTGCCTTTTGTTACAGTGCTGGCAGCATTTTGCTGCTGTGAATAAGATTGTTGCCTGTGCTCTGACACTTATCTGCCACTGCTTCTTCTAAACTCATGCCATCTGTCAGTGCCTCTCTAACAGAAACTCTGCAAAGCAAAAGACCCCAAAGAAATACGCAAGTTTTAGGGCAGGGAATCGAGTCACACATTAGCATTTCCTGCAGTTTAAGTTCATTTGTCTTTTAAATTAATCTAATTTCACATGCACACACATATCTCAGAACCATTTGTACTCACCAGCTTGGAGACTGTGCCCTCTGTGCACTTTCAAAGACCCAGAAGCTGCCATGACAGGAGCACCACCTGTTTTGAAAGTGAGATCATAGAATGGCTCAGGTTGGAAGTGACCTCCAAAATCTACTTCATCCTCCCCACCATGGCCAAGGCCACCTCTGTGCTAGTTTGAAGCTAGCTAGAATGTTTTGGTGAGAAGAATTAGATTGCAGGCTGTGAAAAGGAAACAATGGTGGTGTCTACTGCACTCATAGGCTTGCTGAGATGGATAAGAACAAGAATGTAACTACAGATAACAGAGTCACTCTCTGCCTGGGCTTTGGGCTGCATCTCTCTCTACCCTAACCTGCCATCTCTGGGATTAATCCTTCTGCTTCCTAACCCCCCAGGCCGACCCTCCAACCTTCCCTGGGCACAAGCCGATGTCTGGGGCAAGGTAGAGAGGGGTGTGAGAAGGTGGAAGGGCGGTTGAGAGCCCCCCCCCCCAGGAACTCAGGTTTCTGGGAGGGCTGTTGTGTTTCTGTATTAATTTCTAACTGTCTAGATTGTAAATACCTGCTTGTAGATTGTGCTAAGCTGTAAATATAAAGCTTCATTCATTTCCCAGAGCTGCTGAGTCCAGTCTGAGTGATTTTACAAAGTGGGGGGGGGCAGGTAACACCCAAACCATCACAGCCTCTCAGCTAAACTCACCTGCTCAAGGCCTCGTCCAGCCTGGCCTTCAAAACCTGCAGGGAGGAGGTAGCCACAACCTCCCTGGGCAGCACATTCCAGAATCTCACCACCCTCATCCCAAAGAACTTCTTCCTAAGTGTCAAACCATTCCCCCTTGTCCTCTCTCTAGACACCCTTAGGAAAATTCCCTCTCCATCCTTCCTGTAGGATCTCTTCAGGTATTGGAAGGCAGCTCTGAGGTTTCTCATGAGCTGGCCCAGCACCCTGTCAAGTTGAGTCTTAAAACTGTCCTGTGTACAGGAATCCAGACATTCCCCTGGGAGAGGATTCCAATGTCTAACCCCTTCATGGGGAAACATTTTTTTTCTGGAGACCAGATCAGGAATACAGGAAAGGCAGAACTGAAGAGCTGCTGTGGCATGAGCCACATCTTCCACCACCATCAAACAGAGAACAGGAACCTGCTGGACAGACTCAGCCCAGAAGCATTTGGATCACTCTCTAGCATATGGGTTCACCACAGCAACTTTTTTTTGTCTCCTCCTGTCATGCCCCTGTGGCTCAGACAGTTGCTAAGAGGAAGGTTTAGCCTGTAAACACAGTACATACTTTAATCTGCTTACTCCTTCTGAGCTTCTTTTGTTCTTCCCCTACAGAATCATTTTGAGTGCACTTATAAAACAAAGCACACTCAAGATGAAGCTTGCCACAGTATGGCAGGGGTTTATCAAGCACCTTCTCAGTTCAGTAATGCCCTTCTGTGCCAGCCTTCAGCACCGTGAGGCAGGACATCTTTACAGGGGACACTGCTCAGCACATAGAATAGAATAGAATAGAATAGAATAGAATCAATCAGGTTGGAAGAGACCTCCAAGATCATCCAGTCCAACCTAGCACCCAGCCCTATCCAGTCAACCAGACCATGGCACTAAGTGCCTCAGCCAGGCTTTGCTTGAACACCTCCAGGGACAGTGACTCCACCACCTCCCTGGGCAGCCCATTCCAATGCCAATCACTCTCTCTGCCAACAACTTCCTCCTAACATCCAGCCTAGACCTCCCTCGGCACAACTTGAGGCTGTGTCCCCTTGTTCTGTTGCTGGTTGCCTGGCAGAAGAGACCAACCCCACCTGGCTACAGCCTCCCTTCAGGTAGTTGTAGACAGCAATGAGGTCTGCCCTGAGCCTCCTCTTCTGCAGGCTGCACACCCCCAGCTCCCTCAGCCTCTCCTCACAGGGTTTGTGCTCCAGGCCCCTCACCAGCTTTGTTGTCCTCTACTGGCTCAATAAAGGTACCATGGGGTAATTTGTCTCCCTGCTTCTGAAGAGTTGACATTTCCTGACAAGAAAATTGTGCATTATAAATACAATTCAAGCAACAACAACCAACACAGCCTGGTCCAGCTTCTTCTTTCTCACTGCTCTCCATTAATCCCTGAAAAGATTACTCCTAAGCTTGGAACAGAAGTATCAGGCTGCATAGGTTTGCAATGAAAATTCTTCAATAACACACTTTTGCATCAGAAGAGCTAAGCTGTCAGACAGCTGAGCTCATTTCCAGCACCCATCATCCACCAGACACTTCGGTTTATTCTTTCTTTTTATCTCCCTACCTCAATTCCCTAAGAACAATTTAATAGAGATGCCAATGTCTCTAATCAGCACCCAGCTGACATTCCAGCTGAATTCCAATCCATAGCTTTTTTTTCTTGTTCTTCTTTTAATGTTTATTCCTCAATTCACCCTCTCAGAACATCTCCCGTGGCGTAGGTTTGGTGTTACAAGCAGAGAAGCTGTCACGATAGCAAGCGTCTGCTTGCTAGCATCAGCGTCTGCTGATGAGTTTGTTCCTATGGAATGTTGAAAGAATGGAACTACACTGCCAAAACTCAAAGGAAAAAAGAGAATCACAAAGTCACAAAACTTAACATTCAAGCATGCTGCTTCCACAGGAGGGTGAAAAGAAAAGAAAGCATCAACAGCAAGTACGAAATCGGTTTGGGTTGTAAACACAAGAGTCAGTCATGAAGGCTTGCAAGAGGATGCAATGATGGAGCACTGGAACAGGCTGCCCAGAGAGGTGGTGGAGTCTCCATCTTTGGAGCCATTCAAAAAACTACCTGGAACATGCCTAGGCAGGGAGGGTGGAATCCAGAGGCTCCTTCCAACCCCTATCATTCTGTGAATCTGTAATGAGGCTCAGAGGTATCTGTTAACTCCTTTTCTCCATTCAGCTCTGGATTCCTGTGATGCCAGAGCCACGGCAAAAAAGAAGAGGGAGATCAGAGCTCCCACTAAAGATGTTTGAGTGTTGAAATGGCCAAGGCTGGGTCTGGCTCACGGGAGTGCCTGGGCTATCAGCTGCCCTGCAGGGAACAGACAAACCTTTCTGCGCACAGAGCCTGCAGGAAATGTCTTCTCCAGGGACTGCAGAGGGACTTTAAGTGACTCAGGTGTTGTGTTGCCTGAAGCATTAATGCTTATTCCTTGAAGGATTCAGTTCTTTTCCTAAATAACATTTTCCCAGTGTAGCAGACAGGAAAATCTCACTCACTGAAAAGTTCTTCAAGTCTTGCACCTTCCCTTTCTGCTGATCTAAAAACCTCTCCTGTATTTCAACATTTCCAATTGGTTTAATGTTAGGTTCTATCAAAACAGCCAACTCCACCTGCATGAGCGGTCTGGGATTAAGCTTTCAGCAGCTATCATCTGCATCCACAATTAATGTGCCACTGAAGTTACAGCAGCAGTAATGTTGTGCCCATCACACACAGCTATGGATCCAAAGTCCCTTCTGTTCACATACACTTCAAGCAGAAGTGCTGTGGTTCCCTTGGGTTGATTAGAGGACTAGAAACCTGAGCAGCAGAAGGGAAGATAAAATTAGAGCTAATGATTCATTTTGAGCTTCTCTTTACACTTCTACAAATCAACAACAATTCCACTGACTTGAGTGGAACAACATCTGCTAAATGCTTCTGGATTTTCTCCTGCTAAGACAGACAAAGGAATAGAGTTACTGTAACCTTCTCCAGACACTTCCTGACCCAAGGCATCTTCCTGCATCTGCTCACACATGAATCACTCAGCTCTACTTCTTTATCTGTTTGCCAGGGTTTAGAAGAGCAGTAGAGAAACCCAAGCACAAGAGCTGTTCTATGCCTATTGGAAGCAACCTGAGGAATGTCAAGGATCTGCTGAACTATCAGGGAAACAATTCAAGGAATAGAAAAATGTTTAAGATACTACATAACCTCTTTGCACAGGTCTCTCCAAACACTAGAGACACAAACCCAAACGCTTATGAAATGTTATCTTTGAAGTGAGGACATTACAAAGAGGGTGGTAAGGCACTGGAACTAATCCAGAGAAGCTGGGGAAGCTTCAAGCCTGGCAGTGGTCCAAGGCAGCTTGGATGAGGTCTTGAGGAAGCTGGTCCTGCAGGAGGTATCCTTGTCCATGGCAGGGGGGTTGGAACTAGATGACCTCTAAGGCCCCTTCCAACCCAAACCCTTCTTATGGTTCTATGATAAAATGATGAAACAAAAGGTGCCAGAGCACTCAGACTACATTATTAGACTGAGAGCTCTAACTGACCAACAGACTCCACTGGCAGATTGGCCATGCAAATACAGTCAGCCTGTCACCTGGCCTAAACAAACTGCCCAGGCTGCATGCTCTGCTTCCTGCTTTTCCTTGAACTTGTTGCCCAAGAGGATTTCCATTAACACATCTCCATATTGCATCCGGTAAAGATCCATTCCTGAGTTTCCTCTTCCATACTTTAATTGGACATTTTCTTAATGTCCTTCAACTGTGTAAGTAGGAAAAGCACAGAACTTTAAAGCTCTTTAGATTACAAAAGGAAGGGAAAATAACACATCAAAGTTTGGAACCAAAGACACTACAGGTTGCAAAAGGTAGTTCACAGTTGACATTAACTACAGCAGGAAACCCAGCCCCAAGCAGGACACCTTGCAATACAGCCTTTTAGCTCTGCTCCAAAATGCTCTCATCACAATTTGAGGCTCCAACCTCAGTTTCAGGCTGGATGGGTGGGCAGAGGCCAATGGGATGAGACTGAACAAGGTCAAGTGAAGGGTTCTACGCTTTGGCCACAACCCCAAGCAGCACTACAGGCTGGGGACAGAGTGGCTGAGAGCAGCCAGGAAGAAAGGGACCTGGGGGTGCTGGCAAATAGTAGCTGAAGATGAGCCAGCAGTGTGCCCAGGTGGCCTAGAGAGCCAATGGCATCCTGGCCTGGATCAGGAACAGTGTGGGCAGCAGGACGAGGGAGGTTTTTCTGCCCCTGTACTCAGCACTGGTCAGGCCACACCTTGAGTGCTGTGTCCAGTTCTGGGCTCCTGAATTCAAGAGAGATGTTGAGATGCTGGAAGGTGTCCAGAGAAGGGTTTGAGATGGAAGGGACTTCTAGAGGTCATCTTGTCCAACCTCACAAGACCTGTGAGGAGAGGCTGAGGGAGCTGGGGGTGTTTAGCCTGGAGGAGACTCAGGGGTGACCTCATTGCCATCTACAGCTACCTGAAGGGAGGTTGTAGTCAGGTGGGGTTGGTCTCTTCTCCCAGGCAACCAGCAACAGAACAAGGGGACACAGTCTCAAGTTGTGCCAGGGCAGGTCTAGGCTGGATGTTAGGAGGAAGTTGTTGGCAGAGAGAGTGATTGGCATTGGAATGGGCTGCCCAGGGAGGTGGTGGAGTCACTGTCCCTGTAGGTGTTCAAGCAAAGCCTGGCTGGGGCACTTAGTGCCATGGTCTGGTTGACTGGATAGGGCTGGGTGATAGGTTGGACTGGATGATCTTGGAGGTCTCTTCCAACCTGGCTGATTCTATGAACTTCTTTGCTTTGTTAAAGAATAAATGGCTCCTACCTGGCACAGCTGGTAAGACTCCAGACTGCAATACTGCTGTTCCCTAAAGAAAACAGAAAACAAAATTAAAAGGTTTAAAAATCATTACAGGAACAAGAAACTTCACAAAGCAGTGGGAGAACAGCAGAGAAATCTCTTTAGCGTCACCAAAGCTTCACAAGTGGTTTTAAAATCCAGACCAGACACAAAGGTGACCTGGAGGTGTTCAGAGCAACTCTATATTGCAAAACCTGTGTGTCCCTCAGGGAAGGCTAAGCAGCCTGGCTTTGGATGCTGTGCAGCAGGCATGCTGAAGGGGAGCATTACAGAATCAGTCCTGAGTTAAAGAGCTGAGAGCAAGAAAACTCGATACTGGGAGGAAGACACCAGGGTGGAGTAGCAGAATGAACAGACCCAGTCAGGCACGGAGTGCCAGTGGCCATTCACACTTTGGAGTGTTCCAAAGCATGCTTGCAGGCCAGGTGTCTCCCCACCTATACCTGCTGGGTGATTCAAAACTGGCCTAGAGGACACCCTGCCACTTCCACCTCCAGATGGCATCAAGGCTGCTTCTGCAGAGCAGCATCAATGTATGTTGTGAAGTCATCAGGTCTGTGCTACTGACCTGATTGACTAGGGCCAGAGAGAGCTTTTTATTCATTTCTGTGACCTCAGTGAGAAGAATTCATCATTGTGATCCACTCCTTTTGATAAATAAAAGTGTCTCCTGGACTTTGAAGTGAAAAAACACACCAGTGGAGCTGAACAACTACACTGCCCAATTCCAAACCACTTCATTTGTTATTGACTCTTGACCTACACACACAGCCTTAGGACCTGAGTCAGTTCTCTAGTTCCAAGTGCTCGCTCTGTCTCATCTCATGACTCACAAAGATAAGCTAAGGATCTTCCCAAAGTGGATTCTTCTCTCTGTGCCCCAGGAGCTGAGTGCTGAAGTATGTGCAGCACGGCTGTCAGCTCAGCCAGCCTCCCCACTACAACACCCACAGTAAGCAGATCTGCACCACTTGGATGTCACACAGCATGGACTACATGTCCAGGGCTATTTTAGCTCTGGTAGTGACCTGGCTGCTGTCAGATGACATTCATTTTTGATGTTGGGCTTCTTGGGTAGGGTTCAATGATAGATGTGAGGAGAATCCACTGGTTTGCCACGCTGTATGGACTAACATACAGCTCTAAACAGCACCTCAGCCTCAGCACTTACTTCTGAGCGTGCAAACAACCATCACAGTGCATGATCCTTTTTACAATCAAAATGGGATTTTTCTCTTTCCCTTCTGTGTGTATTTGGGGTAGCTTTGAATTTCTCTCCCTATTTTTTTTAAGTTTCATTTTTCATAGGATCCCAGAATGGCTCGGGTTGGAAGGGGCTTCAGAGATCATCTACTCCAACTTCCCCACCATGGGCAGGGACACCTCTCAGCTGAGACTCAGCTGCTCAAGGCCTCATCCAGCCTAGCCTTGAACATCCCTAGGGAGGAGACAGCCACAGTCACTCTGGGCAGCCTGTTGCAGAGTCTTACCACCCTGATACTGAAAAACTTCTTCCTAAGATCCAGTCTAGCCCTGCTCTCCCTCAGCTTCAAACCATCCCCCCTTGTCCTGTCTCTAGGCACCCTTATCAAAATTCCCTATGCAGCGTTCCCGTAAGATCCCTTCAGGTATTGGAAGGCAGCCCCAAGATCCCACAGAGTCTTCTCTTCTCCAGGCTGAACACTCGCAGCTCTCTCAGCCTGCCCTCACAGCAGAGGTGCTCCAGCCCTTGGATCATCTCTGTGGCCCAATTTTACTCCCTTCCAATGTTATGCAATCCATGATTTACCAGATCAGTCCTCATTAAAGAGAACCCTGCCAGGCACCAATACTGTCCCATATGAAAAGCATTATTCCTAGCCTTGCTCTAGATGCTCAAATCGCTTTCCATAGACTACATCCCCAACCCTGCTCCACTACTGCCAATAGGAGTTTCAGGCTTTAGACGTAAGATCAGCCCCCAGAGTCCACATATTCCACCACAAATTCCACAGCAAGGACCAACAGTACTGTACTGCACCATTCCCTATTCTTGGAAGATGTTTTGCAAGATTCATAGTGACAAAAGGCATCACAACCGCTTTGGAAATTCATCTCCGTGGTGTAAAAGGGGGTGAGGAGCTTGCAAGTCAGAAGGACAGAAAAGAAAGAAGGAAAACCACTGTTTTAAGAAGAATTCCTCCTACTCCTGGCTCTGGGCAGGAGCTGACAGACTGCATTCCATGCAGCCATCTATTTTCAAAGAACCAAAGCATTTTTGTTTCCTATTTTTCCTCCCAAAAAGGAGGAAGCCACACTTCCAAGAAAGAGGAGATCAGCTTCTGTAGATTGTAATGCTGAGCTGGGCTCCATCATCACTGGCAAGAGGAATGAAATGCCATTTGCCTGATAACTGTCAACATTTCAGACACACCTCATCAGTCACAGCTTATGCAATTCCCTTTGTGTATCTTTAGAAACGAAGCTTTTCTTTCAGCTTATCTCAGTTTGGCAGCTTTTTATAGCTTCATTATTCTGAACCCAGTAAGAGACTTCTCAGCACAGGAACAACATGGACCTGTTGGACCGGGTCCAGAGGTGCACAAAAAATGATTCAAGGGCTGGAGCACAGCAGAGCAAGGCCAGGCTGAGAGAGATGGGGTTGTTCAGCCTGAAGAAGAGAAGGCTCCAAGGAGAGCTTATTGTGGTCTTTCAGTACTCAAAAGAGGTTGATTAGAAAGATGGAGACAGTATTTTCAGCAGGGCCTTTTGCCACAGAACAAGGGGGAAAGGTTTGCAACTAGAAGGGGGAGATGTAGACTAACTCTAAGAAAGAAATCATTTATGGTGAGAGTAATGAAACACTCAAACAATTTGTCCAAAGAGGTGGCAAATGCCCCATCCCCAGAACCATTCCAGGTCTCTAAGGAACCTGCTGTAGTTAAAGGTGTTCCTGTTGGCTGCAGCAGAGTGGCCTACCTGAGCTTTAAAGGTCCCTTCCAACTCAAACCATTTTGTGATGCCAGGACTTGCAGGTGTCACTGCTTTAGTCTAAGTACATGTATGAAGCTTTGCCCTAACTGGGCCCTCAGATTGGAAGAAAAAGGCTCAAATAAGTCAGAGAGCCCAAGAATCTTCTTCCTACAAAGGAAGAACTCCTGCTCAACAGTGGTAGGAGCAACCACCTGCACTGTGAGATTTTTATTCAGCACATACCAGAACTGCACTCACAAATAGAGGGGATGGATTCCAGCACTGGTCAGCTGCCCCATCTTCAGAGAGTATCATGGAATCACTGAACAGTGGGATGGAAGGGACCTCTGGAGATGAAGTCCAAGTCCAACTCCCCTGCTAAAGCGGGATCACCTAGAGCACATCACAGGAATGTACCTAGATGGGTTTTGAGTGTTTCCAGAAAAGGAGAGTCCACAACCTCTCTGGGGTTGATCTAGATATTTTTTCCCTCTCTCCTCCTTTAAAGGTGTTTTGCACTATCAAGGCCATGAAAAAAAAAAAATCATCAAAATCAGGGCTCAGAATCCAGATGGTGGTCCCAGGAAAGCAGAAACTGTGAAGCAGACTTACCTAACAAGGAAAACCTCTCAAGCTTGCTCAGCATCACATGAACAGAGAAGTGCCAGCTGCTTTCAGAAAATGGAAAAGCAAAAGTCTTGAACTCATCCAAAGTTCTGATAAGTTCAGGTATTTCAGCAGGAAACTGACACTTACGGAATCTTCTTTATGAGAATTAAAGACTTGGAGCAAATCACCAGAAAAAAATATATCTGGAATGCTTAGGATGCCACAGGGAGGGTAAAAAAAATGGTTCCCAGGAAAGGTCACTGAATACAGACACATGGAGCAACCTTTAAAGGTCATCTGCTTTGATGGGCTGCTTTTTAATGCTCAGCAGTTGATGAGGCTCTGAATAAAAGACAGAAAATTATTAAACTCTACAATCCTTAGTAACAGCTCCAAATGAAACAGAAACTCCTGCCCAGGGCATGCTTCAGGTGCAGGGCTCCAATTTCAGCCACAAAGTTCTGATTACTCAGCTTGGTGTGGTGAGCCAACTGCTGGCTTACAGAGAGGCTGCTGATGTCAGTTCAGAAGCATCTCCATGTGCTCAGCCAAGCCCAAACATCAGCTAGCTTCTGAGGCATGAAGCTGGTGACTCCAATGGCACTGCCTCCTAAAACCACAGCTCAAGCTCATCTCCAAGCTACAGGTGTAGGTTAAAAAACCAGGAAAGAACAAACATGCTCTTCAACCCATCACAGCCCCTTTTCAGGGGCTCCTGCTAGTGCAAAACCACCTCTCCTGATGGACAAACAAACTCCAGCTGCAGAGCTTAAGTTCAAACACACATTTCTTTCTGCCTGGGGAGGGGACAGCAGCACACTGCTTTAACCATTTCCACAGGCGAACACAAGTGCTGGAGGTGTTCAAGGCCAGGCTGGATGGGGCTTTAAGCAGCCTGGTCTAGTGGGAGGTGTCCCTGCCCATGGCAGGAGGGTTGGATTAGATGATCTTTAAGGTCCTTTCCAACCCAAACCATTCTATCAATCTGTGAATCTATCCAGCACGCTGCTGAACCACAGTGCAGGCAGCAGCTTTAGCCACGTGAAAGATGAGTTTCTCTTTCAGAGGTGCTAAGGCCTTTAAGGACAGACAGCTGCTTATGAAGAACAAAGATCAGCACTAACTGTAAGAGCTTCTAGATTTCTCTGCTTAGGGTAAAACAGGAACACTGCAGGCATCTGTGCCTGCTGCTGTGTTTCAACAGGGTAAGAAGACTGCTTTACACTTTCAATTTCTTTCAGAAACTCCGAGGGAAACAGCTTTCCTATTTACACCAAAATATGTTTGGGGTCTCTCCCCCCATTTATTTCCCTTTTTGTTTTTAAGTGCGGTCATTTCCAAGTCCCTATCAAGTGTGATGGCAGTAAGTTACGTACCTAAAGTCAAAGGCTTCAATTCCATGCATTTAGCTTTAGATTCCAAATATCCCCGTTTCCAACAGGGGGTAGTGTTACACTACTACAAGCACAGCTGATACTTCCACTGCACTCAGCTTCCCCACATTTGCCTTCTCAGCTTCCTTACACAACAGCTCTGTTAATTTCCACTCATTCTGCACCAAGTGAAAACCAGAAACTCCAGCAAAACCAACGAAAATAAAGCTCAGATAGGGGCCAAACAGGTCTGAGGAGCAGCAGCCCTGTCTCTGCTGCACAGAGCAGTGTCCTCATTCCAGTCCTCTGGCTCAGCATCACAGTATCACAGTCTCACAGTATCATCAGGGTTGGAAGAGACCTCACAGATCATCAAGTCCAACCCTTCACCACAGAGCTCAAGGCTAGACCATGGCACCAAGTGCCACGTCCAATCCTGCCTTGAACAGCTCCAGGGACGGCAACTCCACCACCTCCCTGGGCAGCCCATTCCAGTAGCCAATGACTCTCTCACTGAAGAACTTTCTCCTCACCTCGAGCCTAAACTTCCCCTGGCACAGCTTGAGGCTGTATCCTCTTGTTCTGGTGCTGGCTGCCTGAGAGAAGAGAGCAACCTCCTCCTGGCTACAACCACCCCTCAGATAGTTGCAGACAGCAATAAGGTCTGCCCTGAGCCTCCTCTTCTCCAGGCTAAACAATCCCAGCTCCCTCAGCCTCTCCTCATGTAAAAGATAGAGGAGAGGCCAGGTGCACATCAACTGGATGGCAACAGCTCACATACACTCCGTTTCTTTTGTGCTTTCAGGTTCACAAGACCAACTGTGCCAGCACTGAGCACCTCAGTACTGCAGAAAACCCTGTGACAGCAAAAGGGCTTGAGAAATGGGAAGCTTTGTTCTACATCCCAGCAGAAACAACACTTCTGCTGCAGCAGTAGGGGTGTGAACCCATCACAGGACTTTAAAAGCCAGTAAAAAATATTCACTAACAGAAAGCTTGGAGAGACTGAAAACACATGAAAAGGACAAGCTTTGACACACCCACCATGACCAGATGAAGAAGACCTTGCTCTCTTGCTTAACACAGAAGCAAGATGGCAAGTTTACACCAGAAGAGATATGTAAGGCAAAAGGACCAAGAATCCATTCATTGCTTGGCACTGAGGCATTCCTTCTGTGATGAGGAAAAGGGATGAGCTCCAGGTGGAGTCGCCGTCCCTGGAGGTGTTGAAGCAAAGCCTGGCTGAGGCACTTAGTGCCATGGTCTGGTTGATTGGCCAGGGCTGGGTGCTAGCTTGGACTGGATGAGCTTGGAGGTCTCTTCCAATCTGAAAATTCCATGACTCAGACAACATGCCTGAGATATTCTGCCCTTTTCAATCCAATACAGGTCTTATGCCACTGTATTGAGAAGTACCCTGACTTAGAATCACAGACCAACCATTGACCTCATGACAACACCATGGCCACTAAACCACATCCTCAAGTGCCATGCCCACACATTTCTTGAATACCTCCAGGGGTGGTGACTCCACCACCTTCCTGGGCAGCCTGTTCCAATGCCTGACCACACTTGTAGCAAAGAAATTTTTAATATCCAACCTAAACCTCCCCTTGCACAATTTCAAGCCATTTCCTCTCATTCCATCACCTGATACTAAGAAGAAGAGACTAAGCTCTACCTCACTCCAACTTCCTTTCAGGGAATTGTAGAATGCAATAAGATCTCCCCTCAGCCTCCTCTTATCCAGACTAAACAATCCCAGTCTCCTCAGATGCTTCTCCCCAGCTCTGTTCTCCAGACCCTTCACCAGCTTTGTTGCCCCTCTCTGGACATGTTCCAGCCCCTCAATGTCCTTCTTGGAGTGAGGTGCCCAAAACTGAACACAGTGCTCAAGGTGTGGCCTCACCAGTGCTGAGTGCAGGCTCAGACTTACCACAACTGCTTATCAAAGAGTTTCTGATGAACAGACAATCCCACCAGCCATCAAAGGTGCATGAAGTGTCCCTTTCACTCAGGCTTCCTGCTTGCAACAAGATGTGAAATCCCAGTAATTTGTTCATGCAGAAAAGAGATTCTTTCTTGCAAATAGTTTAACCAGCACTCTACAGCTACAGTGACAGACACTAAGTAGAGAAAGGCTTAAACATGGAAGTAGTTTAAAAGTTGGCCAAGTGAAATCTCAGATGTTAGACACAAATGAAACCTACCTCTAGAGACTCTTAGAGACAGAGATTATAGCTAAGCTGTAATTACCAGTTGGAAGCATTCACCTAGGGACTGCCCTAAGAAAGGTCTTTTCCTTCTACTTCCCTCAAAGAGTGTTGTTCCACAGCATTAGCTTAGCTGGTGCTTGCACTAAAAATACACTTAGGTCTGGTTTGCAGCAGATGGAGCTATGCCAGTTTACATTAGACTAGTTATTTGATTCCTTCCTTCCAGCCCATGCCACATAAAGACACAAAGAAAAGAACCCTTGTGTTATAACCTTTGTATCCGGCCCCACACGGAGAGAATGAGAGTGGGACTGTGAGCTTGGGAAGAATAAAAATGAAAGCTTTGCAAGATGATGACTTGTCTTCATTTTCCTTATCAAGCTCACACTCATATCTAAGATTAGTCAGCTTCTCCCAGGGGAAAAAAATAGAAGGAAAAAAAAAAAATCAACAATATCAACATAATCAATGATCGTCATTAGAAAGACATGGAAGGAACCAGGAGGGCAAAAAGGGCACAGAGCACAAGAGAGCATGGCAGGCAAAAAGGGCAGAGGGAGTGTGGAGGGCGAACAGGGCAGAGCACAAGAGAGCATGGGAGGGAAAAAGGGCGGGGGGAGCGTGGAGGGCAAAAAGGGCAGAGGGAGTGCAGAGGGCAAAAAGGGCAGAGCACAAGAGAGCATGGCAGGCAAAAAGGGCAGAGGGCGAGAGAGCATGGGAGGCAAAGAGGGCAGAGTGAAAGAGCATGGGAGGCAAAGAGGGCAGAGTGAAAGAGCATGGGAGGCAAAAAGGGCGGAGGGAGTGCGGAGGGCAAAAAGGGCACAGCGCACAAGAGAGCATGGCAGGCAAAAAGGGCAGAGTGAAAGAGCATGGGAGGCAAAAAGGGCAGAGGGAGTGCAGAGGGCAAAAAGGGCAGAGTGCAAGAGAGCATGGGAGGCAAAAAGGGCAGAGGGAGTGTGGAGGGCAAAAAGGGCAGAGGGAGTGTGGAGGGCAAAAAGGGCAGAGGGAGTGTGGAGGGCAAAAAGGGCAGAGAGAGCACACACGGAGGGCACAAAGGACAGAGAGAGAGTGTGAGCACAGGGCACAAAGGACAGAGAGAGAAGGGCATAAACAAGAGACAAAGCTCAAAGTAGCAAAACTAAACCAAGTGTTTTCCTTTGTCCCCAGCCCATCACTGAAATTATGGTTTGTCAAAGGTAATGAAACCATAATTAAGGCACAGAGTTTCAAAGGCTACAGAGAGTTAACTATGCACGGAGCTGCTCTCAGGCTTCTGCCATTCTGGAAAGCACTGCCATGGATCATCAGGCAGAATTCCTTCTGTAGCTCTGCAAAGCTTGCCATAGGAGTTCTCACCACAGCACCTGTGCTATGCTTGACTTTGTGTCTGAAGGAATGAGATGAACTGGCAAACTTCACCTGGAAATGTTTCCCTTGTGCTTCAGGGGATTCAAGTATACAGTTACCAACCCTGATATAGCTCCACTTAGCACTTCTCTGGCCTTGTCATAAACCAGAGCTGGAAAAGGGTTAGATTTCCTTAATATTTTCCAGGCTCAAATTTCTTGTACATTCAAAATTGCTTCCAATCAGCATTGAATTAGCAAAGGATACCACAGAATCCAGACTACTGCAGAGGATGTGGCTAGGGGAGAGGGAACGCTGCCAGAGTTCATGTCCCACTGATTCCCAGCTGTTGAAACAGTCATTTCAGTTGACTGACAGCTGGCTGCTGCAGTTTAGCCCCTGAATAGCCCAATATCCTCATGTGACAAGACTTAAGAGTATAAAGTCAACTTTAAAGCCCCTTTTCCATCTACTCTGTGGATTTGTGTGGGATTGAACTGCTTCAAAGAGAGTCTTGAGGGCTGCTTTCTTTCATCTACCCTGCTTTAGGAGGAGGAAACATGGAAATACACAAAAGGTAACAGGGAAGATGTACAAGCAGAACCTGCACTCAGTAAAAGCACTTTACTGCAGCCTAGAATTTGTATGAAAGACCCTGGTATTCACTCACCCCAGCCTGGCTGTCATTTATCACATGGATCACATTACCAGAGATCTGTTTTGATCTTAACTTTGGTCTAAAGTTTCTAATGTGCACAAAAAATTGGTGTTACAGACAGACCGATGCAGCAAATTCCCCCACTGCTGAATAATGTGGGATAGAAAAAAACAACAGCTCCACAAACCATTTTTTCCTCATGCTTCTGCCCTGCTCCCACAGATTGAACTACTGTCTGAAGCAAGTTAAGAGTTTTTCAAGATACCCTTCAAGATTCAAAACGTTCTTACATTAGCAAAGATGGCTGAAATCCAAGGAGGTCCTTCCCTCCACAATGTCATTTAGGAATGGAACAGAAAGGACTGTGTGCAACAGCTAAGAACTGGGGTAAAAAGCAGGTTCTAACACTGCAGGAAAATATTTGCTTAGTTCATAGAACCCTAGAATGGCTCAAGTTGGAAGGCACCTCAGAAGTCTTAGAATCATAGAATCAACCAGGTTGGAAGAGACCTCCAAGATCATCCAGTCCAACCTAGCATCCAGCCTTAGCCAATCAACCAGACCATGGCACTAAGTGCCTCAGCCAGGCTTTTTGTGAGCACCCCCAGGGACGGCGACTCCACCACCTCCCTGGGCAGCCCATTCCAGTAGCCAATGACTCTCTCAGTGCAGAACTTTCTCCTCACCTCAAGCCTAAATTTCCCCTGGCGCAGCCTGAGGCTGTGTCCTCTTGTTCTGGTGCTGGCTGCCTGAGAGAAGAGAGCAACCTCCCCCTGGCCACAACCACCCCTCAGGTAGCTGTAGACAGCAATAAGGTCTGCCCTGAGCCTCCTCTTCTCCAGGCTAAACAATCCCAGCTCCCTCAGCCTCTCCTCGTAGGGCTGTGCTCGAGGCCTCTCCCCAGCCTCGTCGCCCTTCTCTGGACACGTTCAAGCATCTCAATGTCCCTCTTAAACTGGGGGGCCCAGAACTGGACACAGTACTCAAGGTGTGGTCTAACCAGTGCAGAGTACAGGGGCAGAATGACCTCCCTGCTCCTGCTGGCCACACTGTTCCTGATGCAGGCCAGGATGCCATTGGCTCTCCAGGGAGGAGACAGCCACACTCACTCTGGGCAGCCTGTTCCAGAGTCTCACCACTCTCATACTGAAAAAGTTCTTCCTAAGATCCAGTCTAACCCTGCTCTCCCTCAGCTGCAAACCATTCCCCCTTGTCCTGTCTCTAGACATCCTTAAGAAAAGTCCCTCTGCAGTCTTCCTCTAGGATCCCTTTAGGCATTGGAAGCTTTAAGATCTGTCTGGAGTCTGCTCTTCTCCAGGATGAAAACCCCCTGTTCTATCAGCCTATTCTCATAGCAGAGGTGCTCCAGCCCCTAGATCATCTTTGTGGCCTCCTCTGGACTTGCTCCAACCACTCTGTGTCCTTCTTATGCTGGGAGACACCAGAACTAGCATCAAGAAAACACAGCTGGAAGGATCTACTTACTTAAGATAGGACAACTGACTAGCTGAAATACTTAACTGCAGATCCTCAGACAGCTTGAACTGCTCCAGAAGTTCCCTGCAGTCCTCTGCTCTCCTCTCTTATTGGGGAAGAGCTCAGAGTTTTACCTACTCCCTATTTAGGCAAAATGGCTTTTGACCTAAAAAACAAAAATAAAGATTTAAAGGGGGGGGGACACAACTCATCTCATCCAAAAAATGTGCAAACTTAAGATCTGATGCCATAGGCTTTCCCATAAGGACTTAAGAAAAGAACACATGAAGACATCACACAATTATGGGCTTCTTTTTCTTCCTCTCGTTACAACTTGGCTTGAACTTCACTCAGTACCTGCAGCACGTTCTTGATCACTTGCCCCTTGCTAAATGCTTAAAAACTGCTCGACCCTCAGGCTAACTTCCTGCTTACAAAGAAGTAATTTTCAACAACCATATCCTCAATTGTTGACTTTCTGTATCCAACAAGCGGAAAGGTTCCTACATTTCTAATTCCCTTCCAGTAACTCTGCACTTCTTGAAAGCCACCATTCTTCAAGCTCAATTTCACACCAAACAAACGCTGCTGAAATAATGCATTCAGTGCCACTGCTCTGTGATCTCTCATTAAACACAAACAGGCTTGGAATTAATTGTTGAAGTTACAGAAATCACTTCTAGATTTGCCAGGACTTAGGAAAAAAATAAACAAACTGTAGAGCAGCTGCTTCATCCTGGCAGATTGATTTTATTCTTCAGCAACTCTTATTAATGAGTTACTTTTCTGTGCACGGTTCACTTCAGAGCCAAACAGTTTTCTGTCTCTCTCACTGCAGCCTGGAGAACATCACATCTAATATAACCCTTAGCACATGGGCAGAGTTGTCCATATCCAAAGCATGGGACAAACGATCCCATCAGCCCTGACAGTAGCCTTGGGAAGGAAACAAGCCTGTACTCAACACTGGTCAGGCCACAGCTTGAGTGCTGTGTCCAGTTCTGGGCTCCTCAATTCAAGAGAGATGTTGAGATGCTGGAAGGTGTCCAGAGAAGGGCAACAGGGCTGGTGAGGGGCCTGGAACACAAACTCTATGAGGAGAGGCTGAGGGAGTTGGGGGTGTGCAGCCTGCAGAAGAGGAGGCTCAGGGCAGACCTCATTGCTGTCTACAGCTACCTGAAGGGAGGCTGTAGCCAGGTGGGGTTGGTTTCCTCTCCCAGACAACCAGCAACAGAACAAGGGGACACAGCCTCAAGTTGTGCCAGAGGAGGTCTAGGCTGGATGTTAGGAGGAAGTTGCTGCCAGAGAGAGTGATTGGCATTGGAATGGGCTGCCCAGGGAGGTGGTGGAGTCACCGTCCGTGGAGGTGTTCAAGCAAAGCCTGGATGAGGCACTTAGTGCCATGGTCTGGTTGACTGGACAGGGCTGGGTGCTAGGTTGGACTGGATGATCTTGGAGGTCTCTTCCAACCTGGTTGATTCTATTCTATTCTAAAAGCCAGATTTTGCACAACTAAGTAGGCTGAAGGAAGTTGGTCAGAGCCACAATGAAATCAAACACAAAATTCCTAGATCAGTTCACATTTCCTTCACAGCCTGGAATTCTGCTCCTGCTTCAAGTGAGACAGTGCCCAGAACACCACCATCTGCACTGTGCCATCACAAATTCCTGCCCAGAGCCTGCAGCAGACAATTCACTTTACAACACGGCGAATCCAACACCAAATCAGGCAGAGGAAGGGCACAACAGAGTTTAGGAAGGATTCTTTCCTTCCTGGGGTCCAGGGCAACCAACCCCACTCTCCTGTGGGACAGGGATTGAATTCAGTCTTTCTTAGATAGCAAAGATCCATCTTATTTCTTTCAGCTCGCACACAGCCCAACTCTCCTATCAAGCAGAACATTTCATGCTGCTGATTTCAGTGGCCCTGCTCTTCAGAATGGCAAAAGAAAGTCTGAGTCTGCAACAAAGCCTCTGCTGACCTCAGTGGGACACTCTGTCAGGTACAATTGCATGGGAGGTAAAATTTGGTAGTCCCATCTACTATGTGGACTTCTAAAGAATTCCCTTTGTTTTCACCTCTGGACAAGTTCCTCAGCATTTCAGCAGCAGAACTCAGAACTGTGCATAACAAAGCAGTACAGGAACTCACAAGGCAACTCTAAGAGTCCATTCTGCAGACAGTTTGGCAGGCATTTCAAATGGCTCACCCACATCTTCTAATTCTTCTGCCTATGGGAAGCAGCCATTCTGTTCTGAACATAGAAATATTCTTCAGTGACTCATTCCCCCAGTTAGTTTCAGCGAATTTTGTTGTGGAGCAGGTAATAAACAACTTCCTGCTCAGTGGGTTTGCTGCCACACTTGCCCTTTTCTTGCCAACATGTGCCAAAATCACATCACCCACGTGAAGATTTTGTCAAAGAATTAAACTTTCCTAAGCCAGTATTGGGGGGAGGTGGGGAAGTTTTCTCCCTATGGCCAAAGTAATGGAATTTGGTGTAAGGTTGCACAATTCTGTTATAAACAGCAAGAGGTCTTTAAGACCCTGGAGGTCCTTAAGGCCAGGCTGGATGGGTCTCTGAGTAACCTGTTGTACTGTGAGGTGTCCCTTCCAACAGCAAGGGGATTAGAACTGAATGATCCTTGAGGCCTTACAGCCCTGACAACTCTATGATTCTGTGTTTTGCCCACATCAGAATCTCAGCACAACTGATATCTTATGGATTTTATCCTTGGGACATCAGACTCAGTGGAGTTAGAGAATGGTTGCACTCAAGGACCTTAAAGGTCTTTTCCAACTGCAAAGATGCAAAGAAGTCTATGAACTGTCACCCTGGCTAAGTATGTCCACGGGGAGGTTGTACTTGGCTTTGGTGAGGCCATGCCTCAAGAACTGTGTTCAGTTTCGGGCACCGCAATATAGGAGAGATGTGGAGGTGCTGGAGTGGGTCCAGAGGAGTGCAACAAAGCTGGGGAAGGGCCTGGAGAATAAACCGTAGGAGGAACAACTGAGGGAGCTGGGGATGGTTAGTTTGAGGACAAGGAGGCTGAGGGGAGACCTCACTGCTGTCTACAACTACCTGAAGGGACATCATGGAGAGGCTGCTGGTCTCTTCTCACAGGTAACTGAAGACAGAACAAGGGGGAATGGCCTCAAGCTGAGGCTGGGGAGGTTTAGATTGGACATTAGGAAAAAAATTTTCATGGAGAGAGTGGTCAGGGACTGGAAGGAGCTGCCCAGGGAGGTGGTGGAGTCACCCACCCTAGATGTGTTTAAGGGTGGTTTGGATGTGGTGCTTAGGGCTATGGTTTAAGGCGAATCTTGTAGAGCAGGGTTCTAGGTTGGACTTGGTGATGCTGAGGGGCTTTGCCAACCTGCATGGTGCTGTGATTCTGCAATCTTGAAGTAAGTAGATTGGGCATCTTGAATTCCAAAAGCTAATTCCACTCATGTGTCTTGTCACAGGTTGTGGCCAAGTTTAAGGCCACTTTGGGTAGTTTTGTTGGAACGCATTTCATCCCTCCAATCTGCATGCTTCCATTTTAAGTGTCTCTGTCAAAAGGAGGTGGTGGGAAAGGTCACAGTCCTGCTGAGCATCTCTTTTCAGCCTTGTCATCTACTCACAGTGAGCTGCTGTCAACCCTCCAGACATCCTATCCAAATGATTGCTGTCCTACTGGCACACCGGTTCCTTCTGAGCCATGCAATTACTTTGGTATCAGTGACTGTGAATCAAAACAGAATCTTTTCTGTATAAGCCTTCTTTAATCCATGGTCTTAAAAATGTAATGCTGGGAAACATTACAATCATGTGCAGAAATGCAAGGCAAGGAATTGAGGGGCTTTTAAAGTAACTTTGTTTATGATCTTGCAGGAGGAGATGAACCACACTGGAATCAAACGCTGGAATCTTAATCCAGGGCTGCCATGGGAGTTACTTGCTTCCCTCCAAGTTTAGCTCAATGAAATCCATGCTTTCCTAAGCTCTTTCTGTGCTTTTCTCTTCTGCAAGTGAATTCCACTTTCTCTCCTTTAAAAAAAGAGAAGACAGAAAGTGTCTGCTAACAGTTTATAGCTTCTGTGGAATTTTTCCAGGAAGAAATGGTTCTCTGTTATAAAAATAAAGAAAGGAAAAGTACATTTTTGGCCATGTTCTAGGGGATCTGATGAATGCCTTTGCCACTGCACCCAAAACCAAAATCCCCACAAACCTACATTCCAAAGGGAGCCTTTTTTCTTCTCAGGCATTTGATTTGGTGGGTTTGGTTCAGTTTTTTGGTGTTTGCTTGAGTTTTTCAGTCTTTTGTCAGACTTCTCCTTCTTCAAAACATTTCTTTCTCTCCAGAAGAACTACTGTTCCCAGTAGAGGAGGAAGCATCCATCAGCTGTAGCAACAATTAAAGCTATTATCCAGCTTGACTGTATTTAGGGGAGGAAATAGCTTCCCCCAGTTCTTCATTCTGGTGGGTCTAAAAGCTCAACGCTGTGGTTTATCAGGATCTTCACTGTCTGACAGAAACCAATCCAGCAAGATTTCTGTTTAGCAGAGATGAATGACTTCTGCTGAGCTAGGTTATCTACATTGCCTCATGTAGGAAAGATGCCTTCTTCTCTTGACATTAGTATCATTTCACTTACCAGTGCTTCTGTGGCAGCCACTTCTTTTCCCACAACAGTCCACAGGCTGCACTTAGTGCCTGATCCCAAGCTTAATGCTTATTATTGTGAATTCAGAACATCTGTTCTTAGCACAAATGCTGTGGGCATTCTTCTGTGACAAGTGGAGAATATCTTCAGCACTGGTTTTTAGGATACAAGGTAAGGCAGTCTCTTCCAGGGCCAAAAGCAAGTCAGATGGGCACAGTTCTGGTAGGATTGGCATGTCCTGCACTTCACTATGCTCAGATCCAAAGTCATGCCCATCAGGTGTGATCCTCCAAGCAAAGCTTTGGAAAATCCAGCTTCCCCATATGAGCCCTTACCAGCAAAGGTTTTCTTCTCTTAAGTGAGAAGAAAAAATTATAATTAACAAACAAAAATCTTCCTTCCCCTGGGAACTGCTCAGCAGCAACACCTCAACACAAAGCATAAGCAGACCCAACAGCACCCCAGTAAAGGGATGGAAGTCAATCCCATATGACACACCTGGAGTCTTGGTCAAAGCCACAGAAAGAGAAACAGATTAAACCAAGCTCTAAGCCTGACACCACATACACCTCTGTTAGGCCCCTTTCCTCTGCCAGTTTCAACCCTGGAACACACTTCTGCTCCAGCCTTTGATGTGCTTTTGCTAGCACAAGCAGCTTCAGCAATGACTGCACATCACCACCGAGGACAGCAACCATCATGGATTGCTTCCCTTTCAGAGAGAGGTTGTGGGGAAATTGGTGGGCTTCAAGATGCCTTCCAATCTGTGAAAAGCTAAAAAAAAAACCCTAACACCACTTTGCTGTGAAAATGTCAAAGCCTTTTACAACAACTGGAATGTGATGTGCCAGGTGGCCGAATCATCTCCCAGTGCAGTCACCTCATTTAGTGGTGGTGCTTGTTATAGAAGCTGCCCCTCACTGCAGGTTAACTTCAGCCAGAGCTGAAGAAAAGTATCTGAAACGAAACCTCGAGAGAAGTGAGCACAAAGGTAAGTTCTCTAATTCCTGCCAAAAGCAAGTAATAACCAGAATCAATGGTAGCCAAAGCACACAAGAGCTTCACACACTCTGTCTGTCACTCAGGGCAGGAATACTGACAACTGACTTCTAGATTCCTCTGAGGTGCAAACTGCTCCTGTTAGAGTTTTGATAGGGTATGTGCTGCCTAGCCCAGAGCTCTGAGATCAGAGCACAAACACCAGTAGAAACAATGCTGCAGCAGATGACAAATGCACTCTTCTCAGCTGAGAATCCAGCCAGCCTATAGCTTTTCCAAAGGTGGGAGGAGGTATAAAAATCTTACAGCATCACCCATCAACACTGTAAAAGCAAAAAAATCTCTGGGGGTAAAACCAAAAATATGTAAAAGGTGTGTAATTATGAATAATCATGTTCCCATGCTTCAGAGAAAGCAGGGAAATAAACACACCACAAGATAAACACAGAAGGTGTTCAGTCTCTTGGGGAAAGAGCAGTGGCTTCAACAGAAGAAAAACAGCTCCATTAAAGTTGTAGGTAACAACACGTTGTGATTTCTTTAGGATCTGCTTTAATACTGTGTTAGAAAAGTACCTGAAAAGAAAGGGAAACAGTCTTAGTTAGAGGCAGACCACAGGTGCTAGTTCCTCAGTCTCACTACCCAAGTTTATAACCTTGCAGGGCTTCTCTTCTCACTTTCCAAAGCAGTGCCTACAACAAAAGGAGACACACCAGCAAAATGCAGGGTTAGGGGTGTTTGACAGGATTTGGGAGACCAAGGCTATATTCCAAATTCAGTTACAGGATATTCATGACCAAATCAGTCCAACCAAGACCACAACACAGAGACCACGGCACAAGGTGTTCCTTAGAGCTCCAGCCCCTTCCCTGCCTAAGGACACATCTTGCTTCTCTCTAGGCTTACCCTCCCTGATCTACACCACACAATGGAAACAGATAGTCCCAGTAGCTCTAGACCCCACGGAAACTCTGCTCTCACCAAAGCTGTATGTGATTAGCAAGCCCTGCAGGGCCATGGTTAAATATTCTCAGCAGAGTGCCTGCTCCAGGATCACAGCACAGACATGCACAAAGCTTCCCTTCAAGTTGTAGTGCAAAACAAAACCATTTCCACAGTATGGCCTAAAAGACAGGCTTTCCTATCAGCTAACCAAAGCAATTCCCCACTTAAACTGAGATCCACACCCTCCCATGGCTGGTACCAGAGCTCCCCGTGTTGTGTAGGGAAGAGTTCTTAGCCACTCAGCACTGTGGGTCCTGCTACCTGACACAATGCCTCAAGTCAGTGAGTCATGACCACAGCATCCTCGTATTTCCACTCACTAGAGGTCCCCTGGGAGGCTCAAAGTCGATGTGACAGCAGGAACTACACAACTATCTCACAGAGGACTCGAGTAGACCAGCTCCTAATTACAGACCATTTTTTCCAAGGAGGATTTGATAATTTTAAATGATCAACTAAAGTAGGTGGCTGAATATCGATAAAGCAGTGATGATAGCAGCCACACACAAAATGACACCACTTCTCCTCTGTCATGGCAAGTCCACTGCCAGAGCAGTAATCAAGACTGTATTTCTGCATACATAAGAGCTCCTACCGACACAAAGATGAGTTTAGGGTGAGCTAGAGGTACACAAAAGTCATTCCTACTAATAGGCACATTTTCAGCTGTTAGCAGTGATTTGAGTACAACACTTAGTGTGAAGAGACAGCCATAACCATTCCATATTAATTCAACTTGCAAGAAGATGAAGGTCAGGGGACAAAAAGCAAAACAAACCTAAACCCAGTACTTGCCAGATAGACAAAAAAAAAAGTAAAGCAAAACTAAAACCAGTACTTGTCAGATGGAAAAGGACAAAAACAGTTGGAAAATAATTTTATTTTTTCAGATTTCTAAGAAAATTTACAAACAAAGGTGGTGTAAAAAAAAAGACACCCTATAAAAAAAGTTGACATCATTTCTCAAACTATAGCATCAAAGGAAGTTACAGAGCAACAAGTGTACAGTGAAATTCTAGTCACATTAGTATTAGCTAAATTAGTTGAAAATGTAGTAAGTCACTAAGTCTAATAATCAAGCTCTACAGCTTACTCAGAAATCCCATAACAATTCAATATTCTGACTCTAAAATACAGAAAGAATTCATCTCTGCAATCATCTATAGCACTGAAATCACCTAGGCAAAAATCAGATGGCAAAGGCACAGCTTGTGTGAGGTTCGTGAAGAAGGACACCTCGAGCACACTCTGGGAACACACACCAGAAAGCAAAGCTCCCTGCTGGCTGCTTACTCATCCCCTCTATCTCACCTGAAATGCAATGCAGAAAGAACAGAAGCAATACAGAGTAACAGAATGGTTTAGGTTGGAAGGGACTTCAAAAATCATCTAGTTCCAAGCCCCCACCACAGGCAGGGACACTTCCCACTAGAATATGCAGTGACTGTCTTCATGCTGGTTCTGTTCTTCATCCAGAGTGAAACACACAGCTTTCCACGCCTTGTTTTCTGCTTCAATCACCCTATGTTCATCACCACCCTTGTCACCAGTGGAGCAGGTGGTCCTTAACAGAGTCAAAGCCAATCACAAACACCACCTTGTCTTCCACCATGTGCCTGTCTTCATCCTACAGCCTGCCTGCACTCTTCACATGCTGAACTGGACACTCACACACAACACGCTCAGCTCTAACCTCAGTTTGGTGAAGTTTGCACACAGAGCTCAAACCAATGCTTCGAGCCTTGATTACTGCTGCAGACCTCCCTCTGCTCAGGTCACTTACTCTAAACAGCAGGCATTTTTCAAAAAAAAGCACCACAATTCAGTGAAGAGCTTAACTTGAAATTGCAAAGGAACTCCAAACACTGGCACAACCAAAGTCTTTTAAACATCAATTTGAATAAACATGAAAATCATTAATCTACAACCAGCTCCTGACCCTGACTATATCTGCATGAAATCACAGAATGCCAGGTTGAAAGGGTCCCCGAGGATCATCTGGTCCAACTTTTACCCATATTGTGTTCAGAGCACAAGGAATTCTTGTTTTTCAGTTGGAGCAGATGAATTTGGGCTTTGGATGTATTCACCATGAGAAAAGCCAAAGTTGGTGTCCACTAAACACAGCTAAAATTGCTCATCTTGACAGTTGAGGTCACTGTAATCAAAAGGTTATTTGTTCTTTCAAAAGTGAAAAACAAACTCACAAATCATTCCATTAAGGAGATTTCTTCCCCAGCTGCTTACAAATGGGCAGCAAAAGATAAGCAGACGTGTATATCTTAAGCTAGAGCAGGAGTTAGTAAGAGGGTTGCACCAATGTTTCTCTCAATAAATCTGTTCAAATATTGACAGTTCCTAAAATTCTTGCCAAGTGATACTAGCAGGGCAACCAGAAATATCATGAAACCTGACAGCACTTGGCAAAAAAGAGCTGTGGGTGCGGACGCTGCTGAGGTCACCAGGTAGTCAAAGAAGAAGCCACATAATTTAGTCTGTAATAGCTCTGAAGACTTACAAGGAAATACTCATTTTCAACTCCCTGTCTGCCAGAGAGATCCAGAGTAACCTTGATAACCTCAGATCCAAACTGACAATTCAGATCACTCAGAAGCACTTACACCATGTGAGCTAACTGTACCTTAACTAGTTCTTTCCTCACTACCTGTAACAAAGCTGGAGCAGAGCCCTTCTAGAAATCAGTCTTGTACACATTTCCCAGCTTCTCTCCAATGGCAGGCAGCAGCCGCAGGAAGCCAGCAGCACCTACACCTTGATGCCTGCACTGCAGGAAGAATGGAAGTGTGAGGCTCTACCTCAGGCTCTTGGATCCAGCCAAGCTTCCAGAGCTGGGGTAGAGGACTAACGAGGGCCTTTGGTGCAGATGGCTGGCAAAGATGGTGCTGGAAGAACAGTGATCAATGTGAGTGTAGACACAACCTGTCACAACAGCATCTCCCTGCAAGCATGGGACAAACCCCCAAGAAGGCTACACAAGCACCTCAGGCCGACACCATTCTCTGCTTTTCACACACGTGGAGGCAGTCAGAGGTGCAAGTGCATGAAACACTCCACGAGAAGAAACCAACCAGTCAAGTTCATCACCTTCCACTTCTTCTTTCATAACTTCCTGCACACTCAAGCCCTTTCCACAGCAGTGATTGTTGTAATCTCACACACTCAATTAAAATACACACATGCCAATTCCTCACACAAAAGCCTCTCCTGCTGAATTCCTACTTCACATTCCCTAATTTGAAAACTCTCTCTAACCTTCCCAGTCTTTCAGCAGCTCACTACCACAAGCAGCTTTACCTTCTTCCAGTTTAGCAAACACATTCACAAAGATGCTTCTCCAGAATGGCTGAAAACAGAATTTCTTGATGCAATGTACAGTGAATAGAAGACAGAGTGCCACCACAAGCTAGGAAGTTACCAGACTCAAAAAGAACTTAGGAGAAAATGAAAGTCCTAGTAACAGACACTGCCAAGTTGTTCAGAAAGGCATATCAATCTCCATCCTTTGAAGTCTTTAAATGACTGATTATCAAAGATAATTCTGCCCTGATGGGTTTTTGTTTCATTCCTCTACAGTATTTGTATCTAGTCAGTTAGAATACTGGCTTAACTGATCTGCTACAGATTGTCAGGCTGGCTTCATTATCTTCTCTTTCCCCAGTGAGAAGCTTTGCTAACCTGGCTTCTTGTGTGAGGTATGCTCAAACTACAATGATAAGCAGAAGGAAAAACATCAAGAAAAGAAAAATATCAGTAAAACACACACAGTGGTCACCTTAAGAGCAGCACGTAAGTATCTGATCTCCCTTCTTTCTTCTTTTGCAATACCAGCAGCAAGGCAGATGAGTGTTTTTCATGCTAGATAATTATTATATGACAAATTCAGCCCCTTCAGTGCCTGTAAAGTTTCTGTCTCTGTCACCGTAAGCCACTCACATACACCCAAAGCCAAAACTGACCAGTTTAAAAGTCATGATTGATGGCCTCAGTCTAAGCCTCTCCACCTGAGCCTAAACAAAACATAAGTTACTACCTGTTCAAATTCGTTATTACCTGTTCAAATTCTAAGGGAAACAATACTACTTATGATCTGTGACTTAAGTCATTTCAAATGAGTCATGCTATATTAAATCAGGCTTGTTAGCATCTGCTTAGGGTTAGGTATTTACCTTTAGTCCACCACAGATTGGACAAGCTGAAAAAAGAGCTCTTGTCATCCCAAGGTGGGGGTTACATGTGTCATAGGGGTCAGCTGAGGCCCCACTAGGTGGTGACAACTCACTACTTTTGGAGTCTGACACCTGTCCTTGTGCTTTTGTGTCTGACCACCTCGAGACAAAATCCACATATGTCTCATCACTGGAGTCCTTGCTGCTTTCTGCGAGTAAGGACGAAGGCCTCCCTCTGTCCTGTCTGTGCTCAGGTACCCTCCGTGCTTCCAAGTGTGGTAGCAGCAGTTTTGGGTCACTAGCACCTTGAGGTGGCAGGGCCTGGTCCTTGGGTAGTGTGGAATCTGCACTCTTCGGATGCACATCTTTAGAAGCTGCCTGTAACAAACTCCTGGGGGTGTCATAAACGTGCCTGAGGGAGCTGGGCACCTGGTACTCGGCCCCCGCGCCTCGCTGGGGCTCGCTGTGCAGGCAAGTACATAAACTCTGATCCGAAGGGAAGTTCAACGGCAAGCTCAGCAACGATCCAAACTCATCACCGTGGCAGATGTCCAAGCTCCCAGCATAGGAAGAGAAGCTTCCAGAGTAAGAAGAGTGACTACCAGTAGCAATTCCACTGTCCGAAGAACTCTGACGGCCTATTTCCTGTAGCTGTCTGGATCGCAGGGGCTTTGGAGGTGGTTTAGTGGTGCCACGTGCCCCTTCTGGAAGGGTCTTTTCCTCCCCAAGATGAATGCCCTTTGCAGCTGCCAGTCCATGACTCTCTTGAGAAGTGCTGGCTGAAGACTGTTCAGGCCAAATTGTCAGTCTGCTTCCCATGCTAACATCTGAGTGGCTGGTATCCGAAGATGAGCTGGAAAGACTTCGATCATCTCCTAGAAAAGCAGAAACCACATCAACCTGTGTTTAAAACACAATCTACAGCCTGAAGTGTGGCAAGTATGGACAAACAGAGAAGATCCTGAGATTCCATCTGCTCCTTGTAAGAGAATTGCTGTCAGAAAGACAGAATTCCTGCAATAACTCTTATCCCCAAGGGCAAAACAACACGCAAACGTTGCCACAACCCTGCCAGGCTGTGAAGCACTCTGATTTCAGGGTTACATGTTTAGAGTCTATGCACCAAGTCCCTGCCTTTTCAACCACATTTCACTTCCATAAAGTTAATTTGGTTTAGTTTAGATAGCCTTATATCACTGGTAATAGCCACAAAGACCCATGCTCAGGACAGCTGAGAATGCTCTGAAGAAAACCTTGTTACTGTCATCCAAAGTCACCTAAGACAGTTCCATGTTTCTATCTGATATGGATCAACCAAACTAGCATCCAATTTTAACATTTTCTTTCTCTATTTAAATCTTACATGAATTACATCAAAGCAAATGTTTCAGAGACCTCAAAAGTAACATCAAACTTAAGACTGTCCTATTCCCTCCTCTGAGGGAATACATTGCACTTCTCCACAATATCCATATCAAAATGCAGCCATATCCTGCTGTAACAAAAAAGACTTCAGCCACAAACCATATTACTCAGGAGCATCAAGGTTATGTAGCCATGGACACATATGGAAGGTTCTGAGGATCTCCACAGGGCCATTTCCAGGCTTGTAGAGGCTTCAGTGTCAAGTTCAAAGCAGATGTTTTGGGGCTCTAACATCTGCTATTACACAATTCAAATGGCAGGTGAGGGCAAAGGCTCTTTCATAAATCCAGTGGTAGACACCAATCGTACTTTGACAGCTAAACAGCTCCAGAAGGGAGCACAGACAGTAATACAAAGAGCAGTAACAACACTCAGCACCAAAGCATAACATTCCTAGCTTTTACTCTCAAAAGCTGCTGTAAGCCTGAGGTGTGAACCATACAAATCAGTCCATCTCACAGGCTGCAGTCAAGTACTTAAGCAAATACCAGGCTTGATGTAGACAGCTCTTTTGAAGCTGCCCATGCACAAAATCAGAAGGATTCTGAAGAGTTGTCCTTTCTTAATTGTGTTTGGGCTGGAAAGCCCAAATCACCATCAATGGACTTCAGGCAATGTTGTTGAGGAACTGCCCCAAAAGCAACAGCAGCCAAACCTTGACTGTTCCTCTACTATTTTTCTTTTAAGCTCAGCATCTTGTAATTCTATACATATGGTCATTTCTAAAGCCTGGTGAGAAGGAGAGGAAGAAAGAAGAGGGAGGAAAGGAAGGACATTTATTTAATTGTAGATATTTCTTACCTCCACTGCCCTGGCGACTCGTATGGGACAGCAAGCTCAAGCGCTTTTCTAACTGCAAAGCTTCATGAGTCAATCTTTCTTCTGAATAGGCTGGATTTGTACTTGGATCTTTCAAAAGAAACAGAAAATACATACATAAATGTGAAGAAACATGGAAAATGCATAAAAAGAAGGAAAGAAAAGGCATATTCTTATATTAGATGAGAATGCTAGATGTTCTTATGTCTCATCTTCTACCACAAGAAAGAGAAATGCTAATCAAAATGTGTGGGACACTGTCTTCAAGCACACCTTGCAGAGATGCTACATAGCAAGTTAAACTTCTAAGTGTCAAAGCTTTTCAAAGATTGTATCCCACCTCTGTAAGAGGGAAAGAACCCTGAAGAGCACAGGACCCAAGACAACAGCTGCAGAGATAGTTAGCATCCAGCAAGCCTAGAGGAGCTAAAAACCACCGTGTGACCTGTAGAATGCATGCTGGCTTCTCTGAGCTCAGATTTACAGCATCAAAAAAACTAAAGCCTTCACCCTGCAAATCTACAAAAGCAAATCACAGTGATTAAACTGATACCATCCAGTCCAGATCATCTATTTACAAAGGCACCATTTTCCAGTTTCACCTTCAAAACATCACTAAGTGCAGAAGTCGGGGATTAAAGAAACAACTTGGTGGCTCCCTGTCTTCAAGTTTAATACAAGTTAGAATGGTAAAGAGCACACTTAAAATGTACTATTGGGGATTTTTCCTCACACATTTTTGTGAGTTTGCTATTTCAGATGAAATTGCTTCACTGAAGAAGGCTCATTCTATTCCAATAGAAAGAGAAAGCCCTGAAGTTAAACACAATGTGGAAGAGCTTTCATCAAACAGGCCAGTTTCCTCTAAATCATTTTGTTTCCAGCCAGGCACCACAACAGAGCCTGATGCTGGAAGCAATCACAGCCATTATCCCAAGAGAAATCTGACAGGTTTCTGCAAACAGCTCTGTGTCATGTTCAGCAGTTGTAAAGGCTGTGTTCTGCTGACTTGTTCATCATCAGAAGTTTCAGTAGCTCTTATTAATTACATAAGGAAAGTAACAAACGCCAGACAAAACAGATTAGTCTCCTCACAATCCCTGCTCTCGTATATCTGATCAAGTGGGTAGCAGCAGCACACCACAGAAACATTTAATCATTAAAGTATGCAATAAGAGGAAAGAAAGGATGAAAAGGGCTACATATTCCTGTGATTCAGTTAGTTAACATGAAGAAAAGTTTCATTTTCAACCCAAGTCTTCCAGTTTTAAAAGACCTGGGTTCAATGTTATCAATAGATCAGTCAAAGCAAGCTCACAGTCACAGGAAGGAGCACTGCCAGGTGAGCTGAAGCTCCATGGGAGTTTCTATAGCATTAACTATCCAAGAATCAAGCTGCCACATCGCTCCTCACTAACAGTGTTCACTTCCTGATCTGCCCTGGATAGAGCCAAGTGCATCACAGGAACAGGAGTGACAGTGCTGAGCTTTCCAATGCAGAGGGGGTTCCATCTTTAGCAGTCTGGGTAAGATTAGCATAACAAGACACACACACAGTCCTTCCATGTCAGCATATGCTGGAAACCAGAGCTGTCCTAACAAGGACAAGACAACAATGCCTATGGCAAACAGGGCCTGTGACCTGTGTCTCTCAGCTCAAACAGTGCCTGATGTCAGCGTCGGACACCTTCCAAACTTCACCTGAAAAGAAAAGAGGACTGACAGATAAGGATTATTTTGCTAGGTCTCCATTCTCATTTCTCCTACAATACAACACATATCAAGCACTGACTAGTTCAAACCTGTGTACTGCTTGCTTAAACAAAACCCTCAGTGCTTCCACACAGACCTTTGCCAAAGCAAAAGACAAGATTTGGCCACCAGCACCTAAAGTGCGACCCAGACAGGTCTGGGTCTGTTCAAGGATCTGGTCAGTGGTATACAGTGTTACAGGCTGCTGCTTCAATCTACTTTTGCATGTCCTCTGCTCCAGTTACTTTGCTGTGTGTAGATGAACGCTCTTGTGCCTAACGAAGATGTTCTATGAGCACTCCGAGTATAAAGACAGCATAACAGATCAACAAATGGATCTGGGGCCTTGAGTGACACAGCCAAGAGGTGTTCCTGCCTGTGGCAGGGGGTGTGAATTAGATGATTTTTAAGGCCCTTTCAAACCCAAACCCTTCTAGGATTCTGTGAAGTTGGTCAAGCCAAGATGCAACAGATACTAACCCTTCCCATAGCTACAGAGCACAGCAGCTTTCAGCCAACAACATGAAATCTCTAGACATGCTGCCTGCCCAATAGGACTGATAGGTTTTTGGTTAAACTTCCCCTGAAGCACTGCCTGGGTATAAAAAGTGTGCATGAAACTGGGCTCCAGTTACATGCTGTGACCTCTCTTTGCCAGTTTTGTGAAAGACTGATTAGAAGAACTTTTTCTTATCAAGTACTAGGAAATACCTAGAGAAGCAGCTTCATAACCAGCCAGACATTGCCTTCAGGCAGCTATTAACAATAATAGCCCATCACCCTTACCAAAGTCTTTATTTTGTCATTAGTCTTCTCTGCTAATAAGCATGAACCTCCATACAAAACACACCCAATACTATTCCCCAGAAGCAGAGGATTCTTGCACAAGTTGTTTTGGTCACAGACTTGCAAGCACTAATCAGGAGGTTCTGCTCTAAGACCAGACTAAGGACTCAAGTCACCAGCAGCCACCTGTGAAAGTCTGGTTCTTATTGAAGGGCGTAACTTAGAACCTCCTGACATAGGAGTGTAGAATTAAGGCCTAAAAAACCACCATAAAAGACACTTTGTTTTTTTCTAACAGTAAACTTGGCTCTGTTAGCATCATCCTCTATCTTTTGCATGCACAACACAAAGCCTCTAAATAATTGTGTAGTAATTTGCTATATTACTAACTCAGGACAACAGAAGCAGCAGTACTGAGACAGCTGTCCAAGGAAGTTCAGACAGCTTCTGCCCACGCAACATCCTCCAGGAGCTCCAACAACTCTCACTGCAATTAATATCTTCCTTTCCCAAATTAACAAATGCATATTTTAGTCCCATGGAATCTAGGCAGTTAAGATTCTTTCAAGTCCTTCCATTAAGAAAGTGTTTTCTCATTTTCTAAACAAAAATGTATTCCTTTCTATGAAGAAAAATCTTTCATATGAGGCAATCACTGAAATCATCTCTAACAGTGCCTTGGGGCGAAGGAGAAGGATGACATCTAAGTTGGCTGGACTAAAAATTGCCTCTGATGGAGATTTGACTTTTATAGTATGCTGGCTGGTATTCGGCAGAGCCACATCAGCTGCTCCTGGTGGGAGATTTTGAATACTCAGGTAACACATGAATGAAGTGTCACAGTAACTCAAAGTTCCAGGGCTGTTCAGAAAGCACCTGTCAAGAAAAAAAACCTGTTGTATCGAGTTAAGTAAGGAGCGACCTAAGATGTGCTTGATTATAGGCAGCTTTTGTCAAGTTAAACACTGGTTAATGACTTCATTAAACAAAGTTAGGTAAGTTAGGCTGAACACTTCTCCTTTCTTTCTTCCTTTGTAACTGTAGACATATCTACAAGTCAGGCCTGGACCCTCACCTTCATGCTAACACCTCCACACCTTGTAAGATATCTGGAGGAATGAAAAGGTGTCTTAAAACTTAGAGGAGGGTCCTTTTGGCACAGATACTGCAGAAGGCAGCCACAAAGCTGTCTTGCAATGGCCAAAGGCACAGCAAGCTTCAACAAAAAGAGCATGGGAGAGATCCTCAGCATGCAAAACTGCACACACTCCAGTCAGTCACAACACAGGTGGAAAGAGCTTCCAAAGTGAAAAGAGAGCATCGAGACCACTGACATCACACCTGCTGTTTTCTCAGTCTGCAGGGCTAGACTGTCCCATAGCCATAGCCAGTTCAGAGTATTGATCTGCCCACTGAGCAGTGACAGCACTGAAAGCCTCTTGGGCCTTTTCTGTGTTCATCTTTGGCACTCAAGATGAATCCTGTCAGTGAAAAGAAGGAATTCAACACACAGCTGGCAAACAAGCAGCTCTCAAGCAGTGTGCATGCAAATTAAGTGTGGATTACAAAGCATGCAGTGAGTGATCCATAACTATGACAATACCTAGACCTCCATCACAACAACAGCATTGAATTTTCTGCTCTAAGTATCTCCTCAATTAAAAAAAAAAAAACAAACTATGGGGGAGACTATGTAAATAACTAATTACAACAATGATCCTCCAACTAGTAGCTGGGAAAAAACAAACCAAAGATATCCTGTCACATTTCAGCCCTTTATCTGAAAGGCTGAACTGCATAAACTCATCTACAAATACCTACACTACCTTTGCATTCCCACTCAATGCCATCTGTCTTAAATTTGAGACCTGATCCTGCAGCCTTTAACAAATCCAAGCCTCCAATCAGCTGACTGAGTCACCAACACAAGTATTTTGGTACAACTGTGTAGAATTAGTGAACCCCCAAAGGAAGTACCACCCAGCAGTAAACTGTAAAGCATCTAATGCTCTTTTCCTCACCCACTTTATTTTTGCATGTACCCAGAACACAATTATTTCTATCATATTTCTATTCTATTTGGTATCCATTTCCAACAAGTCACAGAATAATTCAGGTTGGATCTCAGGAGTTCTCAGGTCTAAACTGTTGTTCACAGCAAGTCAGCTATGAGAGATTAGAGCAGATTTTGATACTCTGCAGTGGTCAGGCAAGTTTGAGTTCCACTGCACAACTGTGCTAGTTTGAGGCCAATTGAAATATTCTAGTGAAAGAAATTAGATGGTAGGCTGTGAAAAGGAAACAATGGTGATGTCTACTGTACTCAGAGGCTTGCTGAGATGTACAAAAACAAGAACACAAAATAGGTAACACAGTTGAGGTGGCTCTCTGTTGCAGCTGGTGTCTGTACTTTTCTCCCTGGCCTGCTGTCTGTGTAACTAATCCTTTTGCTTTCTAACCCCCCTGGCTGATCCTCCAAACTCACCTTGCACATAAGGCAAACTCTAGGATAAAGGTAGAGGGGTGGAAAGGAGGCAGACGGGTGGTTAGGAGCCCCTCCTGGGGACTGGCTTCTGAGAGGGATGCTGTGTTTTTGTAGTACCTTTATCTTGTCTATTTCTGTCTATAGCTGTATATATTGCAAATATCTGCTTCTATATTGTGCTAAGCTGTAAATATAAAGCTTTGCTCCTTCATTTCCAGCCAGCTGTGTCTAGTCTGGGTGATTCCATAAGAGGTGAGGGGGGGTAACACCCAAACCATCACAACAGCATTTTCTTGGTACATTTTCTAGATTACACAATAAAAATGCATCAAGTAATCATGTATCTGTTACAAGAACACCAACCTTTGAAGGAAGGAAGGTATGTTTTTTTAAAGCCCAAGGCTGAAAAGAAGGTATGAATGATGTACTCCAGCAAATATCCCATGCAGGTGCATTTCACCAACACCTTTTGGATACTGGGCATTTCACTTGTGTTTGAACAATCACGATGGCAAGTAGAAGTAAGAAATGTTGTCATTTTCCAGTCTCCACCGATTTCTGGTCATTTCATCAATACTTCAGCACTCCATTTAACTACAATGGTTGAGCTGTTCATACATCAAGCCACTGCCTTCACTCATCACTTTTTCCAAAGACTAAGCAGAGGACTGATGCATAATGTCTAGATTACATTTGTGCTGTGGGCATTGGTGTCCACTCTCAACCTAACATTTTGTCATGACATTGCACTGTTTTCTCTGTAAAGATGCCCTTTGGCTGCTCTTCTTTTTTGAAAATGCCATGTTTCAGGTTCAAATTGAAAAGGTAGAGGAAACAGCAAGAAGCCAAATTGCAAGAGCAAACTGTAGAGAGAAGGCTGCATCTTATAAAAACTCTTACACAGAAGATTGCATAAACAAAGCACAACTCAGGCTGTGCAGCATTCTGCACTGCAGTGAACATGAATAACATGGGCTATGTTTTTTTTGACAGAATCCTCAATCTCAAAGTTTTCATCTCATTACCTGAGGTATGCAGATGATTAATCTATTTAACTAACCCTTTCAAAAGGTTAAGTGAATTTCAATACTCCTGCTAGATACAGTATGCAGCTGGCAGACATGACCTTTGCAAGCAATACAGTACACTCTGTGTAACAGCAGACTTGATAGGACAATTAGGCTATAGATGAATCACTAGATTTGTACGTGTTCCTTAGACAGGTCTGTGCAAGCTTCTGCACTGGGTAATACATGAAGTGGAACACAAAAACATAACCATTTTCTATGCAAAGATGTGAAGTGACATCAGTCTGTAAGAGACAAGGGAGAAATGTAAGTTAGAGGGGTAAGAGTAGCTTGGGAAAGGGCTGCAGAGGAGTCAGAAAGAATGTGAGCACAGTTCCCTAGAGAACACTGCTCCCGTCCAGCAACATCAGGCGAAATTAGGTGGCTGAGTACATCTTCACCTCATATTAGCAGCAAGTCCACCAAGCACAGAAGACAAATGAGAAAGATTTAAGAAAAGAGGTTTGCCCTCACACAAAACCAGTCTCCAAACCATCCTCAGGATATTCCACATCCACCTGATGCACTTCAGAGAGGTCAAACCTCTTGAAGAAGGGTATGTGGCTATGTACAATAACCTACCAATTCCAGAGGTGGTAACTAAGATGCAAAAGCATATTAACTTCTACAGGCCTCTAAGACAGGATTTTTCAAAGAACAGGCCATCTAAAATTGAAACAATGGAAGAAAATTAAAGAAAAAACTAAAACAATAATTTCCTGCAGGCTTCATTTTTCATGCCACCAATTTTTGTGAAACAGAAGTTTCATGAGCTGTGTATTTAGGAGTTTTCTAAGTTTGGCAGGACTTTGTTCTAAGCATTTCAGATGAACTCAAAACACCCTGGAAGTGAAGTTTCCTATTAAACTCTCAAAATGGCAATGCAGACACGGGTCCAAACTGAACTGTCTTAAGTTTAAAACTAAAGGTGAGGGGTCCTTTCAATTCAAACTGCCATAATTTAGTAGTGTAAGGCTACCATCACCAGCAATATGAACGAGTCAGAGCAACATGGGGGAAATGAGCACATCCAACTGATAAATCTGTAGTGTGATGTTTCAAAATGAAAACCACTTAGCACTTTCCACACCCTTGGTGCCTGCAAGCTGTTCTTACAGTCACAGCAGTAAGTGCTAGACGTGGCAAGTTCCTGTTTTGCTGGGTTACTCTATACTTCCTATATTAACCTGGTAGGACTGGACGCAAACCAAAAGGGCCTTTCGTCGGGGAGATGCCACGGACGATACAGTCGAACAGAAAGCTGATCTGCTCTCCTTCAGCACAGGAAAGGAAAAAAACACCAGCCCCTGCAAGAAAGCACAACATAAATATGTGGGTTTCACCTGGATTGATTAGAAATATATTTAGCTATATTTATAATGTAGCAATCTATAGAGAAACAACACAAATTCAGGTCAACGTGAACATTGTATCACAAACATACACAAATCCAATAGCTACCTAAGCACTTCAGATCATTTTCTGAGATTCAGGCACTTGGAGCAAAGCCAAAGTAAAAGCCATAGTCTCAACAACTCTGTTACAGAATCACAGAATGATAGGGGTTGGAAGGGACCTCTGGAGATCACCTAAGTCAAACCCATCTGCCAAAGCAGGTTCGAATGACTCCAAAGGAGACCCCACCAACTCTATGGGCAGCCTTAGTCCTGTACCAACCCCAAAGTAAAGAAGTTCCTCTTCATGTGTAGATGGAGCTTCCTATGTTCAAGTTTGTGCCAGCTACTCCTTGTCCTGTCACTGGGCAGCAGTGAAAAAAGCCTCACCCCATTCTCCTGACACCCACTCTTTAAGTATTTATAAGCAACTATGAGATTCCCACCTCAGCCTTCTCGTCTCCAGGCTAAAAAAACCCAAGTCCCTCAGGCTTTTTTCACAAGAGAGATGTTCTAATCCCCTAATTTAACTTCCCCCTAAAATTTTGTAGATTAAACCTTAGCTATTTAAGTGTCAAGTGTCCTCATCCAAATGAGTCAAGTTACTTCTCCTTTTACCCACCTGTAACCAAAAGCAGCTTTTTATATCCCAGCGAATGAGGATTTGGTTATATTGCTGGATTATAGTATAACTTTTCCCAGACTAAATCCTGAGTGCCTATTCTTAACAGAATGTAACACAACTCCATAGGTTGTCATCAGATCTTTACCCTTCGCTCTACTCTGTTATTTCGCTTTCCATTCATTAAGAATAGCCCCAAGCAAAATTAGAACAAGAATCACTAAATAAACAAACAAGTTCTGAGCTGTATTATATATGGCTACATGGCCAACACACAAGGCTAAAAGTGCTCCAGAGAACACTGGATGTGAGAATTGTCAGGCCAAATATCACATCAGGAAAGAAAATTTTACAAATATGATCTGAAAACAGCAGGCAAAAGACCACCTCAGTAACCAGTGCTGTCCATTCACCAGAGAGGTGCACACCAGAAAACCACAACAGTAAATCTGAGTCCTGCAGACAGGTTTGACAGGTTATTTCCTCAGCGACTCAGACCCCTGATCTGGACCTAAGTTTAACTTCTGCATGCCTGTAGATGGTCCTGAGTTGCAATTGAGCCAAACTGGCTCAAACCAGCAGAGCTGGTCTTGACCAGAATGCCTGCACACACAGCATTTTCCACACCTAAACAATTCCATGCAGCTTGATAAATCTTCCACATCCATGCTGCTGTTAGGACAAGAAGATTCCTCAAATACATAAACAGTACATCTGGACCACTTTGTTCTTTTATCACTGTCGTCAAGAGGCTTACTTTAACTACTAAGAGGCTCTGCAAGCCTTTGACTTCAATGGAAACCAAAAAGGCAACATGTGCAGAGGAGCTGGCTGCTTAACTCTGAGGATTTCTGCACAGAACCATCACATATTTGGAAGTCCCCACACCAAATGGCCCTTATATAACTTCTGCAAACAGTGTCTGCACATGTGCACGTGGGTATGAATCCAATACACCTACACACATATAACACTGCTTTGTAGGTTCTGTTGTTCACACAATCACCACAATTGTTGATCGATTCCCACGGGAAACATTTGTTTTGCCAGGTAGAACTGGATTGCACAGGAGGAAGGAGTCTGGGGGTCCTTGCAAAAGGTGAGATGATCGAATAGCTAAGGCTGAACTAAGTTATGTTTTAAAAGCAAACAGAGAAGCCAGCAATTACATCACATCTTTCCTGCTTTCTCAAGAAAAGCTGATGTAATTTCACTACTCGAAATTACACAGCTCAGTCATGTGTTGGAACAGATTTGGTGCACAAGCATTTGGAAGCCAAGGAATATGTGGTATGCATCCCTGTAATACCATGCAGCTGTCTACTAGGCTGAGGAGCTCACATACTCACTCTCTCCATGGGGTAAGAGAGCTGGGAAAAAGCAGCCTGCAACGACTTGCAGAAGGCTGAAACACTAAGCCAGCCCTCTGTGACAGTAAGCAGTGAAGCACTGTACAGTCTCCCAAATGTTCAAGTCACCAATTTCATCAAGTTCCCAAGAACTATTAAATCTTGCAATGCTAGAGTTGATGAAAAGCTGCAAACTCACGGGCAAGCACACCCTCAGAATGCACCACAAACAAAAGTTACTTAAATCTCAGTAGTGTGTGAAAGCAGGCAATGAGTCACAGAATCATTTCTGTTGGAAAAGTCCTTTAAGGTCATTCAGTCCAATCACACTCTATCTCTACCAAGGCTGATGCTAAACCATGGCCCTCAGCACCACATTTTTGCCTCTTCGAAACACCTCCAGGGATGGGGATCCAAACACCTTCCTGGGCAGCCCATTCCAGTCTTTGAGAACCCTTTCACAGTGAGGATATCCCACCTAAACCAGTGCATTAATCATAACCACTTTTCAGCTCTTGCATGGGAGTTTTGCATTTTATCTGAAGCGAGAAATCATGAACTGGACATTAGATAAGAGAGTTCTGCACATCTAAAGGGGCAGATTAGCTACCAGGCTACAGAAACTAGCTGCAGCTCGCTTGTCTTCGTTTTAACTCCACAAATCTCATGGTCCCATAAAGTGGCAAAGCTATTAACAGGGCAGGGAACAGACAGAAGGTCTTAACTTTTAGGAGCTAGGAGTCTTCTACAGGATTTAGACATGAGCATTTATACAAGGAGACACTCAATGCTGCCTGTAACCTCAAAACTCTGTATCATTTTCCCTCTGAAAACAACAAAATAGTAAATCATAATTTAACGACCTGAACATTAAATCATTTTGCCTTATCTCTTCCACAACACAAGACATAAGATTACCTTATTTTTGCTCCACATCCACTACCAACAGTCAACAATTTCTGCAGAGCCACACGGCAACGTTAAGTCAGGACTTCCCAGAGTCACATTTTTACCGCGCACCAGGGCTGAACATTCCTTCCGGATCTGAGGCTGCCTGTATGCCAGAGCAGCACAGCCAGTTCTGCAATCTCCACTCGGACTGCAGTTGGCATTTACATGTCTATAGAAAGCTCCAAACAACTTGTAAAAGACAGGTTCCATTTGTACTTACAGAAGCCGCACCTGGTACCCCCTTCAAAGATGAATCCGTTTGGGACAGCTCCGTACCGCCGCAGGTCTGAGAGCTTCCACTGGCCCATGACACTAGGAGGAAGGTCTTTCACAAGGACGAGAATGTCATTGCAGAAATGCAGGGTAGCAGGCCCACTCTCTAGTTTAGTGCCAGGTGCTACAAAAACTTGAAATCTATGAACTACCAGATAAGGAAGAAAAACAAATTACCATAGACAACAGAAGGAAGGTGCCATGAGTTGTGCTACACAAGCTATTTTGTTCAGCTGTAGGGTGTGGACTGACCCCTGCCCACACCATCAAGACTGTAAGCAGAGCCCAGGCAGCCTCACATGAGTAGCTATAAGCTCATTATTCTCTATTACATCAGTTTAGGGTTAGATAAAGACATATCTTGGCTTAATGCTATAAACAAAGAAGATGTAACACTAGGTGAACTTCTCCTATATCTTCCAGGCTATTCCCTGTCTCCCACCTGCTCTCCACTCCACACTTCTAGCCTTACATTACTACCTGTGGTCTCCTCCAAACAGCCTCTACCTCTCCTTTTCTGTGTGCATGCACATACATAACACAATGCCCAAAGAGCCCAAAAATCAAGGCTCAAAGAAGCAGGCATATTCCAGCCAAAGCTCTGACTCATTTGCCACCTTTAATAAACTGCTTCACTCTTTGCCTAGCAGTAAAGTGGTAGAAATTACATTTTCCCACTTTTGTGAATCTTTTGGGAGTTGGATGATGCCCAGACATCTAAAATGACTAGGAAATAAAGCAATTCATGGGTAATAAACACTCTCAGATGTTGGTCAATTCTTCACATTTAACAGCATAAACCTCCAAATAGGGGAGTGGGGAGGGAAACATCTGTCTCGTTAAAACATCCAAAACTCAGGTGTAAAGCCCAGCTCCAGTTCTGCAAGGTTCTTACCTAAAGAAGCAGCTCTTCTAAGCTGATCCCCCATCTTCTCCTCCAGAGCTGTTGCATTCTGAATAAGCTACTAGGAGCACCTCAAGGGCTCAAACCTCACACTGTTTCAAAGGAAACAATTCAAGAGCAAGCAGCTAATTCTCAAACAACTGCTTTTCCCTCCACTGCTCCTCTAGTTATTTTCATCTTGTGATCAGACAAGCGAATCAAACAAAAAAGAAGTATCAGTTCCAGTCAGAGGAACATTTCTCAAGAAGCACATCGATTTAACTTCTGGCTGCCCATCAAAGATCATACAAAGAGCTCCCTGCTTGTGAAAGCTACAGGGCAACTTCCAGCTATTCTCACTTCTTACAACCTCTCTTTTTTTCTTGCCTAAGCTGCTTCATCATGAATTTCAGCTGGGTCTGAGCCTTGCTTCTCATCTAAACACTTGCCATATTCTTAGACACCATCTTATCTCTAAGTCATCTCCTCAGCTATGACATGTAATTTTTAAGTTTCCTAGGGCTCCATCAGAATTAGCCACAAAGTCATTTGAGTGAAATGTGCAAGGAGACAGAGATAGATCTAACTAACCACAGCTCTGCTTACAGCTCTGCCAGGAGTACTGCTACACCACGTCCCGTTTTGGGCACACAGTTGCTACACAACCTGTTTGAACATAAACTATGAAGAAGATACCCAAACCATCTCAATTAGTAACATTCAGTAAGGAATCTCTGATTCATTTGGACAACTCTGCCCAGTACTTTGCTGGCAATCAAACCGGGGCAGCAGAAGCCTCAGGGCTCTTCCTGTCTCACAAATGAGCAATGGAGCACACTCACTCTTCACACAAGCAGTTGCAAGTTAAAACAGCTGCTGAAAACAACGAGCTCAGATTCTACACCAGTACCCAAAACTGAACGAAGTCAAAACAGAGGAGGAAAAGTATCCAGACGTGAAGCTTTGGCCACATACTGCTTTGGTGGTAAACTGGAATTGTCTTTTCCTCACCTTTTCCACAGGCTCCCCAGAGAGGTTGTGGAGTCTCCTTCTCTGGAGACTTTCAAGGCGTGTCTGGATGATCTGTGCTAGATTGTGTGGTCCTGCTCTGGCAGGGGAGTTGGACTCGATCTCCTTGGGTCCCTTCCATCCCCTAATATCCTGCGATCCTCTTCATAACTACTCATTGACCAGCAGAATGCTGCCTTCCTCAGAATGAGGTGGGGGCTCAAGCACCCTGCTCACACCTGACCTACTTCAACTCAACTGTTTTCTTTGATCCTGGTTCTTTTATTCCAGGAATAACATCCACCTCATCTGCTGAAAATGAAAACACTGGGAATTCCAGTTCAAACACCTCCATTCTGTGGCCACCAGTCAAGAACAGCATCGAGTCTTTTCATGTTATTTTTTCTTTTGCTTCCCAGACTCTGAGGTCATCTCTCTCTTGTCTATTTTTAGCACCAGCCACCTTACTCCCAAGGCATACAAAGGCACCCTTACTAAGATTTAAGCAAAAACACTAGTCGCCATTCTCTCTTTATCCAAGTCTCCTCTCTCTTATATTTCTGTCTAACCAAGCTACACTCACTTTAATCTGACTTCTTTCTCCTAGCTGAATTTAAAAACAAAAAAAATATATACCCTGATCTATCCTACTTCCCCTAAGCTTTTTTTGCAATTAATGCTCTGAAAATTACATGTGAGTGCAACCAGTTCTTTTTGTTTGCACCTTCATTTCTTCATCTCCACATGCAATCTCTCCCTTTCCATCTTTACTCTGTGGCTGCTCATATCATTATCCTATTGGCTCTATGCCTACCACACTCACAGCTTTCCTTTAAAACAAAACAAAACAAAACACTGTGCTGCTTCTGTGTTTCCCCCTACCACAACCATAACCTTCACCCCCAGAGAGAGATTAAATGCTCTCTCCATGAAAAAAAAACAACAAAGTACCATGAAAGTCAGACCTATCCTGTCAAACCTCCATTCTCCTTCACACTTTAAGTCTATGCTGCACATGGATCACAAATTAGTAAAGAAATAGAACTGCATACAATACAGCTACAGTGTACTGGCTACTCATGTGTGTAACCTTCAGAGACCCCCCACTAACCTCTCCCCTTATGCAAGGCCTCCTATCTGACAGCTCTGAGTGGTTCATCCACACAGTTTTCTTCTCATATTTCATTGCTGCAAAATTCCCAGACCACCTTTCTCTGCATGAACTGCAAAGGAAGGTGTCCATAAATGCAACAGATGGCAAAGCATATGTAAGAAGTGATTAATACAGCTAATGTGTGTCTCCCACACCTTCTATAGCTCTGACTAAACAAATGTAAGACAGACACTGTGCATCACCAATATGACCACTCTTTGTGCACCAAAGTACACTGTAGAGCTGCTAATCAAGAAAACAAAGTTAAAAGATGCATAAGAGTGAAGCTAGGTGCAAGACTGTCTGCTTATACTCCTCATTGCAAGACGTCCCTCTCCCTGAAAGGGGACAACAGCAGTAATAAGCACTACCAATGCAACACCTAGTAGGCACCTCTGAAAACTGCCACCCAATTAGCTGAATTTCACTCAGGACTCTACTTCTCTTAGTTCTGGCTCCTTCAGAATCCCGTTTTCAAAATCCCCAAGTAAACTGCAGGACAAAAAGTAGAAGTCTCATCAGTTTGCTTCATGCTTTCAGTACCAAAAGCAAGAAATTAAGAGCTCTCCTACTCAGCCATTAGTACTGGGCAGTACTGTAATCCAAACCTATCCTAAGGGACACCCTCTTGAAGCTGTAAGGGGAGGAGCAGCCTCTTCACTCTCAAATGAGCGACAGCCTTTTCCTTAACTGTACTCTATTTGCATTTCAGTTGTGCTTTGCTGTTCTCCTCCTGGAGAAATAAAATGAAAGCGTGAGAAGACAAAGGTTACCTTCCCCCAGACTGTAGCGGATCCGTACATCCCACGCGTACATCGTCTCCTTGTTCTCAAATCCCAGCATCACAACTTGAGAGAGACAGATGATGGCAAGCGTGTGATTCAAGCCCTCATAGGAGAGCCCAGGATCCAAGCCACAGATGTCTTCTAAGGTCATGCTGCTCCTCTCCTTATGCCCTTTAGCTCGTTCAGATTTATCCTTGTAGACGAGCATGAGCAAACAGTCTAAAAGAAGCAAAACTGTCAGAGATGATGAGGCAGAACATAAAACATTAACACATTTCTCAGTGCTCCAACACAAACCTGCTTTAGACAACTGCAGGGTCACTCTGGCCAAGTCAGTGTAAGAAATGAGTTTCCTTTCCTCACCCACCCCCCTCCAGCTAGTTTGCAGTTCTTGTTGTCAGGGAGCAAACACTGAAAGCACATTTCAAGGGAAATCTGCAGGCTCAGAAGGAAAAAGTCATCTATTTTATGCAGTGTTTTTTCAGGTATTCCTGAATCTAGAACGGCCTGGTTCAATTCTGAACGTTAGGAGGTAGGTATCCTCATCACAAACACTGAAGACCGAGAGGCTATTGTCATCTGTATTTCCACTAGAACATACTGAACCACAAATGAAATTCTTACAGTAGTTCACAGATTACTCAGCTACTAAATGGCGAGCAGCTCGCACGGCCAGATTGTTAGTGTCAGCTCAGGTTTCCTGCTCAAATGTTACACAGTAGTCATTGCGAAATAATCATTATGCAGCACACCTTGCACTTTGCTTACTGCTTGGGGTTTTTTTAAGTACTGACTGGTGGCTTTTCTTTTGGTTTTGTTTTAAACCCCCCCCTTCCTGTAGATGTTTATTACACAGTAACTATGCAACAGAAGAAAGTCACTCATAAGGGACTGGAACATCTGCCTGACAAGGAAAGGCTGAAAGACCTGGGGCTATTCAGTCCGGAGAAGGTTGAGAGGGACTGGAACATCTGCCTGACAAGGAAAGGCTGAAAGACCTGGGGCTATTCAGTCCGGAGAAGGTTGAGAGGGACTGGAACATCTGCCTGACAAGGAAAGGCTGGAAGACCTGGGGCTATTCAGTCCGGAGAAGGTTGAGAGGGGGTCTTATGAATGTTCATAAATATCTGAGGGATGGGTGTCAAAAAGCGGGGGGAAGGCTCTTTTCGGTGGTGTCCCGTGACATGAGGAGGGGATGGCACAAACTGGAACACAGGAAGCTCCACCTCAACTCCAGGGAAAACTTTATTGTAAGAGCCCTGGAGCAGGCCGCCCAGAGAGGTTGCGGTAATGTTTAAGACCCATCTAGATGTGTTCCTGTATGACCTGCTCTAAGTGATCCTGCTTTGTCAGGGGCTTGGACTTGATCTCCAGAGGTCTCTTCCAACTGCACCATTTCTATGATGCTAAGTGCAATGGTCCAGTGGACAAAACACTTTACAGAAGCAAATCCAAGAACTGAAGAGCGTAGAGACCTCTCCCACCTTTTGCATTAACAAGAATGCTTCACATCCCCCAGGTTCCGAACACACAGCACTCGGATGTCAATTAAATTAGTGGTCCACATCAAAGCTGCAGCACTCACAGCTTAAGCTGACCCTCACACCATAAAGGAGAAAGTCTCTACACAGTTTTATGAATGCTGGGGTGTGGTGCTCTGAGCCCTGACAAGCTGCCCCACGGGTCTCAGCTGGGCAAAGGATTGGCAAATCTCCAAAGAGGTGAAAAATAACTGAAACACTGAACCCCCTGCTAAGCAAAGCAGAGCTTAGCATGGATTCCCAATAGTTTTCATGCACCTGTTAGCAAAAACAGCTGCAACTAGGATATCTCAGCATCCTGCCATACAGTTCTGTGTAAAGAACAACTGTGTCTGAAGGCAGATGAAGAAAAAGCACATCACTGGGTTGCCTGGTTGGGGTTTTTTTGTTTGTTTCTTTGTTCGGGGGAGTGGGTGTGGTGTTCTGTTTTGTTGTTTGGGGCTTTTTTTTCCCCTTAGTAAACCTGGCTAGTTTTTGCTAAAATAAAACTACAGATTTTGAAGAACAAATTAACATCAGCATTCAACAAGTTTGCACATCTCTCCCCTTCATACTTGGCTCACTCATGTCAGAAACCGAGGGCCATCTTCACATCAGACACTCAACCTGGGAACAGCAGATTCAGGCAGGGAAGTTTAACAGCTCTTTAGCCAAGATACAGGCATTTAAGACACTACCTGTAACAACTCAAGAATTAAGCCTGAAGACTTAATTACCACGAAGCCTTCAGCCTACCATCAACAACCTCAAAACGATGCCATAAGCCATTGTGCAGCACTGCAGATTCACATTATGGAAGCGTTAGCAACATGCAGCTCTGAAAACACTTTTGGAGCCCGAGTGTCCTCCTTGTTAGGAATAGAGGGGGAAACCTGAAACCTGCTTTCCTTGCTCCAGCAATAAAATACCATCTCTAAATAATGTTTCCAATTTACCCCTTACAAGAATAGAAATGTTTTGGGTTTGTTGTTGTTGTTTAATCAAAAATGCCATTTTACTCCTTAAACTGGAGTGCTATTTCATGTCAAAACAGTGCCAGGGCTTGGGTTTGTTGTGGTTCTTTTTTATTTACAGCCACCAATTCTCCTGAACAAGTTAATAGTAGCAATAGAATCACACAATGGTTTAAGTTGGAAGGGACCTCAAAAATCATCTAGTTCCAACCCCCCCCCCCGCCATAGGCAGAGACACCTCCCACATCGAATCATTTTTTTTCCAGAGGTTTTCAAATAGTTTATATTAGTTTTTGCTCTAAGTTCTTACATCGTTGTTGCACTGCTGGGTGTGTTTCACCTGCATGTGGCTTTCTGAAGTATTTTTTTGTGACTCAATAAAGCTTTTTTTTTAATAATAATAGTTTTTAAGCACACGAAAGTTTGCATTTCGAACAGGAAATAAAACCTGAAACCTTGAAATATCACCTTTCCCACTGGTTTTAGCCAGCGCCTGATAATGAAGCTACTGAAAAACCTTCGCTCCGAGGCCGGCCGCGGCGCCGGCAGACACACAGACGCTACCCCCCGGGCACCAGCCTCATGGCTCGGCGTTACCTCCCGTAACGTCCCCCGCCCTGAGGGCCCAGAGCGCTTCTGCAGCCGCCCATGCCCGCGGTTGAAGGGGCCCCGAGCCCTTCAGGGCCGCCAGCCCGAGGCCACGAGGAGCTGCGGAGCTCCCCTGTTCCTTGTACCTCGGGCGACTGGGCAGTATCGGTTCCTATTTTGACCCTCCTGCTCCGTTGCCAGATAATTTATTACCCGCTCCCCCGCTTAAAAATAATAAGAATCATCAATTAGAAACATTAAAGAGCGGGGACAGCTTGAGAAAAGAGCCCCGCCGAGGGCAATCTAGCTGCTTCTAGCCCCAGGGGAAGCGCCATAAACTCCCTGCTCCAGGGCCCCAAACCCCAGCCCCCCGGCTGCGGGCAGAGGAGGGACGGACGCCGCGGCGCCTGCCTCCCCCCGTGTGACGGGCCCCCTTCTTACCTGCCACGGGGGACGGCTTGCGCAGTACCACCCACCTACTCTTCCACTGCAACGAGAGGCAAAAGGAGAGCGTTAGCCAGGGCTGGAGGAGGGAAGAGTGGGCTCTCTCCCCTCCTGTGAAGCGGGGTGTCGATCAGGGACCCCCGGCCCGCCGCGGGACCGGGCCGAAGGGGCACCGGGAGCAGGGACCTTTTTTCCGTCTCTCAACTTGACGTGACCCTCCACCACCACGGAATCCGTCATCTTCAGTCATGATTCCGGACAGCTGCGCCCGGCTCGCTGCTCCCTCCCCGCGCTCTGGCCGAGGGGTCACTTTCAAAATAGCTTTATTAGGGCCCCGCACAGGCACAGCGAGCGGCGCGGGCGAGCGGCCAACGCGGCCCGGCCCTTCCCGGCGCCCCCGGCCCCACCGGGCTGAGGAGAAAGGGTGTCCCGGGGAGCTTTTCAATGGTTCTTCGTTGATTTTTTTTTATTGTTATTATTGTAGTGGCGGTGGGGTGTGTTTTTTATTATTATTTTTGGAGGACTGTGAGCGGAGATTGTCAGAAGGGGCACAAGCCGGGACCCTCGGAGGGCAACAACCGCCTCCGCCCAGCTCAACTCTCCCAGGCACGACCCCGGTGAAGTGCCGAGTGCCGCTCCCGCTCCGGGCTTTGCAGCTGACCGCCGGGGCAGCCCTGCGGCTGGGGGCGGCGGGAAATCCCGGAGCGGATTCTCTTCTTCCTCTGTTTCCTGGGAGCGGGGCCTGGCGGACACAAACCCCGCTTCCCGGCCTCCCTCCACTCGCGGCTTCCTCAGAACACCCACGTTTCTCTTCCCAGAGTTTAATTACTGCTCCCTTTGGCTCCCTAAAGACGAACAGCCAGCTACACCAGATAAAAATACACCTTTTTTCCTTCTTTGCAGTGCAACTGTCAGGAGACACCAAACCCAGAGCAGCTACAATTGCTAGAATAAGATGTTAATGATGTTCTGAGATTCATTTTGACAATAAATGGACTAATTAGAATCCATTATTCTAAAAATACTCCTACTACATCATCTTTGATGGTAATTAGTTCTTCATCTTGTTGTTTTTTTGTTGTGGGGGTTTTTTTTTGAGCAACACCACAGCACATTCTTGTTTCAATGGCATAAAAGAGGGTTCTAAATGTTTGAATTTATTTCTTCCCTTTGAATTGGTCAGTTTGCATGAAATAACATATAATTTAATAAAACCATCTTTGAGTGTGTGTATTGTGATGAATTAGGGATGTGTTTAACCGGTTTTGAATTCTAATTCCATTTCCATATAAATGATATTAAAAAAAACCCTTGTGTCAGTCCTCCTAAATATCAGATTAGTCTTCAGAGGAGCAGGTGAGGGTACTGAAGTTGCTTAGTCTGGAGAATAGCACGGTGAGGGAGACCTCATTGCTCTCTACAACTCCCTTAAAGGAGAGTGGAGCCAGGTAGGGCTTGGTCTCCCAAGTAGCAAGTGATATGATGAGAAGAAATTGTCTCAATCTGTGCTAGGAGAGGCTTATGATGGAGATTAAGGACATTTCTTTGCTGCAGGAGTGGTCAGGCATTGAAACAGGCTGCCCAGGGAGATGACAGAGTCACCATACCTGAAGGTGTTAAAATATGTAGATGTGGCACTTTGGGACATGGTTTAGTGGCCATGGTGGTGTTGGGTTGATGGTTGGACTCAGGGATCTTAGAGGTCTTCTCCGATCAAATTCATTCCCTATTTTTTTTTCTAGTAAATTTAAGTTGGATTTTCATTTTAGCCCAAGGGATAAACACTTAAAGAGAGGAGGAAGAACACTTAAAGAGAGGAGGAAGATACAGAGTATGAGTTTCCATGGATTAATGCTCAACAGAAAGACAGTGCTGGAGTGCCCCACAGGAATGTGACCAATGTGAGGGATGTGAGAGGTCAGGCAAGGACCTCTCACTTAACTTGAACATTTGCTTGCCACTCCTGGGGTGGGTTTGCAGATTTAATGCAGTGCTGGCCACTTCAGAGAAAATGCTGGAACAATGAGATTTACTTCAGCAAGTCAATGCACTGAGAGCAGACAGTCTGCTTTGAACCACAATTTAGTTTTAATGCATATAAAGTATGACAGTATTGACTGAAGATTTGTCATTTAGACCTTTGAGGGTGGAAAATAAACTGTTTCACTTGTGAACACCTACTATGTTTTAAAAACATATTCTGTTGATTGCATTGGCATTGATTTTTAGCTGATTTATAGTGATGTGATGACTTAGTTTGAAAACAGGGCAGCTAAAAGTCTCTAGACAAATTGTCAGAACCCCCAGGCTAAACCCTTTTCCACCAAACTTCCACCTCCTTTATAGCAAGAGAAGACTGAAAGAATATACAAAACACACAATTACCAGATTAAAAGCATGCACAATGTGGATGGATATTAATTTCCAAGTGAAAATGAAGTGAACAGAACAGAGAGAGTTGTTCAAAGTGGCATAAGCTTTGTGTGGAAACCTGTTCCAGATGAATTCCTTCCCAAGAAGAATAAATATTTCCTTGGTGCTGATTTAGTGCTTGTCTTTCAGCAGCAGGTACAGTCTTGTCACACAGCCACGTTCATTTCACAGAGTTAAGCAAGCCAGACTCATACTGCTGATGGCCAGGAAGGCAAAACCAGTCAACAGGAGTTTTGTTTTGGAGTCAAGGCTCCAGAAGTGGATCTCAGTTTTTTCAATCTAGTGTCTAGAGCTTCAGTGAAACAAACAAGAAAACTTCAAATCTCAGAGTATTCCTAACTGAAAATCCTAGCTAACCTCGTATCTGCTGGAAATTTCTGCAACACTTGCATGAAACTGGGAGCACCACCAGCTGAAACTGGCCCTCGGCACAGAGCTTTTCAGATTTCATTTTTCTACTGTCCCTCAACCTGCTGAACAACCTACAGAGAGGGACTCCAAGGTTTAATTCTAGCTGTGTACATAACAGACTAAGTGCAAGAAACAGAAGGTAAACATTTTCATTGAACGGTTTGCATCATTCATCTAGATTAGCATTGTTATATATTTGTACTGACAGAAATCCAGGTTGTGGTTATTTTTGCTTAGAAAGTTTCTTTTAACTGCAGAAACTGCTTACCACAACAGAGACACCCATGGAGACACTGCCAGTACTATAAAACTAAACACGTATCTGAGTGTCTAAGCACCACTTGAAAACTCTGTACCTTAAAGCCCAGCTCTGCTTGAAACACTGGAGAGAATTCCACAATGTCCAATGTCACAGGAGAAACATTTCACATTATCAGAGCTGACACGGCTAAAGATTCCCTCTACTAAAAATAAAGTTGTGATTTTTCCATTCTTCTGTATCAGATTAGATTTTTGTTGTCATTGAATCACCCTCTGCTAACGCAGCTGACTCCACAGCCTCTAAACAGCTATATATCATAATCATTTCTTTAATTGTTCCCTTAACAATTCCATGGACCCTGCCAGCAAACCCTGTGGTTTACCGTGCCAGCAAAGCCTGTGCTTTACGGTGTCACCAAATCTCCAAGGGAAATGTCAAGGTGCTCCCCCAGCCATCCAGTTTAAAAACCTGTTATAAGAAATCTCCTTTCTGAAATATTTAAACGACTGAACAGCTTGTTAGTACAGAACCTCAGACATCTTTAAAACGTTGTCAAATCTAAACAAAATATTTAGGTGAAGCATTTCCACTGCTGTCCCCAGGGTGAGGAGCAGCTCACAGGCTGCAAAAAGTCCTGACTGAAATCAGGTTTTGCATCAAGCTTGCTGGAAAATTGCACACTAGATTCAGCAGAGCTCTCAAGCATGTTTCTGATTTTATAGCAATGGAACATAACAATATGCTTAGGTGTTTGGTTGAATTGAAACCTAAACCCTCTGCTTTTTATCCCAGAACTGATTTGTTGCAGTAACGTTAGGAGCAGCTTCACCTACATTGCTCTATGGATGTCTCTCAACTTGAACTTCAAGAGAACACTTCTGAGAGGGAAGAAATTTCATTTTTGTTGCTCGTCCTGTTTACTTTTTTGACTCATCTCAGAATACAAGGCTAATGTTGCCATCTCCTAAGCCAACCTGTAACAAGTCCACCAGGAACTGCACAGACCCATTAAATAACTTTTTTTTTTCATGTAATCCATCAGGCAAACAGTTACAGACTTTGGTGCACTGTCTCAACATGTTTATTAAACCAAATAAAGACATGTAAGGAGCAATCCACAGCCCTAAAATTCTAGGTGGAGGAGGCTGACATCGGATGGAGTAAGCCTACTTTTGGTGGCCTGGTTTGGAATTGCTAAAAATTACCATGACAGTTTTCATACCAGCTTATAATGAAATATTCATACCCCTTCAATGAAACCAAAAGACTCCTGAAGCCTTCTTCAGATGATAGCAGATTTAACTCTTCAGCTGTTTTTTCGGGGGGCTATTTTCTCATTAATCCACTTGACATAGTTTGTCACCCTTGTGTATACTCCAGGTTTGTTGACTCTGCCGCAGCCATCTCCCCAGCTGATAACTCCATAGAGATAAGAGATTTCATTCTCCTCACAGGCCAGAGGTCCACCAGAATCTCCCTGTGTCAAAAGAAAGCACAGATTGTCTCTTTTGTAGAAAGTAGAAAGCAGTCAGGAAAAAAGATCAGTTTGGAAAAGCTCTACAGGAAGAATGTTTAGGCAGCCTCCCTGGAGGTGTTTAAGGGCAAGTTGGACGAGATCTTGAGCAGCATGGTCTAGTAGGAGGTGTTGGCGGTGGTGTTGGAGCTGGATGATCTTTAGAGTCCATTCCATCCTAACCCATTCTATGTAAGAATTAAACTGAAGTAAAATAGCAAACATGGAAACAGTTGACTACTGAAGTTTCATCATAGAAAGAGCAAAGAAAGTTTTTTGGGTTTTTAGTAACACTCACCTCTAATGGTGGGGGGCTTTTCATTCCATATTGAGCAGAAGTATCAAAATAAGAGATTCTGATGAAAAAGCTGAAATTCCCTTAAAATCAGACCCCTAGTGAGGAGCATGATTGATCTGGGTCATTGTCAATGGCAAGAATCAAGTCTTGGAGGCTACACCATGTTGTAACATGGGCACTGCCTGAAAGGATTATGTAAGGTAGAGACTATTTGGAGAATTTCTCAATGATGCTTATTGCAAATGTCAGGGATCACAAAAGCCCTCAAAGAAAGGTGTTGCATATGCTCACACTTTTTCATGTGACTGTGGGATGCTATAGTTTTCTGTGGCATATGGACTTTTTTCCCTGTCTGTTGCATCTGATGCTGCTGAACATTCACCTTGTCAGTAAAACCATAAGGCAAAAATAAGACCAAGCCAGTGTTTGATGCCACCAAACAGTAGAGATTAATTTGGAACACTTCTGCTTACTTGCAAGTATTCAGGAAAGGGGGTGGGGGGGTATTGTCATTACACTTCACCTGTCTTTCTGCAGTTATGAAAGTGTTAGAAATGAAAAGAAAGATGTGCCTTTGAACTGGAGAAAGAAGCCACCACTCCAGTTATTTGAGACTAAGGATAGTAGGTTGAACATGAACCAGCAGTGTGCCCAGGTGGCCAGGAAAACCAATGGCATCCTGGCCTGGATCGGGAACAGTGTTGTCCATAGGACAAGGGAGGTTATTCTTCCCCTGTACTCAACACTGGTCGGGCCACACCTTGAGTGCTGTGTCCAATTTTGGGTCTCTCCATTCAAGAGAGATGTTGAGGTCCAGAGAAGGGCAACAAAGCTGGTGAAAGACCTGGAACCCAGCTCTGTGAGGAGAGACTGAAGGAGCTGGGGGTGTGCAGCCTGGAGAAGAAGAGGCTCAGAGGTGACCTCATTGCTGTCTACAACTACCTGAAGGGAGGTTGTAGCCAAGTGGGGGTTGGTCTCGTCTCCCAGGCAGCTAGCAACAGAAGAAGGGGACCCACTCTCAAGTTGTGCCAGGGGAGGCCTAGGCTGGATGTTAGGAGGAAGTTGTTGCCAGAGAGAGTGATTGGCCTTGGAATGGGCTGCCCAGGGAGGTGGTGGAGTCGCCGTCCCTGGAGGTGTTCAAGAAAAGCCTGGATGAGGCACTTAGTGCCATGGTTGGGTTGATTGGACAGGGCTGGGTGCTAGATGATCTTGGAGGTGTCTTCCAACCTGGTTCATTCTATGATTCTATGATTTTTCCCTATATAAAAAGTCATATAGGTAGGAAAATCACGTTGCCTTTGTACTGGGAGATTTCTGTGATAAGTGAAGTCTTGCATCTGAAACCAATTTAATTCTCGGAGCCCTGCTTATTTCTCCACAACTCGGCTCACTGATTCCCATATCAGTGCAATGATTTATTTAGTATTTTTTAAAATAAATAAATAAGTAAATTTCCAAGACAATCTTGTAAAAATAATCAAGCAGAACATACTATCTGCTTGCTGCTTCTCAATCTTGAAATATTTTTATATGTAACAGATGGTTTATAGTTTAATTTCCTAAGCATACATTAAGAAAGCTCAGGGAACAGCTACGTTTGTTGTGGCGTTAAGAGGTCTACACTCTTTTTCTTTAGACTACACTGTGAGTATGGCAACAGGAGAAAAAAAGAAAACAAAAACACTTAAAAATTATTGATTCACTAATAATGATTTTATGTCACGAGCACTGTTGTTCAGCAACATCTGTGACTCTAAATCACTGCTTCTCGGACTCTGCAACTCTCTCCAGAATATTTATTTTATAGAATCAGTCAAGGTTGGAAGGGACCACAAGGATCATCTAGTTCCAATCCCCCTTCTGTGCGCAGGGACACCTCACACTAGATCAGGCTGTCTAGATCCTCATTCAGGCTGGCCTTAAACACTTCCAGGGATGGGGCTTCGACCACCTCCCTGGGCAACCCATTCCAGGCTCTCACCATCCTCATGGTGAAGAACCATTTGTCTCTGTTCAGCTCCTCTCTCCTTCCTTCCACTGTCTTCCTTCTTCCTCTCACTCCTCATCAACTCCCATTTTCCAAGGCAAGGAGCAAGGACCAGCTATGATGTCGTGTCTTCTATATACACTTCCTGGGTAAGGAAAACCGAGCAAGCAAAGTGGCTTCTAGTTCTCTGGCTAGTACGGACATTCGCAGCAAGTAACCGCAACCAGCTCTCAGCCCTGGACTGGAAAATTTGAGCCACTGCTGTCTGCTGCCATTTAATTTCTGAGACCTTTCTTTGGGCTCTTATGATCTCTATAGGGGTTCCAGTTCCAGCACATCGTATAGAATCATAGAATCAACCAGGTTGGAAGAGACCGCCAAGATCATCCAGTCCAACCTAGCACCCAGCCCTATCCAATCAACCAGACCATGGCACTAAGTGCCTCATCCAGGCTTTTCCTGAACACCCCCAGGGATGGTGACTCCACCACCTCCCTGGGCAGCCCATTCCAATGCCAATCACTCTCTCTGCCAACAACTTCCTCCTAACATCCAGCCTAGACCTCCCCCATCAGAACTTGAGGCTGTGTCCCCTTGTTCTGTTGCTGCTTGACCAACCCCCACCTGGCTACAGCCTCCCTTCCGGTAGTTGTAGACAGCAATGAGGTCTGCCCTGAGCCTCCTCTTCTGCAGGCTGCACACTCCCAGCTCCCTCAGCCTCTCCTCACAGGCCTTGTGTTCCAGGCCTCTCACAAGCTTCTTTGCTTTACTTAATCACACTGCCAACTGTTAGCTATATGCTGACTATTCCCAAATTCATACTACTTGAACATAATCCTCCTACTTCAAAATGAACTGAAGATAAACTCTGAAGGTTTATGGAAGGAATAATCTGAGCCCTCATTTAAGAAATTAGTCTCATCTATCACCACAACAATTCTGCATCCTTATTCAGAGCCAGGATGTGACATAATTCAAACAGATGCAAAGTAGTAAGAACATGAGGTCATTCCATGAAGGACTGAAGCCAGGAAACACGATCTCCAGCTGACTGCTGTTCTACACCATGAAACCCCATCCACTATAAAGTAATCTCAGCTCCTTCCTCCTCAAAACCTCACCACTGCTCCCCACCTCCTACCCAAGTAGCCTTATTTCAGTTCAGGCAGCATCTGAGGGATTTGGCTCTACACAGGTATACACAGGTTGGGCTGCCAGCACATCTCTGCCAGCTGGCCAGCCAACCATTGCCATCACACTGCAACCTCAGCCAACAGCTAAAGCAACTCACCCTCTGGTGCATAGCCACCATCTTTTATCAAGGTAGGAGGAATGCAACATTCTGGCAGAGTTTTGCCCTTCTGTAGAACTTAACTGACACTGAATAGGTTAAAGAAAATGGATGTGGAATCGAACAATGCAGCTACATAAGTTTCTTTTCTTTAGGAATGCTTCATCAGGAAGATTTCTTTAGGAACATTTTTTTTCCCTTTAGGAACACTGTAATGTCAAAAGTAAGCACTGTAATACTGCAACATTTCTGGCAATAACAGACATTGATATTCTCTGCCTAGAGGTGACTCACATTACCTGACAGGCATCAGATTTGCTGTCGAAGTAGCCAGCACAGAACATATTTTCAGTCATTTCTGTTCCATAAATCTCAGGGCTTCTGCACTTCTCCTCGGAAATAATTGGAATCAGTGTTTCTTGCAGGACATTGGAATAGCCAGAGATGTCTTTTAAAATTCCCAGAGAGGAAAAGAAAGTCAGTTTTATGGCACATGAAGAGTGTAAGAGAGAAACACAATGCACAACACAATGTATAAAGCAGACTAAACATCTCATAGTCCTATTCCTGTTGTGGATCTCTTTAAAAGATAATAATTTTCCCAATGATCAAATCACTTTTTGCTCCTCCAGTCAGAATCCGTGCCCTTTAAAATAACAGTATGTCATGTCCAGATATTGACAGAATCCACTTTGGATTCTCCTGTTGCCCAGAGACTGAGGACAATCTCCCCTCTTTCTGGATGTGATATTAAATTATCGATTTATCAAAGGCCCCATCACATTTTTTTTTTGCCTTTAGACTACACATTTAGACCAAAACAACATCTGCTCATCCTAAATCTCTTAGTAAAATGAGGCAGACAGCTCCTCCATCCTTCTCTCCACAGGTCTCTGCTACTGTCATATCAAAGCAGTTTGACCAAGGCTTGTAATCCAGAAATTCTTCATCACCCAAAATGAAGTGATGGGTTCTACACAGGTCTCTGCTATTGCCATGTCAAAGCAGTTTGACCAAGGTTTATAAGCCAGAAATTCTTCATCCTTCTATCTTACTGAAGAAACCCTCTCTTAGCCCAAAGTCTATCCAGCCTTCTGCTGAAAATGTTTCCGTAGTTTCTTCCTGGCAGATATAAAGATGTCCTCCACAGCAGACTAGTAAATTGATTTGTGTTTGGTATGCAGCCTTTGATATCTGCTTTGGGAAACCAGGGAATAGGATTCACTTGACTAAGGTGTCAAGTTCTTGTCACCTACAGCTAAACTACTTAGTCTCCTCCCAGTCCACAGAGATCTGGCTAGCTCATAGCTAATTTCACCCTAAACCAGATGCAAATATTTGGTCAAGGCAACCATGCTCCAGATCTGAAGGACTATAAAGGAAGCCCCAGGATGACAGTTTCAAACTGTGAATCTTGTAAACATCTAAAAGGAGATAAAAAGACTCTCTCAGGAAGTCCCATGGGAAATATCTTACCAATCAGTTTTATAGCATATACTCAAGTATTATGCTTTAGTGTATTTGTGGTTTAGTTATTATACAGACACCAAGTCTCATTTTACTCACTCTCATGCCTGTGTCCCCATCCAGAAATGTGACATTTGAACTGCTCAGGGTAAACAGTGTCGCTCTCTGGCAAGCAGATGGGCTGAACAAACTGGGACTTGACAGCACAACGTTGGCCATTCTTCTTCAGCTTAATCAAAGCTGCAGAACAGAAAATATAGCAGAAATCAAGTGAGTGTTCCCTTTCTTAAACAGGATTGGCAGCAGTGGGTCTCAGATACAACTTTAATTATCCCCCAAGCCGCTCTTAATTAAGATATTTCAATAGAAGACAGACAGACTCATCTGAGCAGCACCTGATTTCACAGCAAATTGAAGGCTGAAACATTCAGATACTCCCCTTGTGGGAATATGTATTTTATACTGCATTCACAGAGCAGATTTGGCTTCACTGCCTTTGTGGAGAAGCAAGGAGATAGAAAATATGCATGTCTCCTCCCACCTTAAAGTTAAGTAACAGTGACATATCCACAGCTTCCAGCTGAAATAGGTGGCATATGCAAGTGCTCACTGCTTCTGAAAGCCTGGCCACCTGCCTAATCCCAATCTGATTTACAAAGTTAATTACTGCAAGAGCTGATGCGTTTTGTGCTCTGTTTTTACTGAGTTTAGCAAAATCCAAGGTCTTGAAAATGAAGGAATTAAAACCAAAATCAGGATATTTCCAGACCAAGATTCTGAAGGCACACAAACTTTACTGTCCTCTCCTGGTGCTGAAGAGAGTGTCAGTATGGACCTGTGCAGCATCATAAGCTTGATATGGAAAGAATATGTCCAGGGTATTAGAAATGTTGGGTCCTCTGTAGCAAACCCTCTGTGTTTGGCTGCAGACCAACATAGAGGGCTTTGTGCAACAAGGAGATCATGTCATGTCTGGTTACGCTGCTCAGACAGAGCTGAGATAATGTGCATGCACTTCCTAAAGCCTTGAGGAAGCTCCAAGTTTTCAGAGCACAGCTGTGTGGAAAGCAAGAGACACCCCTGGACAGTCTCAGTTCTCTGCTGACTTCATTGTTTGGCCTTTGTGGATCATATGAAGAGAACCTCACACAAACTGTGCTCCAACTCTGCCTGTTTCTGAATCCTCCAAACTTCCCAGCAGCCACTCAGGTTTGTTTCCTTTAGAAAAGCATTTCCAGCAGGACATCTTCTCTGCTGCATCAGTAGAGGTCACTGACACGGCAGAATGTGCTCCTGTATCATTGCCAGTTTCCACCTACTTATTTGTTTTTGTGGTTGGGTTCCTGTTACCCATGTTCAGCTGACTCTAGATTTGGACACTGCAGATGGGTGAGGCATGGCAAATTGCAGAATAGTTCAAAAAACTTAGGAGATCTCAAAGTGCCAGCAGTGTTTTATGGAACAAAATAATACCCCAGATTCAGTTTGTCTCCTGGTACAGTGACAGAGCTCCCACCAACACGTAATTTGAATGCTTTTTTTGCTACAGAGTGGAAAATATTCACCTTCAGAGAGAAAAAAAAACCTGACTCCTCTCTCCCCCCTCAAAAAAAAAAAGCAGTACATGTTTGACTTAAAATACCCCCATGCCAAGCTATTAGATAGTTTCATAGACAAAGTGCTCACCCAACTTGCTGCCCCAGAATGATGTGCCACATTCCACAAAAGCAGATCAGGAAATTAGCAGCAAGTTGCTGTTCCATTATCATTCTGACTAATATTTTAAGGTCAATCAGCAGGGCATTTAACTTTTGGCTGCAAGGCAGCTGATTTTTAACTCTATCACAGTGTGAAAAATGATTCTTAGTAGTGTAGAACTTCAGAGCAGACAGGGCTATCGTGTTCATCTCATCAGATCCTCTGTGCAATGCAGACAATAGAGTTTTACGAAGTAATTCCTGCATCAGGCCCACAGCCTCTGGTTGAGCTGGAAAAATGCCTGATCCCACAAAGACCTGAAATGGTGATGGATCTGCTGCACATCTTGGTAAATTGCTGCAAAGGCTAATTATCCTGATTTTAACACTGCAGTTTATTTCTCACCTGAATTTGTCTAGCTTTCAGATGCTTTTATAACTCTGATAGCAGCGAGAATGCTCCATGTTCAAAAACCTCTCCTGCTATCTGTGATTCTTCCACCATGAAGTCAGCTTTTAACAGGTCAGCTGAACCTGACCTTGAGCTCAGTAAACAGAAAACAACAGTGTAAGAAGAAAACTACTCACCAATATCATGCTCAGTAGGGTTGAACACAGAATACTCAGGATGCAAGATGTATTTCTCTATTTCAAAGGTTTGTGTCACATCAGTAGTTTTATTAAATATATGCTGACCCAGAACGACTTTAATAGTGGATTTCAGTGGACTGTAAACACAAAGAGAGAAGGAATTCTGTGATTAGCAGGACAAACAAAGAGCGACCTCCAATGGCTGTGTGTCCCATGAACTGTTAAAACCTGAGCCCCCATCATGTCTGTTACTTACCCTCTCATAACACCTTGTCCCGATTCCCAAGCTTCCAGCCTACTGGGGGCCAGGAAAAAGATACTAACAGTGAGTCCCAGGCTCTCTGGGGCTTGGTTATCTTGACTAAAGGCTGCTGCTCCTTGACAGAAGGAAAAGGGAAGCACAGGCACAGCTGCTGTTTGGCTAACAGGCATCTTTAGAGGCTGTAAGCAATTCTTGTTCTACAAACTTAACTGAGTCAACTTCAGTCAGACTTTTCCAATAAGAACAAAAGTTACTGAAGAAGAAATGAGGGACTCCAAGATCAATCAGTGGTGGATATGTCATTTCTGTGAGAAACCAAGCTCTTAAAAATGTTACAGGTATGGGTCAGGATTATAAGGGTGCTGGCAAACTGTCAACTCAGGAGCATCTTGGCAGCTTCTGCCTGAGAGCTATCGCCACTTCTGCTCTGAGATCAGACTGGTCCACGTTAAATCTGTTGTCAAGAATCAAAAGCAAGTTGGAGGAGGAAGGTCCTAGCAGCACACCAGTCTGATAGAAAAATCCCACTCAGAAGAGAACGCAGTTTTGGTAATCCACACCATCTTTTACAGCCATTGTGTGTTCACCTTATAAAGGCCACAGTCCTCTATCCAGTGTCCTAGGACAGACAACTTGTAAGAACCAGTATAATAGTTGGGAAGAGACACACATTTGGGAATAATCAGGAAATGATTTGAAGTACAGTAAACTCCCTAGCTTTGAATTCTGATTTCTCTCTTGCTTTAAGAGCAATCAGATCTGCATGTGCCTAAGTCTACAGTGAATGTTGTTGGCAAGACTCTGCAGCATCAGAGCACTCATCGGTTTTGTCATCCACTGCTACTGTCATGCATCATGAACAGATGCAGAGTGCTCAACACCACTGAAGTTTCCCTTTTTGTGCTTCTGAGCGTCACCAACACTCATCAGATACAAAAGCATTGCAAAGTCTCCTCCAATACTGAGCACGAAGCAATAACCAGCAGTAATACACTAGGAGGAAGGAGATTCTCACCGACTGCAGTAACCCTGCAACAGGAACTGTGCTTCCGATGAACAAAGGAAAGGGTGAAGTTTAATTTTTTGTGACTGAGGAACAAGGCAATAGAACTGAGAAGAGATCTTATAAATGCATATATCTAAATGGTGGAGGCCATGAGGATGGGCCTGAACTCTTCTCAGTGGAGTCCAGGGATAGGACAAGGGGCAGTGGGCACAAACTACGACATAGGAGGTTTCACTTGAATTTCAGGGAAAACTTCTTACTTTGAGGCTGTTGGAGCCCTGGAGCAGGCTGCCCAGAGAGGTTGTGGAGTCTCCTTCTCTGGAGACTTTCAAAACCCACCTTGACATTGTGATCCTGGGTGAACCTGCTTCAGTAGAGAGGCTGGATTAGATGGTCTCCAGAGGTCAGTTCCAACCCCGCCATTCTGTAATGCTAATATGCAATGCCAGGATTTCCTCAGTCTTCTTGCAGTGCTAAACCAATCTTCTTAAAAATCAGAATTGGGGCTGTAAACCAGTGTGGAAGTTCACTTCCCAGGAGAGTATTTAGAGCAGATTTTCAAGGCACTGAAGGGTTATGGAAAAAGCAAACCCAACCCAAGTTAGCTGCACAGGTATCTATTGTCGCCTAGTGGAAACCCATGGAAATTGTGGCTGACAGAGCCACTAAACACACAGAAGAGTGCAAATTACAGTGCAGCAATTATGAAAAAACCTGTATGTACCAAACCACCAGCTGGAAGTGGGTGGAAATGCCCTGAATAGCTGCCAAAGTTAGGAGCTATTCCACAACATTTGAAAAACAAATGCATTGTGGCTCGAGCTCCAAATGCTTCAGTGCGGCACTCGCAGGGGTATTATTAGCCGCACAAGCTAGCAGTGCATGTAGCCTGGCATGAGTGTTTCTGTTTCTCTTGGCTTCTTTACTAGGAGCTAATGAGTATGAAATAATGTAGTATTTTTCCCCATCAAGGTGATCGAACTGAAGCCAGGGGAGGTGTTCAGCAGTTGTAGAAAATTAAATATTTAGAATAAAGAGCATCCCAGAAACATTTTTTTTCTTCAATGTCCTCTGTCTGGAGCACAAATAAAGCTTGAGAAACCCCCAAAACACCTCTCAAGGAAATCAGCCTCAAAAATCTAACGGTTCTGTCCTTCCCTTCAGCTCTTTGTGAAGCTCAGCCTGCTGTGTTTTTGTCAACCAGCAGTAATTTATTGTCTCTAATAAATCATTGCTTGGCTGTCTCAGCCTTTCTGAACAAAACACAGCAGTGAGCACAGTTATCTCTGTTACATCTCAAAACAGGCATAAGCCTTCAGAAAGGTAACTGAGAAGAAGAGAAATATTTAATCACCCTGCAGATGCCTGCGCATGCAGCCTCCCATACAGTGCCCTGCTCTGCCCTACCTTATTCCTTCAGCGGAGTCATTTAGCTTTGTTCAGTCTCCTCAAGGAACATAGAATTGTAGAACCACAGAATGGCTCAGGTTGGGAAGGACCTCAGAGATCATCTACTCCAACTTCTCTCACCATAGGCAGGGACACCTCTCTACTAGATTCAGCTGCTCAATGCCTCATCCAACCTAGCCTTGAACACCCCCAGGGGGAAGGCAGCTTAGAAGATAACAGAGTTCCTAGGAACTTGCCAGTTCATGAACAAGCATTCGAATTGCCAGAAACTCCTTTTGAAACATTGATCTTTCCTAATCCCATCTTCTTTCGTACTTGTTTTAGCTCAGGTTTGTTGTGAGTCACAAGCAGACTCCAGGAAGGCTGGAGAGGGCCTATTTACAAAGTCTTGTAATGACAGGACAAGGGGTAATGGGTTTAAACTGGCCCAGGAGAGATTCAGTCTAGATGTTAGGAAAGGGTTCTTTGCAGTGAGTTTGGCGAGACACTGGCACAGGTTGCCCAGGGAGGTTGTGGCTGCTCCCTCCCTGGAGCTGTTCAAGGCCAGGTTGGATAAGGCTTTGGGCAGCCTGTTCTAGTGAGAGGTGTCCCTGCATATGGCAGGGGCTTGGAATGGAATGGTCTTTGAGATCCCTTCCAACCTAAACCATTGTATGACTATGAGGAGGAGAGGATCTCTTGTCATGCTCATGTGTAAGTTTACCTGTTAGCAAAGCAGTGTGCTGCTGACACAACCCAGCAAGTCTGAATAAGGCTTCCACCACAAAAACTCTCTCCAATATATATAGCTGCTGTCCAGGGATGAGATCCAGGCAGAGATGAAGATCCCCCAACAATCCTGGGCCTCACAAAACTTCTTTTTTTGTGTCTTCTCCCACATGGCCTTTTGGTGACTGTGTAGGTATCTATAGTGTCTGGAGTTGGTGGCCTCCTTTCCCTGCTTGCTGAAATATAAAGGGATATGGCATCAGACTGTAAATCCTTGTGCTTTAGAACTTTCGTAGGAGTCTTTAAAATAGAAGTTCAATTAAATTATCATTAATTATTTACACACAAGCGAATCTCATTCGGTTCCTGAAGGAGCTTGTAAGACCGAAGGCGCAGCACTGGCTGTGTGTGTGCCAGTGTGAATTAAATGCACTTGTTAGCACACCCAGACACTGTTCCATTTGCCAGTGCATATGTAACGTTCACTACCTGGAGAAGGCACAACAGAATGCATGGTACATAAATGTCCTGGATACCCCAAATTCCTCTCTTCTCCCTCTCAGTCTGTGGGAGAAGAATCCACAACAATCTCATCTTCATTTTGGGGTTCTGGTGTCAGCTGTACCTTTGCAATGGCAAGGATTAGGATGCTCATGTTCATGTCATCTACCAAATGCATTAAGGGGAAGGTAAAACCATAAAAGGCAAATCTAAGAGCCACTTTATAAACTGGCTTTTCAGCTGAAAGCTCTCTGCTAAAGGTCAGCTTCAACATTAGCAATGGTTAGAAATTAATTCAGGGAAAGAGCAGAATTCTTAGCTTTTGGAATTAAATCCTGCGTCTCATACATTTTCAGGATCCAGTCCTCTCTCTGGTCACAGAACCTTCACTTCTCTGGGCCCTTAATTCCCTGAGCAATGACAATTAGTACCAAAGCATCAATCATCTCTGACACCTTGCATGTTCTAGCAGAAAGTTTGATGGCATTGGTATGGCTGTGACTGAAAGCAGTAGTGTGACACTGCTGTTATTCCAGAAGGAAAATCACAGATTGTATCATAACTCAGAGCAAACCAAAAAAAACTGCAAGAAAGAAGCCTGATATTGTCAACTTCAGTTACTGCAAACAATAAAATATCCAACAGCAGAACATTCCAAATCACACAGGGAGGTCTTGTTCTAGTGTCAGTGAATCTTCCTTCCTTCATTCACAACATGGATTTTAAGAGAGCCTTTACATACCACAGGATGGAATGTCACAGTACTCCCAAGACAGACTGTAGTCCTTCGTGATGTAACACCATGGCTTCTCATCATCATCTGGGTTTCTAATTCGTTCAAAGGGACAGTGAACAACAAGAATTAGCCACAGTGCTGCTCCAAGCTCCCCAGAGTTTAGTCTGTTTTATAGTCTTTTCTTTTGCACCACGCAAAGGACTGGCAGGACTCTCTGGTTCTGAGCCATCTGACAAAGCACTGAAGCAGCTGCTAACCCCCAAGCAGCCTTTCAGTAGCGTTCTTCATGCTTAAAGCTAGGCAAGTCTAAGGTTCTCTAGCACCTGAAATGCAGGCACATGACTAAACACCTGCAAAATTTGCCTGCCTACCACTATTTGGATGCATGTTCCCATAGTTTAAATCCAGCCCACAGCCAAGTGTTTTACCAGCTCTCAGCTCAGCTATTTTCAGGACTAAATCCCATGGGGGAAAAAAATCCCATTTTATATTTATTTATTTATTTATTTATTTATTTTAAAGTGAGGAAATTCCAACACAGGTAGATTCATAGAAAATCCATAACAGGAATGAGTAGCAAAAACAGACTGGAGAAGCTGAGGTTCACATTCCCTGGGGAGTCTGAGGAAATGAAAGGCTCCCTCAAGAAAATATTGTAGATTTTAAAAGGGAAAACAATTGAGTATCAGAAAAGTTTAACCCTCTCTTACTTTGGTATTAAATAGGTTTGGAGTTGATTCCATTAGTACTTCCCCATGGTACAGCCTTTATCAGTGCCTTATAAATAAGCAGAAATCTGCTCAATTTACTCCTCCACAAATAGAGGGAAACTCTGAAGACCCAGAAAGATCTCCATCAGGCCAAGAAAAACAGACAAGGAAATTCAGTACCCCAGATAAACAGTAATTGTCCTTCAGCTGGGTCTATCAGAAGCACAATCATCTTATTGTAAGGTTCTTCAGTAATTTTTTTTTTAAATCTGACTGCTCTTCAGAAAAAAAGATTAAAGCACTTTAGGGTTCTCAGAACTGAAGAAGCAACACAGGTTGAGTCATCTTCCGCCAACAGTGTTTCTAAATTAGACTGTTTGAAGAAGCAGCTATCTGCAGGATTATATAGTGCAGCAGAGATATCCCCAGAAATTGTAACAAGCTGACAAAAAAAGTGAAAAGCTTCTTTTCTCAGCTCTACAGAACACGGAACACGTCAGCTCCTACACCATTTTGTTCTGTGCCTTTCAGATCTGCAAGTGAATATTGTGCTGAAATGATGCAAATCAAAAGGAACTGTTTTGTCCAAGCATAAAATATGTGGCCAGTAAATTTCCTTTCTGTGCTGGGACATCATAAATCTCCTACTTGAGTGCTTGAATCAGGACCAAGCCTTAGAAAGCAAGCCCATCTGGATTACTGTGGGTGTAGAGACTGCATTTTCACAGGATCACAGAAAGACAGAGGTTGGAAGGCACCTCTGGAGATCACTAGACAGCCCTTTTGCCAGAGCAGGTTTACTCAGAGCAGATTGCACAGGATGGTGTTCAGGTGGGTTTTGAATTCTGACAGAGACAGAGACTCCACCACCTCTCTCTCTGGGCAGTCTGTCCCAGTGTTCCACCTCCCCCAAAGTAAAAAAGTTCCTCTTCATGTTTAGATGGAACTTCATACGTTCAAGTTTGTGCTCATTATCTCTTATCCTGTCACTGGGCATCACTGAGAAAAGCTTGACTCTATCCTCCTGACACAGACCCTTTAAGTATTTATAAGCATTTATGAGATCCCTCCCCCTCAGTCCCTCAGCCTTTCTTCCTATTATTACTTTGTGTTAGAGAGAGAAGAGCTTTTTGTCATCAAACAAATTAGAAAGTGCATCGTGTTCTGACTTGCCTGCAATACTGGTCTGAGATCTGTGGGAAAAACACCAAATCAAACAAAACTTAGACATCAACCAGTATCACAGAAAGTTAGAGGTTGGAAGGGACCTCAGATAGTCTCCTGTCAAAGCAGGATCACCTAGGGAAAGTCACACCGGAACATGTCCAGCTGGGTTTCGAAAATCTCCAGAGCAGGAGATGCCACAGCCTCTCTGGACAGCCTGTTCCAGGGCTCCAGCACCCTCACCACAAAGATGTCTCTGCTTGTGTTGAGCTGGAGCTGCTGTGTTCCAAATAGTACCTGTTGTTCCTTGTTCTATCAGTAGGCATCACCACAAGGAGCCTGGCACCTTCATCCTGACACCCACTCCTCGGATATTTACATACATTCATCAGATCCCCTCTCAGCCTTCTCTTCTCCAGACTAAACAGTCCAAAGTCTCCTGGTCTTGCTTCATAGCAGAGATGAACTTTCAGGTCCCACAATCAGCCTCGTAGCTCTCTGTACATTTACAGCACTGATGTAAGAAGTACTGTACCATGAGGGTGGTGGACCACTGGATACCCAAGGAAGTGGTGGAGAGCCCATCCCTGGAGACACTCAAGGTCAGCCTTGATGAGACTCTGAGCAACCTGATCTAGTTGGGGATGTCCCTGCTGACTGCAGCGGGACTAGATGACCTTTGGATGTCCCTTCCAGCCCAATACCTTCTATGATTCTATGTCAGTCCAGATTTTCCAAGACAGGGATAACACCTTCTTTGAGATTCCTGGCCCTTCTCCCTTCCACAGTCCATCTCTTGGTGTACAAATGCAAGGCAAACGAAAACTCTTCCCACCTGCAATAGGAGAAGGGCCCCAAGCCGAGCTGTACTGCTTTCTCAACGCTGTCAACATGAAGCTCTTCATAAAGCAAGTCTGAATCCCAGGGCAAGCAGCTATACCCAGAAGTGGTCGTGTTTGCTGTGCCTCTGTACTCTGTGCCATTGCCAACGTAGCACCGGTGGCTGGGAACTTGGAGGGAAAAAAACAACCCCAAAGAGAAATCAATGTTAATGACATGAAATATTTCCTCACAGCTGAGCTCCCAACTGACAGCCAGCAGGTCCAGTTCTGCATAATGCCTGGCACCTTTCACAAGCATTAAATGCCTTAAATGAGAGTTTCATTTTTTTATATAGAAAACAAACAAAGAAAACCAAAACCAGAAGTCAGAACTTTAAAAATTAGTAGTGAGTTACCCTCATTTTACACATGCACAACCTGCAGTGCAACAGGCAGCATGGCAGAAAAAGAGACCTCAAATTTGTGCTGTGTGTGGAAGATTTTAGTCAGCAGTCTGCAGCCAGCAGCAATATGGCTGGGATTCCTCCTGCCTAATTTTAGACACAACTGAGCTCATCACTGGAGACTCCCTTTTTAGTCAATTAAGGGAAAGAAGCATTCCTAGTATCAAATTGACCCAGCCTGTTTGAGGAGGCTTTTTAAAGATGAGATGAATCTTGGCCGTATCCTCTTGAATACATTGACTGAGTCTGCATTGACAATAAAGGGAGCTGAAGTCAGCCAGCTCAGGCGGACAGATCTAGGTTGCAAAAGAGTGAAAAGAGATGTTTAGTTTGGGGCTTTTCACTCCAGGAAGGACATTGAGGTGCTGGAGAATGTCCACAGATAGACAAAGCTGGTGAAGGGTCTGGAGAAGAGATCTGTTGAGGAGCAGCTGAGGGAATGGGGGGTGTTTAGTCTGGAGAGGAGGAAGCTGAGGGGAGACCTCATTGCTGTCTGTGACTCCATGAAAGGAGGTTAGAGATAGGTGGGGGTTGGTCTTTTCTTACAAGGAAGAAGTGACAGGGCCAGAAGAAATGGCCTCAAGTTGCCCCGGGGGAGGACATTAGGAAAAATTTCTTTACTGCATGAGTGGTCAGGGATTGCAGTAGACTGCCCAGGGAGGTGCTGGAGTCACATTCAAAGAAACATGTGGACATGGCACTCTGGGACATGGTGTAGTGACCCTGGTGGTCTTGGCTTGATGGTTGGACTTTATGATTTTGAAGGTCTTTTCTAATCAAAATGATTCTCTGACTCTATAAAATTTTACTTGCAAATTGAAGTTGTATTTTCATTTTAACCCAAGGGCTAAGCACTTAAGTAGAGGCAAAAAATATGGAGGACGAGTTTCCGTGAGACAATGCTCAACACAAAGGCAGGAAGCAGAGGGTGGCTGGAGTACCCTACAGGAATGTGACCAATGTCAGGGGTGTGAGAGGTCAGGCAAGGGCTTCCTACCCTGGCAGAAAGGACTTAAAAGACCTGATTTTGGACAACACTTTTTTTCATGGCTTCATACGTAGCCATATCTATACACACAGTACACCCATGGAGATTTTAAGTGTAGCTACATATTCCAAGTAAATCAATTTTGCAAGAATTTAACTGATAAGTTGATTTTTTTTGTATTGAAAGCCCATGTTTAGTCACCTGCAGGTGGGTTACTTCTTCAGCTAGGTCTGACACACACATATCTTATGTCCTGTATACTCCAGCTGCTGATATCTATCAACAGTAGCATTGTGGCTGAAAAGCTGACGGGGATGTGTTTGTATACAAATAGCTGCACTGAGCAGAAAGTCTAAACCTCAAAATACAGCTCAGGGTAGCCCACAGGAGACACAAAGAGGTTTCACTGTGGCCATGACTCAAAGGGTTTCTTATCCCAGCCATGTCAGTGTGAGTTATCCTTCACATCTGCAAAACCAGGGGAATCTTCTTCTGAACTTACAAACATAAAAATGTAACAGCCTGTTGAGAAACACACTGAGAGGGTGATCTGTTACACCTCGTGGTGTGAACAGCCCTTGCCAAAGATCTGCTTGTTTTGACATAAAAAGGTGACACATGAACTGGGAGCTAGAACTGACACCGAAGTGGTGAATCGCAGCACTGAATGTCAGTTCTCATTCCAAGTTGTCAGCAACAGACCTCCAAACCACAACCAGATGGCATAAATTTGGGAGCTGGAGGTCCAAAAGTTGATTGCAGGAACTGCAGTGTGAGCCAGTATACAACAGTTCACAAGCTTAGCTTTCTAGCTTTTCCAACCAAACCATTCTACAATTAGTAACTTTCCACTCCAGCATCTGTCTGGCTTACAGTGGCACTACAGAACCCACATTATCACAGTTAAAGGACATTCATTATGTATCTAAGACTATTAAGAATAATGTAATTAAATCACAGAATGGTAGGGTTGGAAGGGACCTCCAGAGAGCAATCCCCCTGACAAAGAAGAATCACCCAGGGCAGATCACATGGGAACACATCCAGGTGTCTCTGGAAAGTCTCCAGAGAAAGAGACTCCACAATCTCTCTGGGCAGCCAGCTCCAGGGCTCCAGCACCCTTATAGTAAAGAAAGACCTTCCTCATGTTGAGGTGCAACTTTCTGAGTCCCAGTTTGTGCCCATTGCCCCTTGTCCTATCACAGGACACCACTGAAAAGAGCCTGGCACCTTCTTCTTCACACCCACCCCCCAGACATTTATAAGCACTGAGCAGATTGTCTCTCAGCCTTCCCTTCTCCAGACTGAACAGCCCCAGGTCTCTCAGGCTTTCCTTATCAGACAGATGTTCTGGTCTGTTTAGCATCCATGTAGCCTCCGTTGGACACTGTCTAGTAGTTCCTTATCCCTCTTGAACTGAGGAGCTCAGAATTGAACACAATACTCTAGATGTGATCTCAGTAAGGCTGAGCAGAGGGGTAGGAGAACCTATGCAAAGCCTAATACATTTTATCACCTATAATTTAGTTTCCCCAAAGGATCTCTGTAAGCATGGCATGTGGGGATCTTTAGCTTCTAATGCTCCCTTTTGAACTGTCAGAGCTTTTCCCCCCATCCTTATCAGAAATGCTGTGTAGGTGGTCTGCTTTCATCAGTCCTTAATAGATTGCCCTGACTGACAGTTGTTTGTTCTCAGTTCTTTTCAGCTTTTGCAGCTTCTCATAACTCTGAAACATATTTGTTTTCTTGTGTGGAAGAAAACAGTGCAAGGCACAAGCTATGCCTTGTGCCACAAGTTTTCCTTGCTCCTTCAATGTGGCAAGAGCAGGAATGTCTTGAAGCTTCTGATGCTGAAAGTCTTGGTGCAAATGCAGATTCAAGTTATTCTGCAAACCTCCAGAAGAACTTTTTTCCCCATGAGACCAGTCAGAGATTGGAATTGTCTCCCAAGGCAAGCAGTGGATTCCACTACATAAGACAGTTTAAAGACTCAGATTGACAGGGTGCTGGGACAGCTCATTTCATCTTGTTTCTCTGCTCCTGTAAGACCCCTACCTCATAAGAAGGACACAGAGCAAGTCCAGAGGAAAGTCACAAAGATGATCCAAGGGCTGGAACACCTTTGCTATGAGGATAGGCTGAAGGAGCTGGGGGTGTCCAGCCTGGAGAAGGGAAGACCTTCCAATACCTGAAGGGATCCTACAGGAAGGCTGCAGAGGGACTTTTCATGAGGATGTCTAGAGACAGCTGAAGTTGAGGGAGAACAGGGTTAAACTGAATCTCAGGAAGTTCTTCAGTACAAGGGTGGTGAGACTCTGGAATAGACTGCCTAGGGAGATTATGGATGCCCTTTCTTTGAGGGTGTTCAAGGGCAGGTTGGATGAGATCTTGAGCAGCCAAATCTAGTTGAGATGTGTCCCTGCCTATGGCAGGGAGGTTTGAGTAAGTGACCTCTGAGGTCCCTTCCAACCTGAGCCATTCTGTGATCCTATGATTTTACCTAGACTACTATCTAAAAAGTTTGGACCAGATGATGCTTGAGGTCCCTTCTTCCAATCTGGCATTCTGTGATTGTGTATGACTCTATGCCACCATCACTACTGTTCTATTATTTTCATTAAAAAAAGAATAAACTGGAAATAATTTCTTGTTATGTTTGACTTCTAAAATCCCTGAGGCTTGAATAACTGATGTAAGGGATTCCAGTTGTGTTAGGCTGGCATGTTTTATCAGCATGTCACACCAGCTCTTTGCCTTTTGATTTTCCACTAAAAAGCAGTTTCAGATCTTAAAAGCAAGCTGAAATAGCAGTGATCCAACCAGCTCTAATTGCTGACTTCCTGAAAACATCACACAAGACTTTTCTGTCACCAGATCCTGTTTCAGGTTCTTCAGTTACATACCTGGACAGTTTCAGGAGTTTCTTTTGGAAGTCTTTCTGTAAAAAGCAGTGCATCTTTTGGATTGCCTCATTCCTCAAACACCTCCTCAGCTATTTTATTAATGTTGTTTAGCTTGGATTGTATTTTCCTTCCAGAGACACGTGAGCTGTGTCATTCTGTTAATAAAATGATGTCTTTTTTTTCTCCTGATGGTCCTGATGCTGGGACAGGATAGTTTTAAGTCACTCCTTCATTCAGTAATGCTTTGTTTTATCCCTGGCCAACCTGCAATACTTTTATTAAGTACAATGTGAGATCTTCTTTTTTTCTTTGGTTTGGGTTGGATTGGGTTTTTAAATTATTATTCTGTATCAGCTGGTGACAGGAAGGAAGAGGAAGAAAGGAGGATGGAAAGTCCCTTTTCTGATTACAACTGCCTTGACAAGAGTTCTCCTCCAGTGTCTTAATTATCAAAGTTCTTTAGAAACTCATAAAATAAAGCAAAACCTTGATGGAATTAGGAAGACATCCTCCATCCAAAGCTTTGCTGGAGTACATGTCCACTCCCATTGCAGTCCTTGAGGAAGCTCCAGAGCCAAATGTTTTACTGCCTGCCCTACATCTCTGCACTGATCAGAGGGTAGCAATGGACACAAACTGGAACAAAGCAGATGCCATATAAACATAGGGGAAAAAATCTTTACTTTGAGGGTGGCAGAGCACTGAAACAGGCTGCCCAGAGAGGCTAGGGAGTCTCCTTCTCTGGAGTCATTCAAAACCTACCTGTGTGGTTTAACTACCATCCTGTGAGTCTGAGAGTACTTTAGCCCTCATTAGATAGCAGTTTGTTTAGCAAGATGAGGCATTCAGATCTTTCTGGTACATCTTTCAATGGACATATCCACCTGATCCTGTTTCATCTACTGACAATGAAGAGGAATAGCAATGACCAATGAAAATTCTATGCCTCTGCATAAGCTTATTCCCTACACTGCCTCAGTACTGCAGATGTTTGCTCTCCAAGGCATCCTTCACCAAGATATAAGTCAGGTTTCCTTTCTACATGAGCACAGACTCATTGAATGCTTTCAGAAAAGTCTCGTTTTCTTGATTCACCCAGAAGTTCCCTGAACTCCTTTCCTAGATGTAGCTGTGAGAATCCCTCAGGGATGGAAGGTGTCTTGTGTTTCAGGAAGATTTGCTTCCCCTGCTGTCAGGGCAGCTAATCACCATCTTAGCTGGCAACAGATGTGTCAGAAAGGAGTGTCCAGAGTTTGTAGAGATTGCTGCTGCCTCTCACTTTGACAGATAAAGCACTAAAGGCCTCTGCCCCAGGTATTCTGAAAGGAGGAAAAAAGAAAGTTCTGCGTCAAGTGAAACAAAGCCCGCACAGAGCTCTGAAGGACACCCACATTAACATAGCACAGTTTTAGGCCACTTCTTCTCATCCTATCACCTAATGCCAGGATTCTTCCACTACCATGAAGCTGGTCAAAATAACTCTGTTCTTTCCCATCCTGGCTTTATTACTTTGGGCAACCTGGTCTAGTTGAGGATGTCTCTGCTGACTGCAGTGAGGGTTGGACTAGATGACGTTTGGAGGTCACTTCCAACCCAGACCATTCTGTGAGTCTATGATTCTAATTCCAGTGCAAGTGTGACAGAACACTGGAACAGGCTGCCCAGGGGGGTTGTGGAGTCTCCCTCTCTGGAGATACTCCAAACCAGTCTGGATGTATTCCTGTGTGAGCTGGTCTAGGCGATCCCGCTCTGGCAGGAGGTTTGGACTGGATAAGCTTTCCAGGTCCATTCTAGCCCCTAACCTTCTGTGATACGGGGAAACAGCAGGCAGTATCCCAGCCCCACTTGCAACTGCTTTTCGATTCTTAGTAGCCAACTACATTAAACACTAATACCAACAAGATTCCAGCTGATTACAGAATCACATTGGTAAGCACAAACAAAAAAGTTAAGACTCCTTATTTTCTTCTCATTGCCTTCTTCAGAGGAAGCAGATTGAAAACTTTCCCTCCAAAGTTGAATTTCCTCACTGAACTACCTTTTTTAGTAGAAAACTGCCAACATCCTATTTCAGTAAAGCATCCACTAAAAGGGTGAGTATGCTGTATTTTTACTTCTTTCATTACCTCAAACTCCCCCAAAGATGTGGCCAAGAGGCGGGGTTTCCCCCCCCCCCCTATAATTACATATTCAGCTATTCTGTCATCTTCCTTTTCTAACAATCTTCAACCTACATCTGACATACAACAACACAGCTCCTTATATAACCATAACCCTTCCACAATTGGCACTCCAAGCCATCCTTGCTTTAAAGCTATGGTATCCCTCTAATTCCATTATCCATGGTCTAACTAGGAAAACAAAACAAATAATCCAAGCATTGGAAAACACAGAGGGCTTTCAAAACTCCCTTAACAACTTCATACCTCATGAATGAATGACTAATAGAATTATTGCTGCCTAAATCTTTACCCAAAGAAAACTCAAAAGATACAGTCCTCTCAAACTTACTTTCTACTGCATCTTACATAAATCCAGGCAGGCATTCAAAGTTCTGCCTTCTACCTCCTCATTAGTTTAATTGTGACAAGCACTAAAATCTGCCTCAGCTCATGCAGTCCACTGATTTACTTTCACAGAATCCTAGAATAACTCAGGCTGGAAGGGACCTCAGAGATCATCTACTCCAAACTCCCTGCCTGTGGCAGGGACACCCCTCAACTAGATTCGGCTGCTCAAGATCTCATCCAACCTGCCCTTGAACACCCTCAGGGAGAAGGCATCCACAAGCACCCTAGACAGCCTATTCCAGAGTCTCACCACCTTCATACTGAAGAACTTCTTCCTAAGATCCAGTCTACTTTACTGCACAGCTACTTTGTTTTCGTAACAATTCCACAAGAGTCTACCCTGAGCTGTTGCTGAGTCCCAATGTGACAAATGAGACAGAAGTAAATCATAGAATCATTTCATTTGAAAAGACCTTAAAAGGTCATCAAGCCCAACAATTACCTAACTACCATGTTCAAGAACAATATAGCACCCAATTATTAAGGTAATTCTAGACCCTATAAATACAGTTGGAAAATGACAAACCATTGCCATGCACGGATTAAACCTCACCTCAGTTATCTACATGTGACTATTCCTCCCATCACTCATATCATAGACTCATAGAATGGTAGGGGTTGAAGGGACCTCTAGAGATGTTTGACTCTAACCCTCACTGCCAGAGCAGGATCTTCTAGGGCAGGTCACATAGGAATGCATCCAGATGGGGCTGAGAAGTCTCCAGAGAAAGAGACTTCACATCCCCTGGAGCCTGCTCCAGGGTTCCAGCACCCTTACAGTGAAGAAGTTTTTCCTTATCTTTAGGTGGAACTTCCTGTGCTCCAGTTTGTGGCTATTGCCCCTCATCCTATCACAGGACTACTGAAAAGAGCCTGACCCATCTTCTGGGCACCCACCCTTCAGATAGTTGTAAACATTAACAAGATCTCCTTAATTACACAACAGTGTCACCTGTGTAGTCTAAATGTTTCAGGCTAAGGCTTGGAAACTAATAAAACAGAATAAATTAGTTGGGGCCCCATCCCTGGGAATATTCAAAGTGAGGCTCAACAGGGCTCTGGGCAGCCTGATTGAGTTGAGGGTGTCCCTGCTGACTGCAGGGGAAGTTGGACCTTTGGAGGTCCCTTCCAACCCAGATCATTCTATGATAAACCCCATGAACTGTCATACCCTTCAGTAAATCAAGAATCAACCTAAATGTAAAAGAGAGGCCCAAATTAACTAGCAAACAATACCCCAAGACAGTACCAAAAGTAAGAACTCCATGATAAGGAAAAGGAAGTGCTTTTACCTAGGCAAAGGGCTGAAACAGGAGTTAGTGTCCACTCATACTTCAGCTCAGGATAACAGTGTGATTAGAGAGGTGGGCTTTCAAACACAGAAATCTAAAGGCACCAGTCACTTTAAAAAACATTGTACATCTCCTTCCTTCACCCTCCAACTTCTTTAACATCTGAACGTGTTCAAAGGGCACCATGGCTGGTGAGGGGGCTGGAGCACAGTACTACAAGGAGTGACTGGGGGTGTTCAGCCTGGAGAAGAGGAGGCTCAGGGGAAACCTTATTGCTACCTGAAAGGAGGTTGTAGCTAGGTGTGGGTTGGTCTCTTCTCCCAGGCAACCAGTGGACACAATCAGCACCAGCAGAGGTTCAGGCTGTATGTTAGGAAGAAGTTCTTGGCAGAGAGATAGGCTGCCTAGGGAGGTGGTAGAGTACCCATCCCTGGAGCTGTTTAAAAGGAAACTGGATGAGGCACCTAGTGCCATGATTTAGTTGATTAGATGGTGCTGGGTGATAGGTTGGACTTGATCTCAGAGGTCTTTTCCAACCTGGTTAATTCTGTGATTCTGTAAATGCTTATTGCAATGCATTATCTATCCTCTGACCAAACAGCTTCTCCTCTGCCTTTAGCTGAGCATCCTCTGTATTCAACCGACATCTCTGCCAGGGCCCCTTCAGACAAGGCAGGAAATAACAAATTAACTTTACAAAACCATGTTTAGAACCATTTGTCATGCTGTCACCTCCCAGGAAGTTAAATATTTCTGAAGTTAGACATTTCTACAAAACTCTTTGCAATTCCCTTTCCACCAACTCGGACCGGAGATAAAATATCTCCCTCGCATCCTCCGTGGGTCTTACTCCTTCTTCACACTTATCACTGCCAACATAGCCCTTTTTGTAACTTTCCTTGTACACTAAAGCAACTTTTGCTGCACTTTGTTGCATAATTAGCTCTGAATTTTTGCCTCAAGTCTAGTTTCATAGAATACCAGCTTGGAAAGGATCTCAGTGATCATCTAGTCCAACCTTTCAGGGTAAGAATGTAGTTTAAATGAGATAGACCAGAACCCTGTCAAGCTGGACCTTGAAACTGTCTAAGGTAGAGGAATCCAACACCTCCTGTGGGAGTTAATTCCAGTCTCTAGTAGTTTGAATAGTAAAAGAAAAATTCTCTGGCATCCAGATTCAAAGCTCTCACAATAAAAATTCTGTCTCCCAAGTCAGTGCAGTTCCTCTCTCGACATAAAATCCTTACTTCTAAGATATTTCAGTATCTGAAGGGGGCCTACAAAAAAAGCTGGGGAGGGACTTTTTAGGCTATCAGGGAGTGACAGGACTAGGGGGAACAGAGTAAAGCTGGAGGTGGGGAGATTCCAACTGGACATGAGGAGGAAGTTCTTCAGCATGAGAGTGGTGAGAGGCTGGAATGGGTTGCCCAGGGAGATGATTGAGGCCCCATGCCTGGAGGTGTTTAAGGCCAGGCTGGATGAGGCTGTGGCAAGCCTGATCTAGGGTAGGGTGTCAATGACCATGGCAGGGAGGTTGGAACTGGCTGATCCTTGTGGTGCCTTCCGACCCTGACTGACACTAGGATTCAAAGAACATGCATTTAAATACAAGTATTACAAATTAAACTTAATTAAATGTGCATCCTTGAATAATTTTAAGCAGCATCTGGCCTGGGGACTGATCTGCTGGGTTTGTATCTAATTAAAACTTCACTTCAAACTTGTGCTGGAACATTTTTGCAATGGCAGTTCTTTCTTTAGAGCTGAAAGTTCCTACTTTAAGGGCTAGAAAATCACATATTATCACAAAGAATAGAAATCTATATTAGAAACTGTCTTTTGTATATTGATCTCCTTTGTTATAGGCCTCTCCTCTGTTACATTTATCTCCTCCCTTATTTTTTTTCTTAAGTCTGTTCATCATTTGCCAGCAGCTGCATGGCCATTTATATATATATGTGTATAATGATTGTTTGCAAGAGAATTTTAAGAACAGTGAAAAGATGACAGGGACCCCATAATCCAAAAAAAGAAGCCACTAAGAGACAGATAAATAGGTATCTGTGAAATCTCAAAAGTTATGATTATTCTCTGTTACTCACTGTTCAAAGGGGGAAATGAAATGCTCAGGCAGGAGGTTTTCAGCTAACAATAGAAAATGCTGTTCCTCATCACAGCTATTTAAATTCTGGAACTTCTTAACATGGCATGCTGGGAAAGGGAAAGACATGAAGGAGTTCTGAGGAGTTTAGACAAATTCGTGGAAGAGAGGTAAATGTCTGTCAAACAGACAGGCCAGTGGTACACTCACAAACCCCTGAGCAAGACAACTATCTTCAGTCATAGTCTGCTTTGCTAGTGCTTGAGTCATAGCAGTGACTGACCCCAGATTGGAGATCTGACCTCAAGTGGCACTGCCTTTAGTAATAACTGTGAGTGTGACCAAGATAAATTCACTGGTGTTCTATTAGAAACGTGAAGATTAGTGATTCTCTGTAGAAGTCAAGGGCAGAGGACATCAGCAAGACCTCAGACATCACATCTCGTTAACATTTTAGGCTGCTTACTCTTTATTACATTGATTTTTTTTCTTGTAGAAAAAACATAATGCTTTTTTTTTTTTTTTTTGCATCACAACTTGGGTGGAAGGTTGCCTCTAGAAATGACTTACATTTTGAAGGCACTGTCACTTTCTCTGAATCAAGTGGTTGAGGCCAGGCTGGATGAGGCTCTGAGCAACCTCATCTAGTGTGAGGTGTCCCTGCTCGTGGGGGGTTGGAACTGGATGATCTTTCAGGTCCCTTCCAACCCTGACAATTCTATGATTCTGTAAATCCTGCAAGTCATCAGGATTACCCCAGCACTGCCAGATCCCTCAGCACCACATCTCTATAGGTTTTAAACTCCTCCAGAGATGACAGCTCCAACACTGTCCTTAGGCAGCCTATTCCAGACCTTGACTAAAGGGTAATCTCACAGCTCAGTCCTGTTAGACAAGAAAAACTACACAAGACAGCAAAAGAGAAAATAAGGGGGGGGGGGGGGGGGGGAAAGGGGGGGGANGGGGGGGGGCAGAAGGCAGCTGTGCTCACAGCAACAAATTGGAGGGCTGAAGAAAAAAATTAACCCAATATCTATTTTAAGATCAGTTCTACAGGCTCTATGAGCCCAAGCTCCCAGTGCTTTTACCAGCATGGCATTGCCTTTGTGTGATAGAACTACCAGGTCAACACATCCCAACATCAATTTATTTGCATTGATTTAGAATGATTAAATGCTGGCAAAAAAAAAAAAAAAAAAAGGAAAAGGTTTCTTTATTGTTTGGTTTTATTGGTTTGTTTGGTTTTTTTTTTTTTTTTACAAATTTTTAACTTGTTTGCCAGGCCCTGACACATTAAGAGAATCGTTCAGTTCCTGCTCTGTGTGGGGGTGTCAGGCAGCTGAATGCAGATGGGTTGTAAGCCTCTGAAGCCATTTGTTTAGCAAACCAAATGCTTGCTTTGTTATTTTCAAGTAATCAAAGAGCACCTGCTTATTTCTTGTTCTTGTTCTACTCAGCAGAAACCAGTACTACAGCTCTACCACTGTTACCCTGGATATATAATCCAGGCCATGCTTCTCACCCAGAAGAAAAGTCCAACATCCCTGCCTGTGGTAGATTGTTGTACTTACCAATATTGCAGTACTTCCCTGCAAAATTCCCTTTGCAGTCACACACTATTTTCCCACTGAACGTTGCCATTCTGCATTCTCCACCATTCATGCAAGGATCATGAAGACAGCCTGCAAGCAGAAACCAAGGATCAAAACAAAGATACAAACTTGCCAAGAGAGTAGGGAACTGGGCTTGTTTAGTTTGGTGAAAAAGAGATCTTGCTTTTTAAAACTACCTGAAAGGAGATTGGAGTGGGGTGGGGCTGGTAACAAGTGATAGGGCAGGAGGAAATGGCCTCAAGTTGCAGCAGAGGCTGCCTAGATTGGATATTAGAGAAGAACCTTCTTCACGGAAGGAATTATTAAACACTGAAATAGGCTTCTCGGGGAGGTGGTGGAATCCCCATCCTGGAGGTGCTTAGAACACTCACAGATACAGTGTGAAGGGATGTGGTTTAGCACCATGCTTGGTAGTTAGAGAATGGTTGCACTTGATGGTCTTGAAGGCCTTTCCCAACTCAAAAATTATTAAGCATCATAGATTCACAGATGACACCGGATTGGAAGGCACACTCAAAGGTCATCAAGGCCATTTTAAGTTACCTTAAGTTTATCCATTTTTAGTCAGTCTTTTAAGCTGATCCATTTTAAGTCACTTTCTCCATGAATATGCATTTTGGGGAAGTTTTTTGGTGTTTTACTCCTCTTAGACCTACACTTGATATAAATTAAAGGAAACTCTGCTGATTCTGCCCAGGCTTCCTAAGCATCATTCCAGTCAGGAGTGAGAATGTCAAGCCAGAATATGCAACATATGCAGACAAATTGTGGAGGCTCCAAGCCTGGCAGTGTTCAAAGCCAGGTTGGTTGGGGCCTCAAGCAGCCTGGTTTAATAGGAGGCATCCCTGTCCGTGGCAGGGGAGTTAGAACTACTTGATCTTTAAGGTCCCTTCCAGCACAAACCTTTCTAGGATTCTATGTTTCTATGACTCTGGGGTCAAGGAAGAGTAGATGGGATCCTGGAGGTAGGTAGAGCTCACAGCTCACATGCTGGCAACTAAAGAGGCTTGGGAAGAAAATTCAGAGGTGAAGCAGCAATATGAAGTGACTGTAGGTGTGCAGAGGAAGGGTGAAGGAGGCTCATTACAGCACTTCTGCTGCAGAAGCTGCTTCATATTCTGACAAGCTGCAGGTCAGGACTTCTTCCCTCTCAAAGGAAACACTGAGGTGTTCCCTCAGAATTCAGCCTCATGTGTATCATTGCTTCCTCAAACAAGGGTGGACACATTGAAGTGATTTCCTGGGCCAGCATTACTGCTCACACATGGAAAGAACACCTAAAGTGTTCTCTGTTAAGGAGGGTCCATGAGCTACACCAGCAGCATTACTGTGCAGAACACCACTGAGGCTTTCATATTCTTGCTGCCTTTTATCTCCACTCCACGCAGACCAAAAGCTGCAATCCAGAACAATGTCTTACTTGTGTGTGCAACACTCCTGCACTCAGTCTGGCTGTTCACACAGGTACACTCCTCCACAGCTCCATGTTGTGCTCTTATCCAGGTCATGCCCACATCAAAAAACTCATAGAGACTGTTGTCAAAGCATTTCTCTGAAACAAAAGGTTAAAAAGCAACACAAGTTTTCTGAAGTCATTTCTTGCAAGGAAAGGCATCACAATCCTCATCCTTCTCTGCTCAGCCCTTTTCTCCTGTTGAGCAGGTACATGTGGTTTTTGACAGTGCTCCTCAAGCAAGCCAGCATCCATAGCGTGGAGGCACTAAGTCGTCATAGCAGCAGCTCTAAGGTCCTTGAGGCAGAGGTAGCTTTCTCCTAAAGCCCTGTGAGCATGAGGACATCACCACTACTTGAATGCCTTGAAAAGCCCCTTTAGCAAACACAGAACTCCCATATCAGTGGTGTAGATTTGTGTCTGCCCCTTTTCCTGCATCATCCACAGATGATGTGTTGGGCTGTGCTAGAGACAGTGGAGCACCAGGACTGAAAAAGGCTTCTTTGCTTACTGTTGGGGAGCAGCCTAGAGCTCCAGGATCTACTGGTGGTTTACTGGTGGACTTGGCAGTTAGCTTAATGGTTGGGCTTGAGGATCTTAAGGCCATTTCCAACCTCAATGATTCTACAACTCTTTGAGAAGCCTTCGTTAAACACCATCAAGCACAACCCTCGCTGTAAAAGCCTAATTCCTTGCTTGCTGTGCAGTAAACTGGGGGTGACACCACCATAAAACTCAGAAAATAACCCAAGCAAAGCCTTTTGTCCTGACTCCTTTGAAAATGACTACCTTGAAGGTGGAGTAGCTGCCCAGGTGCAACGTTTACATCACAGCAAAAGTTCTACCCAACCCACATGAACATATACAGGAGGGAGGAGGCATCATCTGAAACTAAGCTGCTTGTTCATGTCTCTGCCCTTCCTACAAGCTGATATTATTAGCACTTTCCAAACATGAAAGGGCTATTTAAAACTTAAAAACAGCCAAGGGAGCCGAAGAGGCTCTTTGTGTTTCCCATAACTTAATATCTGACTGCTTGGATCTATAATTGTATAATCAAGCTGTTTTCAGCTGTCCTGATTGTCTGTCTCTGCCATTTGGAAATCCACCTACACAAACATTCATGCTGCAGTGGTCTCTCCCCTCACAGTAGCACCACCTTTTCATTAAGCAGATGTTCATGTGCTCTGCTTGCTGCTTTCTGGCACGCTGTGACACTGGCAGATGGAGATACTCACTGATCTGGCAGTCCTCGCCCGTGAACCCCTCGGGACAGGTGCAGTGGTACATGCTGTGGCCATGAGCAAGGGAACAGCTTCCTCCGTTTTGGCAAGGGTTGGTTGCACAGAGATCTAGAAAGACCATGTAAGAAGTTGTGCTTAACAGGTGCCAGATAAAGCTCTGCTGTGTCGTGGTACATGTTGGCTTGTTACACGTTGCACTAGGTGAGGTTTGGATCGGATATCAGAAGAAACTTCTTCCCTGAAGTGGTTCTCAAAGGCTGGAATAGGCTGCTCAGCAAGGTGGTGGAATCCCCATCCCTAGAGGTGTTTCAGAGAGGCATAGATGTGATGCTGAGGGTCATGGTTTAGCACCAGCCTTGGTAGAGTTAGAGAATGGTTGGTCTGGATAATCTTTAATCTTTTCCAACTGAAACTACTCTTTAATTTATAGCTTTCCATTGATATGTTCTACACTCTAGCAAGCTTTATCTGACTGGCTTATAGTGGCACTACAGAACTCACATTACCACCATTAATGAACATTCATTATGTATCTAAGAATATTAAGAATGTTATCATGAAATTACAGAATGGTAGGGGTTGGATGGGACCTCCAGAGATCATCAAGTCCAACCCTAAGATCTTAAAGGTCTTCTCCTACCAAAACAATTCCATGAACCATTTTGGTTCCAAGCAAGCTGGGTTTAATACCATCTATTAACCTAACCCAAAGTTTCTCCAGCCAGCTTACACTGGGTTTGTTTCCAGCTCTACAGCTCCTATGTTCATCCAGCTTTCAAAACCCAGTATCACTAGGCTGAATCTTCTTCCCTGGTCTAAAGGTGGGAGGTCCAGGCAGGCACTAAGTCGCAGAGTTGCAAGTGTGGTGAGGAAAAAGATGGGACCGAAGCCCACAAGATGGAGCTGTGCCTTTACACTGGGGAAGGAAGGCTGCAGCCTTCCTTGCCTCTGCCCGCTCGTGTCCCAGCATCCCTGGCCAGGATTCTACTGCTCTCTTCACAATTACCGTGGATTGTTTGGCTATATCTAAAGCTAATGGACAGATGGAACAAAAGGGAAACAAAAATAAAGCAAAATAAAATCACATCCAAGTAAATCAGGCTGAGCAAGATTAGACTAGACTGGTTTAGTATCTCTCTGTTCTCTAAGGAATGCTCTAAATCAATGGAAAATGTGGTGGAAGAGGAGAGGATGTGCCAGGGCAATCCTCTGGCTCCCGTGATAGCAGCTTGCTTTGGCAATGCACAATGCAAAAGCTGTTAAGAGTCTTTCTGACCAGACAAAATTCCTGATTTTGGGCAGTGTTGAGGGTTGAATTGGACTCCCCAGCTCGGGAGGGACAGGGGTATATTAGGGTGTCCAGTGAAGGCTGTGAGGATGATGAAAGACTGGCACATCTGCGTGGTGAGGGGGAAGGCTGAGAGACCTGGGGCTACTCAGTCTGAAGGAGAGAAGGCTGAGAGAGGATCTTAGCAGTGTTTCTAAATATCTGAGAGGTGGGTGTCAACAAGAAGGGGTCAGGCTCTTTTTGCTGATGTCCTGCGATAGGACAAGGGGCAATGGGCACAAACTTGAGCCCAGAAAGTTCCACCTCAACCTGAGGAAAAAATTCTTCACCATGAGGGTGCTGAAGCCCTGAAATAGGCTGCTCAGAGAGGTTGTGGAGTTTCCTTCTCCGGAGACTTTCCAGACCCATCTGGATGTGTTCCCATGTGACCTGTCCTGGGTGATCCTGCTCTGGCAGGGGAATGGTCTCCAGTGGCCCCTTCCAGACCTACCATTCTCTGATATATCTCCTCTGAAGTTAACCACCATCATGGTTTACACCTGCTGCACAGCTGTTCCAACAGCTTGTCTGCGTTTGGACCTCCTGTTTTAATGCTAGACAAACTCTGTGGGAGAAACTGAACAGTTGCTTGGTCCAGGTGCTCCTTCAAGTGGATCCTGGTCCTAAGCAGGGGATGCAATACAGAGAAACACAAGCACACACATGCAGGGCTGAAGCATGCTGCAGTGGTGTAAATGTGAGGTTTCCCCACTCAAATCAAAATATTTACCTCCTAATTGAGTGGTGTCATTGATAGGAGATAGCAGGCCTGGGTGTATTCCCTGACAGTTTCACTCCAGGATAACATCAAAGCAAAGCAAGTAAAGGCAGTGCCATTCCTACTGTTTCTCCTCTTTGACAGTTATGAAACTTATAGTGGTGTAATGCTTCCCCAAAGGAAAATCCTGTATTTCCTACTCGCATCCAAACCATGACTTATCTCCAAGCCACCTTCTGGTACTGCAGTAACTCAAGACATTCTTCTGTGCCCTCATTACATCTGCAAAAAGCACTTCCCCAGTTAGAGTCCCTCCCTGCATGCATCCCATCTGACCAGTCCAGCCTGACTCCCCTGAGGTTTTCTGCATCCTTCCCCTTGTTTCCTGGATTTCTATGCGGAAGCACATGGACATATCACAGTTTCCTGAATCCTGCCCACCATCCATTTAGTGGGCAGTGCCCAGTCTCAAGCCACTCAGCAGTATCTCCACACACCCACAAGTAAAACGTTCTGTACTTGCTAGCAATTACCTTGACTTCAGCTTCACTTCCCTGAGGCTGTGCTGAAGGCAGTAGCCTTGTCTCACCTTTCTATACCCATCTCCCCAGAAAGCATTCTGTTTCTGCCACCCACTTGTCCCAGAACCAGGACTGTTCTTCCCCAGAACTCCTCCTGGGATGATGCTTCTTCCTCCTGTTTGCACAGCCCACACTGCTCCACTTCTTTCCATATCAGTCCAACATATCTTGAAAAACCTCATTGTTTGACACTTTTCTCCCACGTCTGGGGCTCCCATGGGGGGTTTGCCCATTTGTCCAAGATTTCCAGGCATTCAGAGCAGTAGATTCAGATTGGATATTGGGAAGAAGTTCTTCATCATGAGGGTGGTGACACACTGGAACAGGTTGGCCAGGGAGGTGGTGGAAGCCTCATTCCTGGATGCTTTTAAGGCCAGACTGGATGTGGCTGTGGACAACCTGATCTAGAGTGAAGTATCCCTGTCCACGTCAGGGGGGTTGGAACTAGATGATCCTTGGTGTCCCTTCTAACTCTGACAATTCTATGATTCTAGTCCTAGCAGACTGCCCAAGACCTGCAAGTCCCACACATAGAGACACTGCACTGCTGCACACATGTATGTGCAGTTACACCAGCTACACATTACAGCCCAGGAAGTCCATCTATATGAAAGGGTCACAATGGGCAGTTACTGCACATCATCTCCTCAGAGACCTCCTGGGCAGGAGGATCCTTTGGAAAGCTGAAGGCAGCAGTAATGCTCCCCCTGCTTTCAGGGAGGGGATGGGTTTGAATGAGTACTTCGGATGTTGTCATGGTGAGCTCTGGCTCTGGGCAGTGCTGTGCTAACACATCCCTCCAGCAGAGCCTGCATACCTGTGCTTCACTTCATTCTGAAACTAAACAATTTTCAGTTAAACCTTTTCTTGAAGCTGGCAGATGCATTTTTCTGGATCAGTGCCTCCAACACTTGCTTAACACTGATTTTTAAGCAGCTCCAATGGTTTCAAGTCAGCTCCCCATGTACACATGGTAGTCTTGGCCTGGAGAGAACTCATGCTTCAGCCTTGGCTTTCAAGCAGCTCCTTCCCCACTCCAGTTCACACACTCCTCACCAATCTCTCATTTTCTCCCCGAAATTTCAGTTCTTCTTGTTTTATAGTTGTCTCTAAAATGGTCAACATACCCACACAGATTTCATATTTTAGTGGTTTTGTTTTCACAACAAAATTATTCCTTTTCCACATTTTTAAAGATCAGCATTATTCAGCCTGATTGCTTCTTTCTTCCCAGCTGTTTTCCCCAGCAGGCAAAATTTCCTCCCATTTGCTTGAAATTCCCTTCAACTATTACAATGCTCTTTCCTTTCAACCTCATCATAAATCTTTCACTCTTTAAGCTATGCCTGGTGACCTGTTAAACATTCTCCAAGCCCAAATACAATCCTTGCTGCTAAAAACAAACAAACCCACACAACAAAAACAACCAACAAAGAAAAAAACAAACCCTGGATTTATGTAATAAATTAACAGAATTTCTGTTTACTTTTACAAAACTCTTAAGACTCCACCAATAAAGTCTTTCGTTTGTGACAGTCAGCAATGATCCCTTCCAGCTACCCCATCCTTCTCTCTCTTTCCTTTCGTCTCTCACACATATCACTCTGTTCTGTTTTCCTGCAGAAAAAGCAGCAGCCAGGGCAAGCCCTCCCTGTTGTTAAGCTATACAGCCAGAGGAAGGCAGACAGGGTAGCTTTCTTGTCACAAGTCATCCTATCTACCATTGTGGTGGGTAATGGTCCAAAATGAGCCAGGAAGCTCCAAAAGGCTTTAGGGAAGCGGTTCTCTGCAGAGACAGCTGCAGAGGCAGGGGGTTGGCAAGATAATGGCATTGGGTAAATTGAGGGATAGAGGTGGCACAGGCACCCCCGAAAAAGCACCATTAGGCTTGGAAAGCTCCTTCTTCAACTACAGGAAAAACCTCTTTGACTCAGCCAGCCCCATGACAGTCAAGTGTTTCACTGGGGGATTAAAGCAGCCACACGTAACAGTTTCCAACCTTTTAAGTTCTGGGAGGGCAGTCACAAAGAAGTGCAGCCCTCACAACCTGACTCTGGTAAGCAGGAAGTGTCTACAAAGTCCATGTTCACGTCTGACATATTTTCATTACAAAGGCACAGGCTCCTCATTTTGGGTTTAGGTCACTTGTCTCTGATCTGCTGTTAACCTGCTTTAAAGCCAGGCTGGAAAATGAAGTTGTTAAGCTCCAAATGATGATGCTGTGCACTGCTTCCTTTTAGACCATCAGTACGATTCAGTCAGCGCTGGCTTTGCAAGCACTCTGCTAGACTGCAGTCAGCTTGGCCACGAGCTTCCTGACATGATGCAGAACTCCCTGCAAGGGGAAAATGTCCTTCTTTTCAAAACTGGGAAGCAAATTTCTGAGAGCATCTGGTTGTACCCTCCAGGCTAAACAAGATAGGTGGCATTCAAAAGTAGTGAGATGGAGAATGGAGCATGATCAGCATTTAGCCACAGGTCCAAAAAAGCCCCTGAGAGGCATCAAGCCTGGTCGGTGCAACAATTGATTTCGTCATGGAATAATGTTCTCACAAACTGAGATTCCCCAGTATCCAGCTCATGAAACATGCAGCTGGGGACAGAGATAAGCAGGGGCCAGCCATCAAGGTACTGCTGAGGATAGGGATGCATGCTCCCCACTGCCAAACTGCTCGGCATGTGGTGCTTTCACCCAGCTGTCAGTTAAATGACTTCTATAGAAGAGAAACTTTGCCACAGACCTTGGCTTCCCATTTCAGACAGACTTCCACTATGAGGTGGTTTTGTCACTGGAGTGTGATGACCACATGAAGCCCTAGCACTGCTCAGCTAAATAACCCTTTTGTTGTCCCTCAGCACTCTTGCAATTAATGTATCTTCCCTCCTTTCTTCTCTGGCACAACCCAGAGGCCAAGCAAGTCTGGTTTGGAAGGTCTGCTCTTCAGCTCAAGGTCTTGAGGAATTACAACTGGAAGTGCTGGATGTGCATTGCACAGGGCATGGAATATTCCTTTACCTTCTTAAAGATTAACTGGTCAGACAGATTTAAGTGATGAAATGATTAAAAGGCAGAGCCAAGCCACGAGAGAGAAGACAAATGCCTCTGTGCTCTCCTCCAGCAGAAGTTCATCTTTCCATGTTTACACTACCATAATTTCTCTCCAAACCTTTGTGTTAATCAAAGAGAGTGACTGAAGACTGTGTGATACCCACACTCTAATGCTATGGTCATGCAGAGTCACAGAGATCTCAGAGACAGCTGATGAGGAGGTTTGCTCTGTGTACACCAAGTGAAAAATCACACTGAAGGCACCGTCCCTCCTGACGGCTGAAGGAGCTGGAGTTGTTTAGCCTGGAGAAGAGGAGGCTCAGGGATGACCTCATTGCTGTCTACAACTACCTGAAGGGAGGCTATAGCTGGGTGGGGGTGGTTGGTATCTTCTGCCAGGCAACCAGCAACACAACAAGGGGACACAGTCTCAAGTTGTGCCGGGGAAGGTCTAGGCTGGATGTTAGGAGGAATTTGTTGGCAGAGAGAGTGATTGGCATTGGAATGGGCTGCCCAGGGAGGTGGTGGAGTTGCCATCCCTGGAGGTGTTCAAGCAAAGCCTGGCTGAGGCACTTAGTGCCATGGTCTAGTTGACTGGATAGGACTGGGTGCTAGGTTGGACTGGATAATCTTGGAGGTCTCTTCCAACCTGGTTGATTCTATGATTCCTTGCTGCAGGTGGCAAAGCAGGAACTAGGTACCTGGAGCAGCTCAGCAATGGTTCATCTTACCTGCATGGTCTTTGGTCAATGAAGTGCAGTGTCCCCATCTCCTGTCCCTGTCATAGTTATGTGTTGTTGAACACCTGGGAAGAATCAAAGGTGTAGTTTAGTGCAGCTTGAAACAACCTAGATGTTTGCACTGAAGCTGCCTGGCCTTCATCCTTTGGCAACCTGGAAATTCTTGCCCCTCTTGGTTTCCTAATTAGCATCTGTTTCATTCAAACTCTCTTAACACCAGAGGAAAAATATTGATTTTTTTTTTTAATTAAAGATGCCCTTCCTCATTTTTCTCAAACAAAATACAGATTAGGAATGAGATGTGGAAGCAGGACCTGAGATCTCCAGTGAATCCACCAGAAAAACCCAATCTTCTTTCTATTTCTAAGGTTAGAAAATGAAGAACAGAAATAAAAACCAAAACCAAAGCAAATAAATTCTGTCTCCTTTATTCATTACAAAACAAGTGAAACAGGACCCAACTGTTTTTTTTATGCCTGTCAGTTGCTTAAATTATCTGTGGAAGTAAGAAACTGGCCACAGAGGGACTTCTCCCTGGCTTTCAGCAGCAAACGCATTTTGCGCTCAGTTCCTTTAAACTGTTTCTACTTTTTACCTTGACAGACAAAAATGAGGAAATCACTGCCATGGGGGTGATTTCCAGACCTCATCTTTTTGCAGAGCACCAGGCTCAATCCTGCATGCCACACTGCCTGTGGGATCCATCTGAGGCAAACTTAGACAACTCTTATCCACACACTCTGCTTGCCCTCACCACTCTGTTAGCTCTGGGGCTCCAGCCTCCCATCGTCTCCATCCTAAGGACTTTTCAGGATATCAGGGAGTGACAGGACTAGGGAAGCTGGAGGTGGGTAGGTTCAGGCTGGATGTGAGGAGGAAGTTGTTGAGTGTGAGAGTGGTGAGAGTCTGGAATGGGTTGCCCAGGAAGGTGATTGAGGCCTCATCCCTGGAAGTGTTTAAGGCCAGGCTGGATGGGGCTCTGGCTACCCCAAATCTAGGTTAGGCATCCCTGCCCATGGCAAGGGAGTTGGAACTAGGTGATCCTCGTGGTCCCTTCCAACCCTGATTGATTCTATGATTCTAGGATCTTGCAGGCAGGCAGGACCTTGAAGGACACAAGGTTTGCCCTCACCTGATGCTTGTCAGGTTCTCTGGGATCAGCGTACCAGCTGGCTAGTACCAGCTGGAACAAAAGTCATAGAATCACAGGTGGTTAGGGGCTGGAAGGGACCTGGAAATCTCATCCAGTCTAACTCCCCCGCCAGAGCAGGGTCACCTATACCAGCTCACACAGGAAAGCATCAAGTCAAGTCTTAGGTATCTCCAGAGAGGGATATTTCACAACCCCCCTGGAGAGCCTTTTCCAGTGTTCTGTCACCCTCACAGTGAAATAAATCTTCCTCATATTTCTATGGAACTTGCTGTGCCTCAGCTATGTCACTGTGCATCACTGAGCAGAGGCTGGCTCCATGCTCTTGACACTCACTCTTTACATATTTACAAGCATTAATGAGGCCACCCCTCAGGCTCCTCTTCTCCAAGGTGTACAATGTGGGTTTCCTGAGTGCTGTTCTGGGCTCTTTTCCAGGCATCTCTGCCTGAAGTCACACGTCAGGTTGCTGTTAGTTTATGAAAGAAGAGCAAACACTGGCCAGAAGGTCAGCCATGGGCTGAAATGACCTGTCAAAACCAAACAGCTGCAGCTGTCCTCCTCCTCATCTCCCCACTTGTAAATGGCTTTTTAAAAATCGGAAGCATGAAAGCAAGTTGTCCAAGGTCAGCTCTAAAATGTGCTCTAACCTTTGGTCCCATCCATTGTTTTTCTTTCCCATCCCTGTGGCCTAACTGGCTAAAACCAAACACATAGTGTGTCTTGTATTAAAAAGATCCATCTTAAGCATTGCCTGAAATAAGTGAATCCAAAGGTTAAACTCTTTCTGGCTGGAGTTCATCAAAGCCAGGCTTCAGAATAGATTATCCCAGCTCCCTTCCTTGAGTTAAGATATTTTTGACTTCTCATTTCACAGGATCACAGGATGTTAGGGGTTGGGAGTGACCCAAAGAAATCATTGAATCTAACTCCCTGCCAGAGCAGGACCATACAGTCTATCTCAGGTCACAGAGGAATGCATCCAGATGGGCCTTGAAAGTCTCCAGAGACAGAGACTCCACAACTTCTCTGGGCAGCCTGTGCTCTGTGACCCTTACAGTAGCGAAGTCCCCCCTTGTGTTGAGGTGGAACCTCCTGTGCTGCAGCTTACATCCATTACTCCTCGTCCTATCACAAGGAGCAAGTGAGCAGAATCTGTGTCCCCCATCCTGACCCCTAGACAGCCCTCAGACTTAGAATGGTTTAGGTTGGAAGGGACCTCAAGGATCATCCAGTTCCAACCCCCTGCCATAGGCAGGGACACCTCCCATTTGTCAACATTTATTAAATTCCCTCTCACTCTTCTCCTCTCCAGACTAAAAAGCCTCAGGTCCCTTAGCCTCTCCTCCTAAGGCAGTGTTCCAGTCCCCTAATCATCCTCTTTGCTTTCCATTGGACTCTCCTGAGCAGATCCCTGTCCCTCTTAAACTGGGGAGCCGAAAACTGAACACAGTACAGTAGCAGAAATCGTGTGACCACCAGGACCAGGGGAGTGATCATCCCTTTGTACTCAGTACTGGCGAGGCCACACCTTTAATAGTGGGCTTGGTTTTCCTTACTGTCAGTCCATGTTATGGAATCTTCTTAATTCCTTGGGGTTTGATTTCTTTTATAACCTGCATGTACAGTATGGGCCTCTTCTTACTTAGCTTCCCACTACAAGAAAAATCATTGAGTTGTTGGAGCAGGTCCTGACAAGGACAACAAAGCTGATTAAGGGTCTGGAGAGCAGGTCTTATGAGGAGCAACTGAGTAAACTGGGGTCATTTCCTGGAGGCTTTTCATATCTGAGTTGTATCTGCAGGTCTTGAGGAATATGAGAAGTAGTCTCTTAGCCTGAAGCTGCGTCAATTTGTGTAGGAGATGTTGTGTTGTTTACATTACATCAGCACTTACGCTTAAAACATCAGAAAGATCAGAGAATCATAGAATTCTTTTGCTTGGTAAAGACTTCAACGATCACCAAGTCCAGTCAACCCGACACCAGCGTGGCCATGTCCCAAACTGCCATGTCCAGACTTTCTTTGAGTGCCTCCAGGAATGGGGACTCCACCACCTCTCTGGGCAGCCCGTTCCAATGTCTGACAACTCTTGCAGCAAAGAAATTCTTTCTAATATCCAATCTTGAAATTCAACAGTCCATTATACATTAAAAAAAAAAAAGGAGAGAGTTCTGACCTGCACAAGTGATTAGAATAAGCTCTACAAAATGCTATCTCCACCCTGAGGACATGCAAGCTTGTGCCTTCCACACAGCTCACCTGTGCAGGCATTTTCTCATTACCGGTACCTCTACATTCCCTGCTTTGCTGCCTTTGATTTCTGTTCACACAAGCCCATGAATAGACTGAAATAGGTTTGTCTGCCAATGGACTCTTTTCCTCAGTGCTTGCTTCAGACACCACTTGACTGTCCCCAACCCTAAATGAATGCAATGAATAATTTTAACATCTTCTGCATTTGTAAAGATAACCTTTGCCCAAAATAAAGAGATTTGGCCTTAAACACTACTAGAATAAATCATTACCCAACAAAGAGGAGTAATGCCTCACCTATTAGGACTGCACTGTCCAAAAGGGACCTGGTGCCAATCTGGACAGAAATTAGAGATACAAGGGGTGAAAAGCAAAACTTTCCTCAAAAATCAGATGGTCTTTGCTACAGGACAAGCGTGGCCCACATAAATCAAAAGTGCCTTAACCAAGAGTCATCTCTTACAGGTGTCTCTGAGGTTTCTATCAGGTGGTTCCTGCCTTTTCCATACGAGCTTCTGCAACCCACACACATTGCAATGCCACTGCAAAGACCAAAGAGCAAACATTTCTGCAGTTCTTCAGTTTTCCCTGGCCCTGAAGACCTTTCATGCAGGCTCCCTGCCTCCCAAGCAAGAGCTGACCTCCGAGCCATGACGGCCGCGTGGCTCTCCATGTGTGTGAGCAAGCCCAAGAGAATGGCTGTAAGGAGAGGATTAAAGCACTAAGGGGATGGCCTTCTTGTGTGAGTGTTGCTGTCATTTATGAGCAATGTCAACTTACCACTTCTTGTGGGAAAGGTGATTTGATAAACAGGAGTGATAAAACCTTCCACCATACCGGAAAGGAAATTTGCATAAATGTCCATCCTCTGTAAACACTGAAATACAAGTTAAAAACCCTCATCATACAGCTGAACACCAGCCTGCAGATACCTGTGTTATGTCTTATTGGAAATGATGAGGACATATACAGACTCATAGAATCCATTGGGAAGGGGCCTCTAAAGGTCATCTCATCCAATCCGCCCTGCTGTGAGCAGGGACATCCCCAACTAGAGCAGGTTGCTCAGGACCTTAGAATCATAGAATTGTCAGGGCTGGAAGGGACCCCAAGGATCAACTAGTTCCAACCCTCTGCCATAGGCAAGGACATTTCACACTAGATCAGGTTGCTCAGACCCTCATCCAGCCTGACTTTAAACACTTCCAGGGGTGAGGCTTCTACAACCTCCCTGAGCAACCTGTTCCAGTGTCTCACCACCCTCATGGTAAAGAACTTCTTCCTAACACCCCAGTCTGAATCTACCCACTTCGAGTTTTGCTCCATTCCCCTCAGTCCTATTGCTACTTGACACCCTAAAAAGTCCCTCACCAGCTTTCCTGTAGGCTCCCTTCAGATACTGGAAGGCCACAGTAAGGTCTCATCAGAGCCTTCTCTTCTCCAGATTGAACAGCCCCAACTCTCTCAGTCTGTCTTCATAGCAGAGAAGCTCCAGCCCTTGTTGAGCCTGACCTCAAGTGTCTCCAGGGATGGGTGTCTCCATCACGCCCCTGGGCAACCTGTTGCTATGTTCTACCACCCTCCTATTATAAACCTCTTCCTAGTGTCCTAACATCTTCAAGTTCTTCAGCTGTATTTTGGACCCTGTGTCTCTGGAACTTCTAGTGTGTGACAAGAGGCTGCAAATCCTACATCATGACAGAATCAACAAAGACGAATGCAGCAGCATAAAGATCACAGACCATTTCAGCTCAGAAATGTATTGCAGCTTCTGGTGCAGCAAGTGCCAATTAGCTTCATTAATTGCAATTATAATTTCCAATTATGGAGTATTGCAGTAGCATATTAAATTGATTTCTAAAGTGGTATCCTTTCAGGCTCCATATCACATAACATCTGTTTAAGACAATTAAGGCACCAGACCGTGCAAACTGAAATAGGAGTCCATAAGGAGGAAGGCTTGAAAGGTTGGGGGAGATAAAAGATCATTTTGATCACAGGACCTTCCCTTTGGGATAAGCAGATTTCTTACAAGTGAGGAGAAACTGATGGCTCTGGTGTGAGAAAAGGGCAAGCTTTATGTTTACTCCATCAGCCTAAGGGAAGGGTGGTGGGAGTCTGACAGAAAAAAATCCTTCATGATGAGTCTTGAGAATGAAAGAAAATCAAGATCAAAAAGACAATGAAACACTGTCAGAGCTCAATTAACCATTAAACTAAAAGCAATCGCTTTGGAGATCCAGGAGCATGAGTAGGAAGCCAATCGCTGCCTAGAAGAGAAATGGAGTGTACAGCCAAGCTGGTGGCACAGCCCATTCCCACTTCTCACCGACAATGTCTGACTGCTCCTTGTCCTGAGCTTACCCCTTCCATGACAGCTGGGGCTCCTGCACACCCTTGGATAGATGTTAACCTCCCCATGCCCAGACTCCTTGTCTTAAAGAGCTGCTGAGGCCATTGGCAGCACTATGCAAAAGAATAACCTGTGCCTGTGGTCCCATCTCTTCCTAACAGGCTGGAATTGTGGTCACTCTACCTGTTCTAACTGTCCTCTGTCAATGGAAAACAGCCACTTCCAGTTCCCCTTTATCCCCTGTTATCCCTTTATCAAGCCTGATTCTCGTTGTCTGAGCTAATTAAGCACATGTTCAAATATTTATCTCCTCTGTCTGACACCTGACATTATAAGCAGCTAGGGCACTTGTGAAAATAGACTCAGAGAGTCATTTCAGATTCATAGAATCATTACAGTTGCAAAAGACCTCTAAGATAATTGAGTCCAACCACCAACCCAGCACCACCATGGCCACTAAAGCACATCCACGTTTTGCTTTTTTTTAACACCTCCAGGGAAGATGACTCCACCACTTCCCTGGGCAGTCTGTTTCAGTGCTGACTGCTCAGAGGACACATCACGTCCCAAAGTCCATTAAAGACTGTTCTAAGCTATAAGGCACCCTTAATGGTCCTATTCATGTAATCCTTGACATCAACAGCAAAGGACAATAAAAGCTTTAAACATGGAAGTCTGCAACACCCGTGCACAGCCAAGAGGTCCGTTTGCTTAGATGACATCAAAACAAAAGCAAACCAAAATGCATGGTGCTCAAACACTCTCCAACAGAGATCAAGAGCTGTGGCAGAAATGGAACCTACACATACAAAGAACTTTTATACTTTAAAGTTGCAGGGTAGATGCAGCTCTGGGTAAAGTGAAGGGAGTTGCACACCTCCAGCCAAACCATTTCACAAATGAATATAAGCCACGTCAACTAAGACTAACAGCCCATCGGCACCTTCCCATTAATCCACACCTGAGATTCCTGACCCAATCCCAAATTCCCCCCTCTACGCTGAAATTAATATTGGCGTAACCATTCCATAATCCTTTTTCATGTTGAAACAAAGACAGGCTTACTATGGACTTGCACAGCATGGATACAGACAGGCAGATGATTCTTACTGTCATGAAACCTGCTGGGTTTGACTTTGTACCTTGTGAGCGAGTGAACTCATGTTTTGAGCCTCTTCCTGCCCCAGATTTGTGGTGCTACAAAGAGAGAGAGAGAGAAAAAAAGAAAGAAAGAATGTGGATTGGAAATGCAAATTCAGTCTGGGAACCATCCTGCAGATACAAACGTCCTTTCCAGAGTGCCATTCTCCCAGTGCTTCTGCAAGGACCTCTGTTCTGATGGGGCACAGTCTAGTGAGAGAGGGTGGAAAAAACTGCCTGATGAAGGGTCTCTGATAAACCAGGAACACCCAGCATAGCACACACCAAAAAAGACACACCAAAGCTCTACTCCATAATCGCAGAATCATAGGATTGTCAGGGCTGAAAGGGACCCCAAGGATCATCCAGTGCCAACCCCTCTGCTACGAGCAGGGACACCTCACATGAGATCAGGTTGCTCAGAGCAACATCCAGCCTGGCCTTAAAGACCTCCAGAGATGGGGCTTCTACCATCCCCTTAGGCTACCTGTTCCAGTGTCTCACTACCCTCACAGTGTAGGACTTCTTCCTAACATCCAGTCTGAGTCTACCTATTTCTATAGCTTTCTATACCCAAGGAACACGGCTCCCTTTCCTCTGCAGAAAGTGTGGAAGCACTCTGAGGCCAGGTCACAGCTACAAATAACATCCCAGGTTTTGACTTTTCCTGTCATGTAGCTGTATCCCCCAGGGCACTAGGTAGAAACCACAAGCTCATTGGGTTTCCGTTCACTAGGCTGAGCTGATTTTAAGCCACAGGAAACAATAAAAAATGGTAAAACATATAAAGGTTTGCTGCCACCAAAGGTGTTGACAGCTGAACTCCAGTGAAATAAAAATCTCACAGAAGCAGCACATCAGGAACCTGGAGCTGGCTAAGGGACATAACAAGTAGGGGCTGAGAAAAGCTGTTGATAAGACATATAGGGAGGGCTTGAGCAGTTCCAAGGAATCACAAAATGCTGTGGGTTGGAAGGGACCTCTGGAGATCCTTCACCCCAAGTCCACTGCTAAAGTAGGTTCATCTAGAGCAGGTTGCACAGGATCATGTCCAAGCAGAGTTTGAAAATCCTTAGAGGAGGAGACTCCACAACCTCTCTGGGCAGCCTGAGCCAATGCTCTGTCACCCTCAATGAAGTCTCTCTTTAAGTTCAAGTGAAACCTCCTTTGTTCTAGTTTGTACCCAGTGCCCCTTGTCCTGTCATTGGGAATCACTGATCAGAGCCCAGGCCCATCCAAGGAACAGTTTTTGCACCCTGCACTGACTGCCTCCAACAGCTTCAGCACGGGTTGATCTCTTCCTAATCACCAAAAATAATCCTCCTGCTTGCACCTGCAGTGTCTCAGGAGACAGTTCAGTACATTACTGGGATAGTTAGGATCAGAGCATCATTTAAATGTATCTGAGCTAGTTTTAGTTTAGCTGGTGAAAGAAGGCTAATCACAAAGCCACCCAGCTGCAGACCCAGGCTGTTTAGCTGTGCAGTTAGCCTGTGGTGCCTGCCACCACAGCACATGATGAGAATTCTGAAGGGCATAGTATGGAAACAGGGAGAGCTTTGCAAAGGAGGCATGGTCAGCCACCAGGTAAAGCCTGGTGGAATAGCACTTCCCTTCCATGCTGCTGCAGGTACCTGCTTGTGCCAACACATGTCTGAGGTGGATTTTCAATGTATTTAAGTTTTGGTGATACTTCCTCTCCTCCCCTCCCATTTTTCCTCCCTAGCAAGACATGGATGTAAGCAGTTGCTTTAAATGCAGATATGTATGCGCCAAGCCACCCTACAGGCCCCCTGCTTAGTCAACACTGCTGTAAGCCCTCATCTAGCAAATCTCCTTTGGTTTACATTTGAAGATCTCTTCCTTTGGGTCTGTTGGTGACTACACTCATCCAGCCCCAAGGCAACATTGTCCTGCCAGCCACCATATAGGTGATCCACCACTCCAAAACAGAAGAATCAGACTTACCCTCCTTGCACAGTCACTGCTCAGAGCCAGAGCCAAGACAACAGTGAAAGGAGCACAGACTTTCATCTTTGCTTTCCTCTCATGAAGGTTTTGCCTGGCAGAGGGAAAGCTTCCAGGGCTGGGCTGAAGCAGGAGGGTGAATCAGAACCAAGCTTTCACAAGGGACTGGGATTTACCTGACTTTAGGGGATTTTAGTCTAAGTAAGCAGAGCTTTTATCACTGTTAATCATTAATGTCTTTGTGGGTAGATGGGAATGCCATGGAGCCAGATACTCTCCCTAAACCATAGAGAGTAAAGAGTTTACCAAGGGCCTGACCCTGTGAGAAGAACACTGGTGTACTCAGCAAGCATATAAGAGCACCTCCAGAGGAGCTGAACCAGTGTTGCTTGTAATCAAACACGATTCACCATCCAGCTGTTTCCCATCTCTCTCCCTTCAGCAGCTAATTCAAAGCTTAGTATAGCAACAAGCAGGAGCTGCAAGCAATCCCACTCAGGAGATGACAACACATTGCAAAAGAGAGCCCAGATCAATGTCGAGGTCAGCCACCAGCATTACTCATTAACAGCTGGTTACCTGCCCAGCTGGGACTTAGAACAGCAGACTGACAACCTTTCAGCAACAGACTGAGAGAATCAAACCAAAAGAAAGCAGACCTTTCTCTGATAAAAAACTTAGGGGACTAAAAAGCTGCCTTCTGCAGCCACCTGAGCAAAGCCGTCGCTGTCTTCCGAGCGCCTGGCTGAGGCAAGCACGCTGCAGAAGGGTTTCTCAGAGCAACACAGAGGGTATTGCCAAAACTGGGATTTCACCAGTGGAGTCTGTTTCAGCCCCACCTTGCCCCACAACCAAAATCCACAGGTTTGGCTGGTGTAACTGTGTCTGTGCTTGAGGCTTTTGCCAGCCATGTCCTGTCAGTCAGGGGCCACACCTTTTCACACCCAAAATCCCCAGAGCAACAACAACAGAAAGAACAGCATAGTCCTGGCTTCAGATGTACTCTACCCTTTGAAGTTTCACCAGCACAGCAGTGGAAAGGATGTAATTTGTGATTGGGTTTTACCATGCTAGTATAGCCCAGTAGAGCAGTGGAGCTACTCCGGCACTCTTTTGCCATGATGCTTTATAATCTTGGAGGGGATTGACACTGCCTGTGCCATCACACTGCTGTGTCTGTGGTCACAACAGCTCTTGGTATAGAATCATAGAATTGGTTTAGCTGGAAAAGATCTTTAATGTTATCCAGTCTAACCATCAACCCAACACCACCACGCCCACTGAATCACGTCCCACAGTGCCATGTCTACAAGTATTTTAACCACCTCCAGGCATGGTGACTCCACCACCTCCCTGGGCAGCCTGTTCCAATGCCTGACCGCTCTTGCAGTAACCTTTTTTTCCTAATGTCCAACCTAAACCTCCCCTGATGCAACTTGAGGCCATTTCCTTTCATTCTATTGTTTCATAGAATCAACCAGGTTGGAAGAGACCTCCAAGATCATCCAGTCCAACCTGTCACCCAGCCCTATCCAGTCAACTAGACCATGGCACTAAGTGCCTCAGCCAGGCTTTTCTTGAACACCTCCAGGGACGGCGACTCCACCGCCTCCCTGGGCAGCCCATTCCAATGCCAATCACTCTCTCTGGCAACAACTTCGTCCTAACATCCAGCCTATACCCAGGCCACAGACCCCCAGCTCCCTCACCCTCTCCTCACAGGCTGTGTTCCAGGCCCCACACCACCTTCGTCGCCCTTCTCTGGACACATTCCAGTACTTCAACATCTCTCTTGAATTGAGGAGCCCAGAACTGAGCACAGTACTTGAGGTGTGGCCTGACCAGTGTTGAGTACAGGGGAAGAATAACCTCCCTTGTCCTACTGGCCACACTGTTCCCAATACAGGCCAGGATGCCATTGGCTTTCTTGGCCACCTGGGCACACTGCTGGCTCATGTTCAGCATGACCTGCCCCCAGGTCCCTTTCTTCCTGGCTGCTCTCCAGCCACTCTGTCCTCAGCCTGTAGCGCTGCTTCCCCCACCTCATCCCATCCTCCTTCCAAGGTGATTGTAGAGAGGTTAGTACATGTATAGCTTTATGGACACAGCTTTGTTACTGCCAGTAAGCCTTGGGACACCATGAAGCAGGCAAATTTGGAGTTTTGTTTCCAAATTCCAGCAACAAACAAACAAGCAGGAAAAAAAAAAAAAGTTATTTGCCTCTATTCATTATTTGTTGCCTGAAGATCTGAATCTTTATTTGCCTCAAAATTGACTCCTGGGACAGAACTGTCTTCTTTCCACTGATTTCAAACATGGAAATAGGCTATACCGCCTGACCTGCCTGGGGACACCTGGCAAAGTTAGAATATAGATTTCCACTTCCTACCTTCATTCTTGACTTTGGCCATCAGGCTTGAAACTAATAATGCCTATACAATGGCTTGGAGACATCTAGTTATCATCCAGCCTACTAAAACTGAGCAAGAAAGGAAAAGAAAGCAAAAACAACTCACCAAACTATGAGCTGTTACTCCACCCTGAGCTCTCAAAAGCTCTGTGTAAAGAGGGGAATGGAGGAGCAAGGACTGGGAAGTGAGGGGAGGAGGAAGTTTCTGCTTTAAAGCTGTGGCAATATCCTCTCCCATTCATTTCCAGGATAAAACCCACTTCCAGGACCAGAAGCATTGTCTTTCTCTGGTGACCTAGGCAGGCTGAAGACAGCATTTTACCACACCTAAAAGTAAGAAAGAAGGAAAGCAAGAATGCCCTCTGTGTCTGCTCCTAGTTGCTGTGGATTGCAGGCACTGAACTACCAACAAGAGTTGCAAAGTGTCCTCTGGGGAGTCACAGCTCTGAGCTTTTAGCTCAACATGAGAAAAAGGAAGAAGCACCAACACCAGGAGCCACTTCAGCTGCTAGGACAGCACGCAGCTCATCCCAGCAGGGAAAGCACAGCTAGCCTCTGGCCTGGTTTCCTAAGAGAATTCCATTTTCCTTCCAAAGAAAGGCACATTTTGGTTCCTACCTTTGCTGCACACAATATTGAATGTTTCCTGTGGAGCGCACATCATCTGGATGCATTTAGAGCCAGACTCTGTTCCTGCTCAAGTCAATGAAAACATTCAAAATAAGACTAGGAACTCTTTATTAGGTTGGCAGGCTCTAATCCTTCTGTATCAAAGGCTGAAATCCCTCAGTTTCAGCATTTCCCCCTTAATATTGCCATCATCATGGGAAAATGAGAAGGCAAACAAACAGCAAACGAGCAGAAAGAGACAGAAATCCTTGCTGCAGGGAGTACAGCACATGCTGATAATGCTGCCTCACACATCTGCCTTTTCTCACTTCCCACATTGCAAGGGTTTTTAATTTCTTTAAATTCCACAATAATTAATAGAAGTCCAGATTCTGAATGACTTGGTAGTAATGAAACAATATTAAAGACCGTCCTAAGTCATTAAATGCCAACAAGAAGTAAATTAACTGAGTCAGGCACCAATATGGAAGAATGAAATGCCCTTTTTTCCCCTTTTAATGGACATGAGTGGAAAAGACAAGTTTAAACAGACTCACATCACTTTGCATTGCCTGCTCCGGAGCAGCTCCCAGGCAGAGAGGGGGAAGGGCTGTCCCATGGCTGCAAGCTCATCTGCTCTCCATTTTCACCTGCTATCACAGATTGCACTGGATTAGAAGGGACCCTCAAAGGCCAGCTTGTCCAGCTCCCTAGCCCTCAGCAGACACCTCCATCTAGAGCAGGTTTCTCAGAGGCCTATCAAGCCTCACCTTCAGTGTCTCCAGGGATGAGGCCTCAACCATCTCTCTGGGCAGCTTGTTCCAGTATGTCACCATCCTCACTGCGAGGGCCTTCCTCCTATCTAACCTACACCTACCCTGCTCTAGTTCCAAACTACTGCCCCTCATCTTATCACTATACTGTTCATAGAATGGTTTAGGTTGGAAGGGACCTCAAGGATCAGCCAGCTCCAACCCCCCGCCATAGGCAGGGACACCTCCCACTAGAGCAGGCTGCTCAAGGCCTCATCCAGCCTGGCCTTGAACACCTCCAGGGAGGGAGCAGCCACAACCTCCCTGGGCAACCTGTGCCAGTGTCTCACCACCCTCACTGTAAAGAGCTTCCTAGCATCTAGTTTGAATCTCCTCTCTGCCAGCTTAAACCCATTCCCCCTCGTCCTGACATTACCAGACCTTGTCAATAGTCCCTCCCCAGCCTTCCTGTAGGCTCCCTTCAGATACTGGAAGCTCACTACAAGGTCTCCTCGAAGCCTTCTCTTCTCCAGGCTGCAGAGCCCCAACTCTCTCAGCCTGTCCTCATAGCAGAGCTGCTGCAGGCCCCTCAGCGTCTTTGTGGCCTCCTCCAGACTGGTTCCAGCAGTTCCCTGTCCTTGTGCTTGGGGCTCCAGAACTGCAGACAGTACTCCAGGTGAGGTCTCGCCTGAACTCTTGCTCCAGGCCTTCACGTAGGGCCCCTTCAGATCTTGAAATGCAGCTCTGCACTCCCAGAGCCTTCTCCAGGCTCGACAGCCCCAGCTTTTCTCAGCCTGTCTTTACAGGGGGGGTGCTGCAGCTGCCCTATGTCATACAAGGAGCGGCTGAGGGAGCCGAGGTTGTTTAGGTGGAGAGAAGAGTAAGGGGAGATCTTACTGCTCTCTACAACGACCTGAAAGGAGGTTGGAGTGAGGCTGGTGTTGGTCTTTTCTCCCAAGTAACCAGCAACAGAACAGGAGGAAATGGGCTTCAGTTGTGCCAGTGGAAGTTTAGATTGGTGTCACCCCCTCCACCCCCTGGGAGCTTCAGAAATCTTGGGGGGCAGGGGGGAATCGACATGGGTTTGTTCTTCAGAGAGGATTGGAGTGCCTGTCCATCCTCTCCTGCACCAGCTTCTGCTGTTAATTCCTGCAGTCCCCAAGCTGCACAACCTCTCCCCAGCTGTAGCAGAGCAAACCAAGCCTTCTCCAAACTGTCCTCCCCTCTCCTGGAGGCAGCAAAGCTGGTGATATAAACCCAGATGCAGCAGGCTGGTTGCTGGACAGCTGGGATGCAGTAAACATAGATTTGGCACTTGCTGAGCTTAGCAGATAATCCTGGGACAGAAAGCTAGGCCTGCACCCAAATGTTTCCTCCTCCTCACTCCTCTCACCTCCCACGCTCCTCCAGCACCTCCAGCAGCTCTCCTGGCTTCCCTCACCCGACAGCTCGCAGCTCTGGGGGGGTTCTGCATCAGCTTCCTTTCTCTTCTCTCCAGGGACTGGAGCTGTTCTCAGATCTATTGTGTTATTCATTTCATCTCACTCCCTCATCACCAAGAGGCATGGCCTCTTCGGTCTTCACTAGCATCTTCTCCTCCCACACCCCTGGGTCTGCACTCAGAGCTATTCCTAACCTCAACTTAAACTATCAGACCTTGGGCATCCCTCCCTGGTAAGGTTATTGTATCAATGTCCTTCTCCTAGCCCAGAGCTCCTCAGGCTGTCCTCGTCAGCCATGTCCTGCAGGAGCAAGCACAGAACCCCTGAGGATATGGCTGGGCTCTTTTCAGTGGTGCCCAGTGGTAAGACAAGGAGCAGTGGGCGCAGACTAGAACACAGGAGGTTAAACTTGACCTTAAGGTGAAACTTCTTTACTTTGAGGGTGATTGAGCACCGCCCCAGGCTGCCCAGAGAGGTTGTGGAATCTCCTCTGGAGACTTTCAAAACCTGCCTGGACACCATCCTGTGCAGCTTGCCCTGGGTGGCCCTGCTTTAGCGTGGAGGTTGGACTCAGTGATCTCCAGAGGTCTCTTCCAACCCCCACCATTCTATAATACTATGCCCGCAACCAGCCTAGGACACGTTTGCATGAGGAGACTGTTCCTCCTACTGCATGAGTAACAGTGGAAAGTATTCGACTGCATTCTCCAGGACTTTGGTGGGAGCCTTTGCTGATAACCCTGGCTGCAGCAGCAGGCCCGTGTAGGGAGGCGTAGGATTCTTTTTTAGCCATATACTCACTGAAAACTGACAAGAAGAGGTGTGGAGGCACCCACCTTCCACCAGTGCCAACCCGTTTAGGTAACCAGCACAGGCTGATTTGCAATTGTTAGGCTTGTACATTTTTAGCTGTGCTCAGATTCCTGCTATGCCACCCACTTTCTTCATTAGCATATCAGACGCCCCCGTGGCATCCTTACTTTAAAATGGGCTAGAAGTCAGGATGTGAGGAAGGTGGCTCCACTTCTGCAGCTGAAGGCAGATGAAGCCTTCCCTTTCCAAGTGGGAAAGAGCACTAAGAGGAAAGAGACAGCCCCACAGGGAGGACACCAGCCCCACTGCCTGACTTTGCTTTGGGGTCATTTCTTGTGACCCTAAGGTCACAGCAAATGACCCCAAAAGGTAGGGTGGAGAGCAGAGTTCACCAGCAGTGCTCGCTGTTCTGACCTCAGCCCTAAAAACAGCCTGTATGAAATCAGTGTATATTGCCCATATTTATATGCACATGTGTATGGAAAGCAGAGGTCTTCTCCAATACTCACCTTCTGCTTTGGATGTAACTCACACACTCAAAGCCCCAGGTGACACCAACTGATCAGCCATCTGGTTGTGGTGACCACGGGAGGCCACATCATGGGGTGCCTTCTGCACCCTGCCCCGTGTGCTGGAGCACTCCTGTCATTCAGTGTCACTGCAGCAGCTGCCCAAGGCTGGCAGAGCTGCCTGGACACTAGATTTTGCACTATCACCATCAAGGTGCTCACCTTGGATTCATCAACCTGTGTTATCCACCTGTTAGTCCAGTGCAGTGTTTGCCAAGGCTTTCCCTTAGGTTTTTGCACCACAGATTTGGTGACAGTTCTCTAAGGGGCACCTCCAGCTTCTCTCTTCAGTCTCCTTGCTGCCAACCTCTTGTTCCTATGCAGGAGCAGGACCCTTGGACACTGGTCCCATGGCCTGGGGTGTGTTTGGAAGAGCTGGTAATGGGTAGAGAGAGGTAAGCTTGCCTTCTGCAGAGAGGGACATGGATGCTTCTAAGCAGAGCTGACCTCTCACTGCATACAAAGGGCCCCTACTGATGGTCTCCCCTTCTGTCACCTCCCTCTGCTCTCACCTGTCCATGGTCTCATCCTATTGGAAAGTGCTGCACATTTTTTTTTCATCAAATCAGAGATTCTACCCCTGAAATAAAATGAAAGGCTCTTTCCCCTGCACTCCCAAAAGTAAGGCAGGCAGGCAGGGATATCCTGGGAATAACCTCCTGATGAGCAGCCCTCTCCCAGCTGCACAAGTCCCGACTTCAGAAGTGATTTGTGTTCCTCTCACCATCTCACTGCTGGCCTCAAGGACAGGCTGAAGTTGAAGACTCCACAGCATGGCCTGCAGCCCTGCTCCATTTCCTTCTCTCGCTCCTTTTCCTCTCGTTTCCCTGTAGCTCCAGTGCCCCTCCTTGTAATTGCTCAGAAATGTAATTGCTGCTCTGTATAATTGCCGCAGCAATGATCTGAGCTGTCACTGAGTTACATTGTTCACACATCAGAAGAAACTGGCAGATCAGAGTCACCCCACCTAGCTTCAGGGACCTCCTGCATATGTATGTACAGCTGAGGTAGGGATCAAGGCTCCCTGTGTAAGCAGCAGAGGCCTAGAAATATAGGAGAGTTAAATTCAAGGTACGAGGCACATGTCCAGAAGTATGCTTCAGGTCGAGGCTGAAACAAATCATTCCTTAAATCCATGGACTGTAAGAGTGATCAAGCATTGGAATAGGCTGCCCAGGGAAGGTGGGAGGTGCTCAAAAAACATGTGGACATGGCACTATGGGACATGGTTTAGCAGCTGTGGTGGTGTTGGACTTGATGATCTTAGAGGTGTTTTCCCAGTGAAGCAGTTCTTTGGACTGTATTAAGCAAATCATTCTGTATGTCCATTGACAATATCTAGGACATCTCCAACAAATATAAAGAGCAACCCCTGTGTTTGGATACAAAGACAGCTTTGGAGTAGGCACCTGAAGTTAGGTAAGAACATCCTGACTGAGTTCTCCTGAAAGAGTAACCATCAAGTTTTCATCTCGGCTCTGTTAAGTTTATATTTCATTAAACAGGACTTTCTTTCACCCAAGCCTTTTAACTGCACACTTGTCTAGAAAAGAAAACTACATCTGATGGCACCACAGAGCACAATCTGAAACCTCTGTATGTGCCCCTTTCCCGTGAGAGCATCAAACAAACAGACAAAGTGCAGCAGAAGAACCAACAACCTCAAAGAGACTGGGAAGGTCCAAGACCAGTGGAGCACACTTAGCCATCCAGCACCTTCCAACAGGAGGGTGAACATCTCACTGTTGTGCCTTCACCCTCTGGCCAGGGAATGAAGTTGCAGCATAGATTGCTGTGGGTTTTCTAACACATTTTACTCAATACCTAAATGAGCAAGGACAAGATCAAAGATATGTGCCTACCATCGTCGATTATCTCCTGATGGCAAACGAGTTTCAGCTAACTGCTTTGCATTGAGAGCTTATCTCAGCCAGACATTGCTTCATCCTGGCTGCAGAACTAACTTTGGAGATTTCAAAGCATAGAAATTTAAGTTAATGTAGTTATTGGTGGTAACTGAGCTCATGTGGGCACAAAAAATCCTGGACAATTATTATTGAAAAGGATGCAAGTCTAAAAATGAGGGAGAATAGTAATTAAGGGGTAGTTTTCCCTCACCACAGGATCACAAAGTGGTAGGGGTTGGAAGGCACCTCTAGAGATCGTGTACTCCAGCTCCCCCACGAAAGCACGGTCACCCACAGCAGGTTGCCCAGGATTGCCATGTGCAGGTGAGTTTGGAATCTCTTCAGAGGAGAGTCTACAACCTCTCTGGGCAGTCTGCTCCAGGGCTCCAGCACGCTCACATCAAAGAAGTGTCTCCTCAAGTTCAGATGAAACCTTCTGGGTCCTGGTTTGTGCTTACTGCCCCTTGTCCTATCGCTGGGCACCACTGAAAAGATTCTGGCTCCATGCTCTTGCCTTGCACCCTTTAGCTATTGATCATCACTCAGAAGATCCTTTCTGTCTGCTCTTTTCCAGGGTCTACAGTCTTGGATCTCTCAGCCTCTCCTCATTAGAGGTTTCATCTTTCCAGGAAGGACCCAGATCATTAAGGCTGGCCCCACATTATCTCATGCAGGAATGGCACCAAGGCTGTACAGAAGGGAAGCCAGAGAAGCATTACATTGTACCTGGAAAACATTCAGCTACAGCCTCACCTCAGGTTTGCAATCCTTTTGTGTTGCAGGCATAGAGCAAATGGAATCAACTAAAGGCTAAAAACCTAACCCACTATTATTAAATTCCAGAGGATGAATTATTTTTAAGATATATAAATATTTGGCAGAAATTATTACCAACTTCTTCTAAAGGAATGTCTTTATGAGCTGGGTTTGAGAAGACAGCTCTGCAAAATCCAATCAAATGCAGAAGAGATTCACAGTATCTCATGCTTCCATTAAAGCTGTGATGTCCAAGTGGCAGCAGGTCTCAGAATAACTGAAAAAAAAAAACTAACAAACCTTTTTTCACAGAACCACAGAATGTTAGGGATTGGAAGGGACCTCAAAAGATCTTAGAGTCCAATCCCCCTGCCAGAGCAGGATCAGCCAGAGCAGGTCACACAGCAATGCATCCAGGCAAGTCTTGAATGTCTCCGGAGAAGGAGACTCCACAACCTTTCTGGGCAGCCTGCTTCAAGCCTCCACCACCCTCACAGTGAAGAAGTTTTCCCTTATATTCCCATGGAAACTCCTCTGCTCCAGTTTGCACCCACTGTGCCTTGTCCTCCAATGGACATCACTGAGCAGAGCCTGGCTCCATCCTCCCGATGCTGCCCTGCACATCTTTATCAACAGGGATGAGGTCACACCCCAGGGTCCTCTGCTCCAAGCTAAAGAGCCCCAGCTCCCTCAGCCTGTCCTCGCAGGGAGATATTCCACTGCCTTCAGCAGCTTTGTGGCTCTGTGCCAGACTCTTTCAAGCAGCTCCCTCAGGTCCTTCCTGAACTGAGGGGTGTCCAGAACTGGATATAACGTTCCAGATCCAGCCTCATCAGGGCAGAGCAGAGAGGGAGAAGAACCTCTCTCAACCTACTAACCACAGCCCTTCTAATACGTCCCTGTGCTAGTTTGAGCCTAGCTAGCAAGTTTTGGTGAGAAGAACTAGATCATAGGCTGAGAAATGAAAACAGTGGTGTCTACTTCCCTCACAGCCTTGCTGAGATGTGTAAAGAAGAANAACTATCTGCTTGTGCATTGTGCCAGCTGTAAATATAAGCTTCATTCAAATTTCCAGAGCTGGCTGAGCCTAGTCTGGGTGATTTCTAAAGTGTGGGGGGAGGGGGACACCCCAAACCATCACAGTCCCAAGACATCATTTTCCCTTCACTGAAATTAGAAACCAACAAACCATTGCCAGTTGCAGTATAAATTATTTACTTACACAATGAACATGTTACATCAGCTCAACACACCGCAGATTCTACAAACACTGTAGTGCCATACAGGATTTCTCCCTACTTTGGGGAGACAGAATTCCACTCTGCATTTCCTTATTAGAAAGTCATTATGGAGACATTGCAAGACAAAACCATAAATAATACAAGAACATGGATCCAATTCTGTACAATGACATTTTAGGCTCTGCAACAGAATGATCACCTGGGATGGAACATAAAACATCCCTTTCCTTCTCTTCCACCCAGAGCTTGCAGCATTCATAGGGTCTTTAAGGTTGGAAGAGGATCTGAGATCCCTCCATACAACCATCAACTCAACACTACCATGGCCACTAAACCATACCCCCATGTGCCATATCCACACATTTCTTGAACACCTCCAGGGATAGTGACTGCACCAGTTCCCTGGGCAGCCTGTTCCAATGCCTGACCACTCTTGCAGCAAAGAAATTTTTCCTTATCTTCAACCTCTTCAGACACAACTTCAGGCCATTTACTCTCATTCTCTCAACTGATACTAGGGAGAAGAGACCAACCCCCACCTCTCTGCAACCTCCTTTCAGGAAGCTGCAGAGAGCAGTGAGGTCTCTCCTCGTCCAGCACTCCCCTTACCCAGCACATCTCAGCAAAGGTCTTCTGGGAAAAAAAAATAACCCAACTAGAAGTGACAGTTGGTCTACAAGCAAGGAAATATTTCCACAAGCTCAATGAAAGCGTTTCCTGTGTTTTAATTGGCATTGGATTAGGGTTCAAGTACCCTGCCAGGCTCAGCTTGGGATCCTATCCCTGGAGCAGAGGCAGAGAGCAGCCCTGGGAAGTGCCACTTGTTTTTGCTGCAGGGCAAACCCCCACACTACCCACAGCCAGCACTGTTGTCAGAGGGCTTTGCTATGATCCCACAGAGCTTGGAAAGCTGCCTGCTGATGCAGAAAAGATGCCTGTTTCTAAACCCAACACAATGAGCTGTGCTCAAGAGTTAGGAAGAGCACCTTGGACCTGCAACGGTCCTGGCTTCTCACACCTCTTGACAAGGACCTGCCCTTGGGCTGTGGCCTTAGACTAACTGAGCCCTTGGAAACTGTTCAAAAGCTCTGAAAAACTGTGAGAAGGTGCCTGGGGGTGTTTGCAGCACAGACATCACAACATACTACCACGCACTAACCTGGCTGCACACCTGCCAGTACCTCAGAAGAGACCAGCTGAAGTGACAACATCCACTGCTGGGAAGGTCTGGGATGAGCAGCAGCACCACTGCTGGGAAACAACTGCAGCAAGGATTGCAGGTCTGTGTCAAAAAGCTTGGCTGCTTCCAAACACTCAAAATGAGCTCTTGAGTCCTGCTTACAGAATCATCAAATAGTTTTTACTGAAAGAGACCTTTAAGATCCTTGAGTCCAACCACTGCTCTAAAAATTTCTTTGCTTCAAGAGTGGTCAGGCACTGAAAGGAGCTGCCCAGGGAGATGGTAGAGTCATCATGCCTGGAGGTGTTCAAGAAAGGTGTGAGTGTGGCACTTGGGGACATGGTTTAGTGGCCATGGTGGTGTTGGGTTGATGGTTGGACTGGGTGATCTTAGAGGGCTTGGACTTGGTGTTCTTAGAGGGCTTTTCCAACCTTAAGGACCCTATGAATGCTGTGAGGTTTTCTCAGTGTTGAGGTTGAGCATTTTTTCTCTCACTGGCTGTTCCAGCTTCAGGTTTGAGCACTGGTACAGGTCAGTGAGTCTTCCTTTTTGATGTAAGAAGATGAGGGAAACTGAAGTCCCCTTTTATTTATCATCATCATGGGATTAAGGAGACATAAGAGCAACGCTCTGTACAAGCTAAGTTTCAACAGGGGAAAACTAGGAATAGTGAAGGAGAAACAAAGCCACATAAAATCTGACCATCTTTACTGACTGGCAAGATAAAGGACAAAGCCATCAAGCAGCACTTCAGCTGGGCTGCTTTTTTAATTGCAAGCAGATTTCATTAGCAGTGGAAATCACAGCATAATGAGGCAACTTAAAATCATATTATAATGTGGAAGTCATGCAGCAATTAAAACTGGACAACATCTTGGGAAACATCAGCCAGAGACAGGATGTCCACATTCATTCTTATTAATTCCATCATCTGTGGCAACTGATTCCAGCAGGTTTAACTTTTGTACTCTGCCAGGCACTGTGGAGGAGAGCTAGTAGTATTCATTATTTCCAAGTCTAAGGAATGAATTCCCATCAGCCCTAGCTAAGAAGTCATTCTTTTAAACAACTTAACTGGGGGAACAGTGCAGCAGGGGGAGGAACCATGCCTGCCTTGTCCTTCTGGTTACAGCATTGCCAGGCATCGTGCCAAGGCTTTTCTCTATAGAACCACAGAATGGTTTGGGTTGGAAAGGCTCTCCAAAGGTCATCTAGTACAACACCCCTGCAATCTCCAAGGATATCCTCCACTAGATCAGGTTGTTTAGAGCCCTGTTAAGCCTGACCTTGAAAAGCTCCAGGGATGGAGCCTCAACTACCTCCCTGGGTAGCCTGCTGCAGTGTTCCACCACCCTCATGGTGCAGAACTCGATCCTCACATCCAATCTAAACCTGCTCTTCTCTCATTTCAAACCATTGCCCTCACCCTGTCACTGCAGGCCTTTGCAAACAGTCCCTCTGCAGCCTTCTTGTAGCCCACTTCAGGTACTGGAGGGTTGCCCTAAGGTCCCCCTGGAGCTTTCTCTCCTCCAGGCTGAACAACCCCAGCTCATTCAGCTGCTCTACACAAGACCTGGTCTCCAGGCCCTTCACCAGCAGGTCTAACACTGTCATTTCTTCATATACCTTTTCTGCATGTCCAGACTCATCACCTCATAGAATCAACCAGGTTGGAAGAGACCTCCAGTCCAACCTAGCACCCAGCCCTGTCCAATCAACTAGACCATGGCATTAAGTGCCTCATCCAGGCTTTTCTTGAACACCTCCAGGGACAGCGACTCCACCACCTCCCTGGGCAGCCCATTCCAATGCAAATCACTCTCTCTCATCTGAGGAAATCTGGACGGAGGAAAAGGAATCAGTGGCAAAAGCAACATGTTCAGTAATCTTCAGCATCTTTCCTCTCTCAAAACCCCACCCAAGGCTAGAATTAACAAGAGAAATGAGGGACACTTAACCACTTATTGAAAGAGCAACAATCCACCTTTGCCCAAAGCTAAAAGGCACCAGGAGCAGTAATGAGAGGGAACCCGGACAAGCCTCCCACCACTCTGTAATTAGTGGATACGTTTCTGGCATGCAGATGTCATCAGTGTTGGCTACAAGAGCAGCTCCTATTCTCAGCACAGGAAATTCACAGCTTCTTTTGTCCTTCTTACAGCTCATAAAACAGTGCTCTCATTGCAGGTATCCACCCAGGCGATGCAGCAGACGAGATTGAATCCCATCTGGACCTCTTCCCAAATCTTGCAAGAAAGACAGGAAGCTATTAAGAAAATAACCCTCCTCTTTTCACACTGGTAACTGATTTTACTTGCACTTCAAAAGTCTACTGACACACAGGGCATCCTGCAAGCCAGGAAGGGGGGAAAAACCCCAACAACCAAAGCATTAGAAGATTAAAGTGAAATTATCTTAAAAGTTTGGATTGGAGAATTTAAAGGGAGTTTGTCTTTATTAAAGACAAGAAGGGTAGGGGTGGAAATCATCATTTTAATTGCAGTGTGCAATGGAATCCTCCCGGGCAAAAGGATACAGCAACAGCAAGAGAACAGAACCAAACAGCCCAACTCTTTTGCTGAAGTACTACTTTTTTGTTCTACAGGTTCTAACTCCCATCAGAAGAGGTGGCCTGGCAGGCTCATTGACAGCAGCTGGGCGCTGAAGACGAATTCTAACTTGCAGAAACATGTCTCTAAGGTTTATCTCCGCTGCTGCTGATGCCAAGCAGCAATACCAGAACCTTTAATGTAAAGCAGAGGTTTACACAAAAGTAGCTTTATACTGATTCTTGGTGCCCTTGTTCTTCTCACTCTTGACATTAATCAGAGATGGAAGGTCTGATGTCCTATAAACTCCAGTCCTCATCCTTCCTTGGCAAGATCTCAGTTCAGAGATGTAACCTTCAAAGCTGAGGCTGCCCTCAGAATCCTCACAGCAGCCTGTGCCAGTGTCTTCCAGCTTAACTCCATCCACATCGATGATCCTGTTTACTGGGAGCTCCGTCCTGGAGTTCTCTCTCACACCAGCATGATGAAAGCTTCTGCTGCTCTTCAATCTGTGAGGGGTCTGCTCACAGGAGTTCCTTGAAGTCTCCTGTGAATCTTTTTTCTTTCTGTTGTTTGCACCTAACAGGAGAATTAAAAACAAAAGAGCACAAAATAGGAGAGTTATGTAGCTTCTGCTTTTAGTAATTACCCTTCTTTGAGGTCCTGATGGTAGAGAGCCAGCTGGGGCATTCCTCCTCAAGGAGACTTAGTGATGTACCAAGCAGGGAACTTAACAGGCAATCTCAAAGATAAATGCAAAATAATAAGATGTATCTGCCTTAATTTAGCATTTTTCAGAGCTTTTAAAAAGCCTGCACTAAAAATGACTCCTTAGTGTAGATGTGTGCAGCTGCAGAGCAAAACCTCTCACACCAGAGGGCAAGGAGGAGAACACAGAGATTGCACTGGTGCAGAATGGGAGATGTTCTTTAACCTGAACTGGCCTCCAATACCAGATCCCTGCTGAGAGATCATTTTTACTTGCTAAGGAGTAACTCTCCACCAGACCAACAAAAGGTTGGTCTCTTCTCCCAGGCAACCAGCAGCACAACAAGGGGACACAGTCTCAAGTTGTGCCAGGGTAGGTCTAGGCAGGATTCTAGGAGAAAGTTCTTCCCAGAGAGAGTGATTGGCATTGGAATGGGCTGCCCAGGGAGGTGGTGGAGTCACTGTCCCTGGAGGGTGTTCAAAAAAAGCCTGGATGAGGCACTTAGTGCCATGGTCTGGTTGACTGGACAGGGCTGGGTGATAGGTTGGACTGGATGATCTTGGCGGTCTCTTTCAACCTGTTTGATTCTATGAAGTCATAGTTCATTGTCCTAGAGCCATTAGGGGCCATTTACACCTGAAGAAGAGCTTTAACCACTCCAGAAACACCGGAGTTAGGTGTGAGTTTGTACAACTTTGTCAAGTTTCTTTTTGATAGAGTGCTTCTAAAATCACCATTGTCAGGTATTCTCCAGAGCCACTCATACTAAGACATTGCTATCCCAAATTATCCCTGGATTATAAACTCCTCGGCTCCCAAAACCTCAGGTGTGATGTTGCAACCTGGAGGCACTTGTGAAAGCAAACACTGGTGATCATAGAATCATTAAGGCTGGAAAAGACCTCTAAGGTCATTCAGTCCAACCATCAACCTTATACCACCACAGCCATTAAACCATGTCCCCAAGTGCCACATCTACATGGGTTTTGAACACCTTCAGGCATGGTGACTCCACCACTTCTGTGTTCCAACGCTTGCCCAATGCTGTGTTGCCTGTTTCTACAGACAACGCGAAGGATGAAGACTGAGCTGATTCCATAACTCACACCATGTTTGTCAACATGATTTCTGGAGGTGAGGTGTCTCCACCATTATGATCATAAAAGAGGCTTTTATGAGACCAACTGGGTTTAAAAATAAACGTTGAAGGCACAGGGACAGACCTGAGTAAGGGCTTCTGTTTCACAGAATGGGTTGGGAGGGACCTTCCAAGGTCATCTAGTCCAACCTGCTGCAGTGAGCAGGGACACCTTCGACTAGTTCAAGCTCTTCTCAGTGGTGCCCAGTGACAGGACAAGGCACAATGTGCGGAAGCTGAGGCATAGGAAGCTCCATGGAAACATGAGGAAGAATTTTTTCCACTGTGAGGGTGACATAAACCTGGAACAGGTTGCCCAGAGGGGCTGTGGAGTCTCCCTCTCTGGAGATATTCAAAACCCACCTGTACGCGTTCCTGTGTGATCTGGTCTAGGTGATCCTGCTCTGCAGGGGGATTGGACTGGATGAGCTTTCGAGGTCTCTTCCAGCCCCTGACCTCTGAGATTCTGTGGATTTCTTTTTCCCATGTAGCAGCTGGTATCCATCCCACCCAACAGGCCACAACCAAAACACGTTTCAACTTCTTGGCACGGCACACACAGAGGCCCAAGCTGCACGCGTAGCCACACAAACCCTGTGAGACTTGTGTGCTTAAATCCTACAGCTGGCTTCAAACCCCTCTGTCTTTGTTCCACAAAGTGATGGGTACAGGAAAATTAAATTACAATTTATAATCATCAAATCCTGGGCTGCAGCAGCAGCAGAAGTGTGGCCAGCAGGGCCAGGGAGGTGATCCTCCCCCTCTACTCTGCTCTGCTGAGACCCCACCTGCAGTACTGCATCCAGTTCTGGAGCCCCTAGCAGAAGAGGGATGTGGAGATGCTGGAGAGTGTCCAGAGAAGGGCCACTGAGATACTCAGAGGGCTGCAGCAGCTCTGCTATGAGGACAGACTGAAAGAGTTGGGGCTGTTCAGTCTGGAGAAGAGGAGGCTCCCAGGTGACCTTCTTGTGGCCTTTCAGGATCTGAAGGGGGCCTACAAAAAAGCTGGGGAGGGACTTTTTAGGCTGTGAGGGAGTGCCAGGACTAGGGGGAATGGAGCAAAGCTGAAGGTGAAGAGGTTCAGACTGGATGTGAGGAGGAAGTTGTCCAGCATGAGAGTGGCAAGAGCATGGAATGGGTTGCCCAGGGAGATGGATGAGGCCTCAGCCCTGGAGGTGTTTAAGGCCAGGCTGGCTGAGGCTGTGGGCAGCCTGCTCTAGGGTAGGGTGTCCCTGGCCATGGCAGGGAGGTTGGAACTGGATGATCCTTGTGGTGCCTTCCAACCCTGACTGATTCTATGATTAATCAGGAAGTTTTTGCTAGAGAGAAGGGGAAGGGAGGGTGGAAGGCAAATGAAAAAGTCAAAAGAAATAAAAAGGCAATTTCCTACTGTTTCAAATCAAATTTCCCCAGGGGCTTCTGAAGGGTTAAAGCTTTCTATTTAATGAGAGGAAGTCAAAACTCTAGGCAGTGCAATATCATAGAATCATAGAATCAACCAGATTGGAAGAGACCTCCAAGATCACCCAGTCCAACCTATCCAAATGTATGGTGTTGGTGCCTCAGCCCCACGTGAACACCGTGGACATTCCACATGGCTGACATTTACTTGCCTTTCTTGAGCATCCAGGGGAATTAGCTCCAACTCCAAACAAACCAGCTGAGCAACAGCTGAGGGAAGGCAAAGAGCTTTCTCAGCACGACTCCAGCCTTCTGAGTCACAGCTAACATTTAATGGGGCTCTGTTACACCTCACGTCTGCAGCTTCCTACTGCAGCTGAACATCAGCCTCCTTTCAAGCGCTGTTTGCATGGCTGAGGTGTGAAATGCTGCTCTGCTCTTCTAAAGTGTTTATCTTAACGTGAACCTACTCAAGTATTTATAGCCTGTAATTCTGGGTCCTCCTGTTCCAGGCAGATGAAAATAGTAGGATTGGAGACTCCTTTTTTTTTAACAAGGAGCCACATGGAAAAGACAAGGGGTGATGGGGACAAGTTACTGCTGGGGAGATTCCAATTGGAGTCCAGAGGAAAACGCTTCCCTGTGAGAACTGCTGGACATGGCATTCATCTGCCAAGGGAAGCAGTGGATTCTCCTACATGGGACAGTTTCAGGACTCAGCTTAACAAAGTGCTGGGCCAGCTCACTGAAACTGCACCATCACTTGGAAAGGTTGGAGCAGGTGATCCTTAGGGTCCCTTCCAACCTGGCATTCTGGGATTCTGTGAAGCATACTCTTGATCTGCTTCATACACTGCTCTATGCCCTTGCAGGAAGACCTCTGATTCTCCTTTCAAGCTGGTTTAAAAGAGATAATGATTTTTAAATGAGAGATCACCCCAAATCATTTGCCCTGAGTCATCAAGTTGGCCTAGGATAGAGAATCCCTCCTTCTAGAATAGAACAGAATAGAATCAACCACGTTGGAAGAGACCTCCAAGATCATCCAGCCCAACCTAGCACCCAGCCCTATCCAGTCAACTCATCCAGTCTTTTCCTGAACCTTCTGTAAAGAAACAACTTTGATGGTGGCCTAAGATCTCCTGGCTCTGCTGACTTAAACTAAGCTGAAACACTTCTCCAGAGTCCAAGGACTCAGTTTGCATTAACAGGGCAAAAGAGATGAAAGAGCTGGAAACTCCTGCCCAGGAATGCTCTGGAAGGTGGAAGTGCTGCTGCAGTTATTTGGTTGCTAAGCCTTTCTCCAGCTAAATGTAAGAACTGTCATTAAGCTTTGGAATGATGCTGACAGTGTCACCACTTCAAGCAACTGGGCTTGCAAGTTCTAACAGGAGCAAAGCAAAAAGCAGGTCAAGGTTAATTCTCGGGCTTCACAAGGCATAAGACCACCTGAAGAGAAACAAATCCATACCATGGGCAGGCTTTTGAAATTAAAGCCTTTTGCAGGAGCAATCCCTCTGAAGCAGCTAATAAATTCCTCCTAGAGGCAAAGCAGGAGCAGAGAGAGTCTCAGAATCATAGAATCAACCAGGTTGGAAAAGACCTCCAAGATCATCCACAAAAACATGGGCCAAAAGAGAAAGCTTACTGGAGAAATAGAGGATCCTGCTCCTCTACTCTGAACAGCTGTCTTGCTGCATTTGTTTTTCTCACAAGGAGGTTAGTAGGAACATGAAACATTTCAGATCAGCTTAGATTCCAGTTTTGTTGTTACCTCTTTCACCACATTTGGTGGGAAAAGCTTCTGGATGTGAAAGTAACAGAATAAAATCAACATGACTTATTTTCCTTATCCTCATAGAAGACAACTTGGCAGATCAGCATAAAATGACAAGGAGATAAACTAGCTAACTTAGAGTCATAAAATCATAGAATGAGCCAAGTTGGAAGAGACCTCCAAGCTCATCCAGTCCAACCTAGCACCCAGCCCTAGCCAATCAACCAGACCATGGCACTGAGTGCCTCATCCAGGCTTTTCTTGAACACCCCCAGGGATGGCAACTCCACCACCTCCCTGGGCAGCCCATTCCAATGCCAATCACTCTCTCTGTGGAAAAACTTCCTCCTAACATCCAGCCTAGACCTCCCCTGGCACAGCTTGAGACTGTGTCCCCTTGTTCTGTTGCTGGGTGCCTGGGAGAAAAGCCCAACCCCACCTGGCTACAGCCTCCCTTCAGGTAGCTGCAGACAGCAATGAGCTCTGCCCTGAGCCTCCTCTTCTCCAGGCTACACAACCCCCAGCTCCCTCAGCCTCTCCTCATAGGGTTTGTGCTCCAGGCCCCTCCCCAGCCTTGCTGCCCTTCTCTGGACACCTTCCAGTACCTCAACATCTCTCTTGAATTGAGGAGCCCAGAACTGGACACAGCACTCAAGGTGTGGCCTGACCAGTGTTGAGTACAGGGGCAGAATAACCTCCCTCCTCCTACTGGCCACATTGCTCCTGATCCAGGCCAGGATGCCATTGGCCCTCTTGGCCACCTGGGCACACTGCTGGCTCATCTTCAGCTACTCTCTACCAGTACCCCAGATCCTTTTCTTCCTGGCTGCTCTCAGCCACTCTGTCCCCAGCCTGTAGCGCTGCTTGGAGTTGTTGTGGCCGAAGTGCAGAACCTTACACTTGGCCTTGTTAAACCTCATCCCATTGGTCTCTGCCCACCCATCCAGCCTGTCTAAAACACTGGTCCAGAAGAATATGGAAATACTGAGGGATGACAGAGTGAAGATGATTTGTCTTCACCTGGTGGAGTAGAAAAGAGCTTGGCTCAGCTACAGCAGAGCAGGATGATTTCAAGATTAGCACTACACACCAACAAATATTTTCATGTGCTTTCCCTCCCAGCTTGTTTTCATACCCAAAGCATTTATGCAGCAAGGCTGTTTAGCATAATTAATGGGGAAGATTCCCCAGAATAGCTGGTGTATAAATGTAGCTAAGGAGGTTTAAAATAGACTCCAGATTTCCACATGCTCAGTGGAGCTTTATCATGAGTCTTGGATGATGCCTGCAGCACTCCTGCACTGGTCTGAGTAACAAACACTGGGCTATGCTGGGCACCAGCTAAGGTGCAGAGAGCTTCCACAGGTAACATTTCTCATTGCAGCCCCTTGCAGGGAAGCGAGGAAAAGCTCCGTGGACCACTCTGTGCATCCTTTGCCTTGCACAAAGCACATCAGGAATGATCTTACAGCATCCTGCATCTGACCTGTCCAACGTCCTGCCTCACTCCCGAGGGGAAGGGAAGCCAGCAGGAGCTGCACGGATTGATTGCCAAGCAGCCCGGAGCAGCATCACCATGCCTGCTGTCACCTGCACCTCCCCTGCTAAGCATTCTGCGAAGCTCTAAGGGAATTTGGGAATTTTCGTGGGTGCCTGATCCCCTTAATATGTTCCAGCTGTTTAAAGATGGGATGATACATGGCATCTTCTGTCTTTAAACTGCAGGTCTGCTCCATTACAGATGTGCAGCTAAATGCCTGCTTAGAAGGCTAAAGGCACTGGTCTGCATTGCCCAAAAGGTGAAGCATCAGACATTGTCTGGGCTGATCTCCTGACTTGCTTTCCCAATATTTCGGGTCTGTGTATTACCCTCAAGCTCTCTGACCTACACATTATGATATGGAAAAGTGTCTTCACAGGAAGACAAAGAGAATTCTTCTTCTCCTGTATAAAATATTCACAGAATCACAGAATGCAAGGTTGGAAAGGACCTCAAGCATCATTTGTTCCAACCTCTAAGTCAGGTCTAAGTAAGATTTCAGAAGAAATTGCCTTGCAATTTGAGGACCAAGGGAGTGTTTGGCCACGTTCCAGCCAAAATGATCTCACAAAACCCTTTAGGAATTTCAGAACCATCATAAGTGTCAACTGCAGATGAAGGGACCCACTAACCATAACTCTGATGCAGAAGCTTAGGATTTAAAGGTGCACCCACAACACCTTGCCATGACACTGTTTCTATACCGTAACCCCTAGACCCAGTGTGCCAATTTTTAGCTGTGTTCCACTTCTTTAGGCATAGGTGAGAGGTGAAACTTAGCACATGCAGACTGCTCTAAGCAATCAATACTCAGAATCATTCCACTCACACCATCTTTGCCTTTTATATAAAAGCAAGTAGATGTTTGGTAAGCTTCGCTGTAAGAGATGAGCTCAGCAGCCTGAGTGGATTTCATACATTACAGAATCTTAGACAGGACTCCATAAATATCCCAACACAACTTCCATGGACCAGTGCATAAAGGGTGGCTACTAAGAAGATGGAGATTCCCTTTTTACAAGGAGTCCCATGGAAAAGACAAGGGGTGGTAGGGACAAGTTTCTGCTGGGTAGATTCCCATTGGACTTTGTCCCCACAAGAACAGTTGGACACTAGAATGATTTGTTCATATATTCATAGAATGGTTTGGGTCAGAAGGAACCCTGAAGATGGTCTAGTTTCAGCCTCTTGTGCCATGGATAGGGACACCTTCCACTGGAGCAGGCTGCTCAAGGCCTCATCCAACCTGGCCTGGAACACCTCCAGAGAGGGATCTCCCAAGGACAGCAGTGGATTCCCCTCCCTGGGACAGTTTTAATGCTCAGCTTGACAGGCTGCTGGGCCAGCTCATTGCAACTGCACTATCACCCAGAAAGGTTGGAGCAGATGATCCCTGGGGTCACTTGCAGCCTGGAATTGTGTGACTCCATACAGTCAGACACCTCTTTCTGTGTAGGTACAGCATTTCACTTGACATTCTGCCTTTGCTGAAATCCTGCTGTTCTCATCCACATTACTTACTGTGATAGAAAGCTCTCAGCTCTGCCGGAAGGTAACAGCACCACGCTGCTGAGTTCCATACCGCTCATCCCAGGAATTCAACTTCTCATGTCAGAGAGGATCAGCTGAAGATAACAACCTCTACTTCAATGATTTTGTGCTGGCCCACAGCAGATAAGAATCTGCTTGAAATATTTCCTAATACCTGTAACTGTCTGGACAAGAAACCACTGACATTTTCAGGAACAGTTCCTGGAATCACTCGTTTACTGGACAAAGCAACCCCAAACTTTGTCAGGCATTTTCAGTCTCCAATTTAACCAGACTCTTGATGTATTCTTTGATGCAGGAGATCAGGCAGACACTACTCTCATCTCTGATTCCATACAACAACCTGTCCCAAAGTGGTAACAGAATCCTAGAACAGCTCAGGCTGGAAGGGAGCTCAGAGATCATCTACTCTGGCCTCCCCACCATGGGCAGGGACACCTCTCAACTAGATGCAGCTGCTCAAGGCCTCATCCAACCTGGCCTTCAACACCCCCAGGGAAGAAGCAGCCATAACCTCCCTTGGTGGCCTATTCAGAGTCTCACCACCCTCATACTGAAGAATTTCTTCCTAAGATCTCAGCCTAACTCTGCTCTCCCTCAGCTTCAAACCATTCCCCCTCGTCCTGTCTCTAGGCACCCTTATGAAAACTCCCTTTGCAGCCTTTCTGTAGGGTTCCTTCAGGCTCTGGTAGGCAGCACTAAGGTGCCCCTGGAGCCTTTTCCTCTCCAGGCTGAACACCCCCAGTTCCCTCAGCCTGTCCTCATAGCAGAGGTGCTCCAGCCCTTCAGTCATCTCTGTGGCTTCCTCTGGACTTGCTCTATCAGGGTAAAAACCAGGAAACACCAAAAGGTGTTTGTTGTGGGCAGTGACCTCCTATGCACATGGCTACAATGGCTGCTGAAGGGAACTGCACCCAGCAGCATTTAAAGGCCAGGAACAGTCCAAGAAGAAACAACAGTAACAGTTCTGGATTTTGATCCAGGCTGACACAGACTCATTAAATTGTTCTGCTTGGAAAAGTCCTCTAAGGTCCAGTTCAACCATTCTCTAACTCTATCAAGGCTGGGGCTAAATCATGGCCCTCAACCCCACATCTCTGCCTCTTTGAAACATCTCAACGGATGATGACTCCACCACCTCCCTGGGCAGCCTGTGCCAGTCTTTGAGAACCCTTTCAGTTTCTTTTAATATCCAACCTCAACCTCCCCTGCTGCAACTCCATTTCTTCTCATCCTTTCATTTGCTACTAAGAGGACGAGTCCATGCCCCACCTGGCTCCAAGCCCTCAGGTAGCTGCAGACAGTGTAACTCCTGCTAGAGGCTGCACCTCCCTGCTTGGCTGCAAGAAGCTCACATTTTAAACCAGCATCCCTCCAGGCCTTCCTCGCTTCCTGCTTGCCTGCTCTTAACACAACTCTGCTCTTTTGTTTGTTATTGATCTCAGCCATGTACTAGATGTAATTCTCCCACTTAATCAGGCTCTGATTAACAGAGGATTAACAGCTTTGGGCCTCAGCACGACTGAATCCCCACAAGTGCTTCTTTACATTGATCCAGAATCCAATTAGCTTCTCTAAAATTACACAGCACCAGGAAGGAGACAATTAGCTGCAGGACAACAGCCTGTGTTAAAAACAATTATTTACGTGCTTCTTGCATCTTTTAAGTCACAATCCTTTCCTTTCCTTAAGTGCCTATTTGAGTCACGTTTTCTTTTCTCTGGCTATCTGGACTCACACAGGGAAAACGACTGGACTGCCTCTGACTGGAACAAAGACGATCAGAGGGCTGGAGGGTCTCAGCATCACTCCTACAAAGACAGGCTGAGAGTTGGGGCTGTTCAGCCTGGAGAAGAGAAGGCTCCAAGAAGACCTTAGAGCAGCCTTCCAGTACCTGGAAAGGGCTACAGGAGAGCTGAGGAGGGACTTCTGACAAGGGCATGGAGTGGTAGAATGAGAGGCAATGGTTTTAAATCAGAGCAGAGTAGATTTACTTGGACATGAGGACAAAGTTCTTCACTATGAGGATGGTGAGACACTGGAGCAGGCTGTCCAGAGAACATCTCATCCCTGGAATTGTTTAAGACCAGGTTGTGAGCAATCTGCTCTAGGGGGACTTGTGCCTGCCCATGGCAGGGAGGTTGGAACTAGATGATCTTTAAGGTCGCTTCCAATTTAAGCCACTCTAGGATTCCATGCCAGGGATACTAAGGGATTAGGGCAAACATTACATAAAATACTCTAGAATTTATGACAAAAAAAGCTTATTTGGACTTTCTGAAGATCTATGAATGATCACTTTTAATCTCCTTAACTATGACACAGGTATTGAATTTGGAGTTCCTTGTCCTTGTGATAAGTTCACAGCCAAAAAGTGAGAGTCACAGAAATACCTCTGAAGTTACCTGATCTCCGCTGCTCAGTAGGGCCCTACTGCAGCCTGGCTGTGAATAACAAAGAGCAGTTGGCAGTTTGGGTTTTGTCTTTGGGAACAATGGCCAGCCCCAGGCTCGGAGAGCCCACTCTGCATTTAATTTCTGTCTAATTTATCTTTCAAAGCAAAACCATCCCAGAACTGGTGCTAACCCTCCCACTTCTGAAAGCATTCTTTCCAGTAAGAAAGGAAGCAAATTTATTTTGAGGAGACAATTGCCAATCTATTTCTGAAACAAAGCAATGCCTTCAAAACAGTAACCGTTTATAGGGTCTAAATTCACTCTTTATCTCCCATAGCCATAGAACGGCTGAGGTTGGAAGGGATCCTAGAGATCATCCACTCCAACCTCCTCACCGTGGGCAGGGACTTCTCAATTAGAATCAGCTGCTCAAGGCCTCATCCAACCTGGCCTTGAACACCCCCAGGGAGGAGGCAGCCACAACCTCCCTGGGCAGTCTATTCTCTAAGATCCACTCTAACCCTGCTCTCCCTCAGCTTCAAACCATTCCCCCTTGTCCTGTTTCTAGGCACCCTTATGAAAAGTCCCTCTGCAGCCTTCCTGCAGGATCCCTTCAGGTATTGGAATGCAGCCCTACGGTCTCCCCAGAGTCTTCTCCAGGCTGAACACCCTCAGCCTATCCTCATAGCAGAGGTGCTCCAGCCTTTGGATCACTGTTGTGGCCTCCTCTGGCCTCGCTCCAACAGCTCTGTGTCCTTCTTATGCTCCAGTATCAGAGCTGAGGTCTCAGCAGAGCAGAGCCAAGGGGCAGAATGCCCTCTCTTACTCTGCCGCACTCCTCTGGCTACACAGCTGCTTTCTGGGCTGCATGAGGGCACTGCTGGCTCCTGGGGAGCTCCTCAGAAACCAACAAGTCTCTTTCTTCACAGCTGCTCTCAACCCACTCCACACTCAGCCTAGATTTGTGCCTGGGGTTGCCACGTTACTCAGGCATCATTCCAGCGTTCTCCCTGGCTGGCTCTCCACCTTAACCAATGACCTGGACACCTCCTATCAAAAGAGAGCTCTAAATTAACTCCTTATTCAACTGAATCAACAGACCAAATCTGGGCATCTACTTGGAAAAATCTCCCCTCACTTGGTAGGTAATAACCCCCACTGAATCCCACAATATTCCTTCACACAAAACACACAAACAAACCCAAACTAACAGAAGGGGAAAAAAAAACAACAAAACACAAAACAACCAAACAACAACAAGCAAAGCAAACCCAAAAGGGTAGTTATTTTTAGGGAGAGAAGGAAGAAATAAATCAAATCTCTGCACCTTCAGCCTGGATTGCTGCGAGTTGTCCTATCTGAGGATGAGGTGGCACTGACTGAAGGAGTCTAATTGCTGCCAAGACTAAATGCCCACCTAATTTGTAGTAGAGGCAACAATTACAGTGAACTACTCAGTGGAAGAGAACTGAATAAATTATGTAGTGCAAGGCTCCTAGCTTGATAGTCACAGCTCTGGAGAGGACTGGAGGCTTGAAAGTCTTCTCTTCCCATGACAGCTATTTTTTCACTTGGGTCATGAGCATGCCCCTGGGATAAACTGGACAACATTCCAAACACCTTCATTATACCATGCAATGATAAAAAAAAGCAACACCCCCGCACCCTCCCCCCCTCCAAAAAGCAAACCACACTCAAGCCAAACCAACCAACAAACCCAAGAGATTACATCAGTACTCGATCACTTTCAACAACAGAAGCATCACTCTAAGCCAGTTGCAGCAGATGATGGTTAAGTTCCCTCTTCCACAGATGGGTAGAACCACCAGGATATGCAGAGGCAAGCAGGAAGCACTTTTCACAAGCGGCTGTCAGATTCCAGGCAGGCTTATTAAAACAATCAACCTTCTTCCTTGCTGAGTAATGCAGCTAGAATCAGTGCTGACTCTTGTCTGGCAGCCTGGTTTGGGAATTGGTTCAGAGCTCAATGTTACTACAGTACAAATAGATTTCACTTCTTGAAGGAAGATCCAGACCTGCCTGATGCTGACCTGTGCAACCTGCTCTAGGTGGTCCTGCCCTGGCAGGGGGGTTGGACAAGGTGATCTCCAGAGGTCCCTTCCAACCCCTGTCATTCTGTGGTGTGTCTAAAAGAGTGCTTCTTGAAAGCTCTAAGCAACACAAATCTCACTTTGCTGTTTTCCACTGTTCAGATTTTGCTTTCTAGGTTGTCAAATGACAAAACCCCTCCCACGTTACCCATGGCAGGGCTGGATATTAGCCTGACTTTGCTACAAGAGTGTCTGTTTGGTGAACTGCCAATGAGGCACTGGAATCATTTCAGTCAGAAAAGACCTTTAACTTCCCCCTACCCCAGCCCCAGCCCTTTTCCCTTCGTATACAAACCCAAAGTCCAACTCATGCCATAAGCAGACATCTTTTTACAGTGAGGGCGGAGAGACATTGGAACAGGTTGTCCAGAGAGGCTGTGAATGCTCCCTCCCTGGAGGTATTCAAGGCCAGGTTGGATGAGGCCATGAGCAACTTGTTCTAGCGGGAGGTGTCTCTGCCCATTGCATGGGAGTTGCAACCTCTGAGGTCCCCTCCAACCCAAAGCATTCTGTGAGTCGTACTTGCCTTTAGACCAAGCTGAAGCCAGGATTACAGCCCACATTACATAATGCAGTCATTATTCTCCTTTCTACCTCATTATTTTGAGTCAAATAACCCAATCAGAAATGCATTTTCCCATTGATAGGATCCTGATTGTGAACAGAGAACCATTAAAGCACTTAAAAAAGCAACCATTACAAATGATTTAGTCCTTTGAAATATTGATTCTTAACAGGAGAGATTTTCCAGCATCCTTTATTAGAGTCACTGCCCATCACTGAAGAGTCTTTCCATGTGAACTCTGTGAACTTATGAAAAGAGAAAAAGGTTTGTTTCAGCCCATGCTTCTTTTTTTTTCCCATGAAGTCACCTTTCTTTTGCAGAAGGCAGTTCCCTTGACATTGCAGTGTACTCTGAGTGAATGCAATAAGGCTGCAAGCAAAAAAAAACAAAAAGGAAGGGATTTTATTCCTTTCTCTTAAGATTTTTGTTCTTAACAAAAAAAAAAAAAAAAAAAAAGGATAAAATTTGGTTTGTCACAAACCTAAGAAAAACTAAAGATTGTTCTGGAATAATAAACTCCATTTCTTTCATTACTTCCAAGGTCTCTCATAGGTGACTGTGGCAGAAAACCAAAGCACAGTCACCAGTGAAAGCAGCGTAGCCCAGTTGGAAAACAGGAAGAGTAAAACCTGTAAAATCAGAGCAGGTAACTCAGTGTGTGAGACAGCAATTATTTGTTGTGGCAAACTCTGAGCAATTGTCAAAAGGGGAACTGCTGCAGCAGGACTTTCAGCTGCTTCGTTTCCTTCCACAGAGGCCCACGACTAGGTGGGAGCAGGGTGACTTCTGGAAAAACTCCCTTTTCAGCCCCCAGAGCACAATGGGCCCTAAGTAACAGGACGAGAAGCCTCTCTGCAGTACTTTTGCGGGGTTTAATTGGGCTTCACAGTACTGTTAGGTAGGACCCGAGAGAATGGAAAGGGTAGTTGCGGTCTCCAGCACCCATCCAACCCTTCGCTTCTCAGCCAAGTACCCAATGAAGAGGTGGTTATGTTGGTTACTCCACATCAGATGAACCAAGATCACCAGCTCACTTCTTAAAGACCGAGGAAGAATTGCTTTAGTTTCAAATAAGAAGGAAAGTAGTGAATATAGAGTTTAGCCCAAGAACCCAGAGGTGGAAGAGGTTCTCCTTTCAGGAGTTCTTGTTCTGACTCATTTAAAAGTAATCTCCTGTCTTATCTGCCTTCTGGTGCACATGTCAGTGCTGTGGCTTCCACATGTGACCCAGCAGCATCTCAAGACAGCATCTGCCCTTTGGTCTCTGGATCATTAACAAATACAATCGTCAGCTTTGCCTGACAGTAATTGTTGGTTCACATCTATTAATCTGTTTGTTGTAAGATGATCATTTCAATCAGAATCCAGGACTGAAAAGAATTCTTTTTAAATAACAAAAACCAAAGCTTAAAACCAGTTTGCTTAACTAGGTCTAGAATTTATTACTCCTGAGAGAACAAAGATACAAAACACATGTGAAAACTACACAAAGATTTCTACAAAGTAAAAAGTAGAAAGAAAAAAAAAGGGGAGGGGAGGGGAAGCTACAGCTCAGTGGTTACACAGAAATGTATGGCATGCATTAAAATACTGTCAATTCATGAAGGGTATTTTTTTTAAGTGCAAATGGTCTTTTTTTTTCCCCCCCTCTTTTAAACAGTTCCCACTGGGAGAAAAGAAAAAGAATATGCAAATCGATAGCTAAGTTGTACACTCGTCATAGGATCGGAAAGACACCAACACCAATCTATGCATACACACATCAACAGGTCTGAAGTACATCTGGTGGCTTTGTCAGTCGTAGGCACTGGGTACAAGTCTGTTCAAATACTCAGCTGCAGAAATTAAGTGGTAGAGCAATATAGAACATTTCTCAAATACTACTAAGGAAGGAATTCTGCTTTTCAAATACCGAGAGGCTGAACCCGTTTGCGTCGCCATTTATAAGCATCCAACAGCCCAAGAGAGATATTTACAGATCATCAGCCCGTACAGATCAAGAACAGTATCAAATACTCCTTGTGTAAGAAGATAAATAGCTCCCACATCACACAGAAATGTGATCATACAAATTATGGCACCGCCTAGGGTCGTGAAACATCAACCAAAACATAAATGCAGCACATAGATAACCTCTTCTTCTATTTTACAGTAAAATGTACAGTGCAAAGACTGGGAAATGGCAATGGCACAACACCCATTGTCCCCAAACTCTTCTTTCTCCTAATAGCAAGGAGAGAGATTTTTTTTTGGAGTCCATGTCTAGAAAGAAATTCCACACTTCAGCCTCAGGCTAATATTGCTCTGTGATATTGCTAAGACCAAGATGCTTAAAAAAAGATAAACCCCACAAAACCAAAACCAACTTACAGAGGGTCCTCAAAATTTACCTATTTCACACCTGAATGTTCTGGGAGATGCAATTCCTCTGTGTGGCAAAACATAGCTTAAAAAAAAGGGGAAAAAAAAACAACCCAACAACCAGAACCTGAAAAAATAAACCCCACAAAACAAAACCAACTTACAGAGGGTCTTTAAAATTTACCTATTTCACACCTGAATGTTCTGGGAGATGCAATTCCTCTGCATGGCAAAGCATAGCTTAAAAAAGGGGGAAAAAACCAACCTAACAACCAAAACCCAAACCAGAACCAAACCCTGAAAGCCAACATTTTTGAGTCACTAATAACCTCCTTTGGGTCTTTAAAATTTACCTATTTCACACCTGGGGGGAAAAAACCAACCTAACAACCAAAACCCAAACCAGAACCAAACCCTGAAAGCCAACATTTTTGAGTCACTAATAACCTCCTTTGGGTCTTTAAAATTTACCTATTTCACACCTGAATGTTCTGGGAGATGCAATTCCTCTGCATGGCAAAGCATAGCTTAAAAAAAGGGGAAAAAAAACAACCCAACAACCAAATCCCAAACCAGAACCAAAAAAAATAAACCCCACAAAACAAAACCAACTTACAGAGGGTCTTTAAAATTTACCTATTTCACACCTGAATGTTCTGGGAGATGCAATTCCTCTGCATGGCAAAGCATAGCTTAAAAAAGGGGGAAAAAACCAACCTAACAACCAAAACCCAAACCAGAACCAAACCCTGAAAGCTAACATTTTTAGTTTGAGTCACTAATAACCTCCTTTTCTGAAAATGGATTTTTTTTCTTCCCTTTTGGTCTGCCTTTTTTTCCTGTTGTTCCAAATCAAAGCTTCTCCATTTCAAACTGGAACCGTCACCACCACGACAATTTTTTTGTGGCGTAATTAAGGTTCCTGCTAAAGCGCTTCCAAAAACTGCCAACCCCTAATGGTGTATCTCATGGTGAACAGAGAAGCTGGAAGGCAGCAGAGGAGCTCTTTGAGCTCCAAAGGCCCAGATCCTGTTTTCTACTCCTAGGGTAAGGAGTGAGATGGTTACAGCATGTGGATGTATTCTAAAGGTTTGCCTGCGCGTGGCCCTTTCTGGCCGCGTGCCAAACCCAAACAAAAGGACACTGTCCCAGGCAACCAGAAATCTTAACAGTTAGCACAGGCTAAGGCATTGGATTTGATCTTTTTTTTCCCCTCTTTTTGTTTAAAAACAAAAAAAATTAAGGTGCAGAGAGAATTATATCATTTTTTTCCCTTGTTTTTAGTGGATGCCAAATATTGATGAAGAGTGCCAAGGAAAGGTAGTTCTACAGCAAAGGAAAGACTATTAAAATCTAGAAATACCTGAATCGGATCTTTGATATCCAGGTTTTTCCTGATTACCTGCCAAAGGAGTTGGGGGCGGATAGTTGGCGTCTGTGAGCTTACTGCTGTCTGGTGGTGGTGGTGTTGGTGGCGGTGGTAGCAAAGTGCTGTTAGGGCTGCTAATATCTCCTTCAGCCACAAGAGTCAAGTCTGCCACGTTCTCATCGTCTACCATCTGGATGCCTTCAGCCTGCAGTTCTCTTGACTGCCTTTTCCATACTGTTGCACTGTTTTCCTGTGCGTGCGGAATTGGAGACAGTGCAGGACTAAAAGGAGCGCTGAAAGTCTTCTGGCTGTGGAGTGCTGCCAAAGCTGATTTGTGTTTTTCAGAGGAACCTGTTTTCTTAGCTGAACTCTCACTCGAGTTTTGCATGGACTCCTGTTTTCCACTTGGTGATGGACATCCATCCCTGCCATCGTGTTTGGAAACTCGCCTGTTGAGGCCCTTGGGGCCTGCAGGAGTAGATGAGCATGGTTCAGGTGGTCCAGTGGGTGGCAAACGAAGAAAGTCAGGAAGAACAAGGTCTTCTTTCCTTAGCAGTCCACGTTGGTCATCTGCTCTGTTACTTTGTGCTTTGGATATCAGTTCAAAAAATTCTATTGGGGGAAAAACCCAAAATTGACAAGTTTTTGTCAGAAAGTGCAATGCCATTACAACACAAACTTTCAGCACATTCATTTTCCATGAAGATCTTCAATTCTCTCAATGCTGCCTTGAAAGAAGATCCCATGTTAATGAGGGACTTTTTCAATGGCAGCAGTGCTCGCTAGCATCACTATAATTAAGACCATCAGGACTGCTATTGTCAGGGCTTTGCAGTGCAGAACAGCTGCAGCTCACTGAGCCTTGAACGCATCTTCTATTTTATGCACTTATCCAATCTGTACACACACAAAGGACGTTTGAATTCTTTGTACAAGACAAGGCTCTGCTCTTACTGACAATGGGTGCACACTTCTGTATTCTGGATGGGTTTTTTGGTTTACCCATCTTCACTCAAAAATAGCCATGCCACTTGAAAATCCAAAGATGCAAAAGGTTGCAGACTTCCTCATTATACTGAATCGCTCTCAGCTTAGTAATACTTTAATCACAGTTTAACACCATAGCATAGTTTTAACCCAGGGAGCTATCATCACAGGGCATGATCAGATGATGGTTTAAGTATAACTCCTCCTTACTTTGTGCTGCAGTGAATCAGTAGCACGCAGACAGTCGACAACCATCAAAGGAGCCACGGCTAAAAGCCACGGGACAGCTTCTTTATAGAGTTTTTAGTGCAACTAGAAGTGATTTTTTCTGATCATGTCCTTAATGATGTCAAATGGTGTAATAGGCTTTTCATATATGTATAAATAAGAGTCATGATAAATCACCACTATTCTAGAAAGTCTCAAAACTTGGCAACAAGAAACCTAGCAGTTGTAAGCCAAGAAAGGATACCACTCCTCAAAACAGAAGCATTGCAACCATAAACCACCTCTTTGGTACAGAACATCTAAATAGAAAAATATGTCATTTCTCCAGCACAGAGAGACTCTGCATGGCCTCAGTTTGCCAGAAGCAAGCACTGAAACTACACAATATTAAAAATGCTTAGAAAGAGCCATCTCCAACAGATAACTTAAAAATCAATAGTTCCAACCCAGCCTATAAATACTGTTTGAAGCGAAAGCCATTACAAAATGAAGCGCAGAAGCTTAGCGTCAGTTCTAACGTAGCACAATATGCACTTGGATGACCTTATCCCTACCCCCCTGTTCATATCTGGCAGCCTCTGCATGTGTAAAAATGAACTTCTATTTTTTTTTCTTTTTAGGTTTTGCTGGTTGGTTGTGGTTTTTTTTTGGAGCTAGCATGCTTTGTCATATGCCATAAACCCTGGGACACAGCCAAAGTGGAAGCTTCCAAATGCTTCTTATTGCCAAAGTTTTGCTAAATGGCAGTATGCATATTAAAACATGCAACGTTTCTCATCTGCATCACACACACACACACACACAAATTAAACATGTCCCACTGAAATGTCACACTTCATAGAGCAGTTGTTGGTTGTTTGGGTGGGTTTTGTTTGGTTGGGTTTTGTTTGGTTGGTTTGTTAAATGCCAAACTTCATCGAACAGTTGTTGGTTGTTTGGGTTGGTTTTTGTTTGGTTGGTTTGTTAAATGCCAAACTTCATAGAGCAGTTGTTGGTTGTTTGGGTGGGTCTTGTTTGGTTGGGTTTTGTTTGGTTGGTTTGTTAAATGCCAAACTTCACAGAGCAGTTGTTGGTTGTTTGGTTGGGTTTTTGTTTGGTTGTTTTCAGTAAAAAACAAACCAAAAACCCCAACAGTTTACAACATTTTGATTAGGGATTTTTTTTTCCCCTAATGTGCAAAAATGTCACAAAATTCAAAATTAAAAAGTAAAGAAAAAAAAAAATAATTAAAAAAAAAAAAGGAATAATTAAGAAAAAAAAAAAAGGAGAAGAAAAAAAAAGTGAAAGCTTCGAATTCTGAAGTTTTCAAATTATGTTAATGCTTTACTCAGCCCTAGGAAGAAAAATGAAAACATTAAAATAAGGAAAAACAAAGTTAACAAAACAGTAAGCAACAGAAAATAATCTCAAGTGCACTACTAGTTTGTAATAACTCTTCCTTCAGCAAACATCTACTAAGCAATTAAAGCCTCAGCCACAGAACCTCTTTCAGTTCCCATCAGTGGGCACTGAGTCAGAGATGAACACTCGTTGGCTGCGTAGCTGTGCATAAGCAGGTGATGGATATGCCTTTTAGGTAACATCGGCAGCAAATTTGAATCTGGGGGGGGACGGGACATCTGTCCTCTGATTTCCTTTTCTGCTTGGGAAGATAGGGAGAGACATGCAGGACTGGTAAGCCAGGCAATTACTTCAGTGAATGCCCCAGGGCAGAGGGTGCTACGTCAAGATTTCTACTGCTACATCATTTTTATTCCTCTTTCTCTCACAGACATCATTCTATAAGCACACAAATCCTGTCTGAAGTCCTTTTCCACTGATGCCACCACATCTACTCAGATGTAATTAGAGGTGAAAAAGGGACTGTGAACATACGAGATCACCAATACCCCCTTCGCTTAGATCTAATCACCACAGCAGTTACTGAATAGAAACCAAGCTTTTATTCATGCTCCTCACAGCCATCACCTTGCACTGCCCTGACTGACAGAGACTTGAGCAGATAATTGTCAAAACTTCTTACCTGAGCAAGTTAGGGTCTACACCCTTTTGCAGAATGCTTTTCAGTGACTTGAAGTCTTATCTAAAGGTGAAGAGAAAGGCAAGCTTCTACATGGCTTGCAAAGGGTATCAAACGGGACATTCAAGTGCAAGCCAGTACCTAATTCCGCCTTCCTTTACCTGAAGCAGGCAGCTTCCACTTTGCAAACCCCACATCTATCTATAGCTACGCTTAACCTTTGTCCCTCGAGCTTCAGCAGTGACATAGTCAAACACAGTACCCAACAAAAACAGAAGGATGATGATGATGAATTTCACAAGGCAGCATTAAACACACAGCACCGTTTGCCACACAGACACAACATCTCATTGCTCTAAGACTACTTTAGGTTAAGATGTAAGCTATAAAGTTCACATACCCTCTGCTTCATCCAAATTTATTTTCTGACATTTTTTTTTCCCCATCTTTGCAATAGAGTCTTCTCTCTTTGCCAGCCGGACTTCCCTAGCATTTTTTCCATTTTCTCCTTTCATTTTGATAGAATTAGACTTTCCTAGTGATCTTCCCTCTCCCTGCATCAGAAGGAAAGTTAAGGTACCACTTACATTGAAGCTGCATCATTCTGTACATCATAATGGCCTAAGTGCATAAACAAAAGTTACTTGGAAAACACAATCGTCTGAACGCCACTACAACCCATGTTTTAACTGCAGTGCTGCAAAGAACATTTGCCACAGCAGTTGCCCAGAAGGAATCAACAAATGCAATATTGTTTACTCTGAAGAATTCACATTACAGAAAGGGCCTTTGGATTTCAGGCTAATTCAGCTGCTTTCAAATATAGATAAGCCCATGAGACATGACACAACGAAGACAACACAGCCGAAGAGCTTTTTGACTCATAGTCATGAAGACAAAGTTCTCACAAAGAAATGCTGTTGACAGTGGGGAAATGTCAGATGAGTTACAGCTACCCTCAGTTGAGTTACAGCATTTGGCAGCTTTTAGGATAGAATTCCAGAAGGAAACAAAAGGGACAAAAATCACTGCAGAAGACTTACAGTGGACACTTGGCTTCTTGAAGTGGTGACAGTTGCAGTTGGTTTGACTGATGCACTTTTCTGTTTATCTGTAAACACTGGACAGAAACACACCTTCCATAACTACAAACATCTCATTTCCAAGTGAAGTTATATTTAAGCATCACTGATGTACAAACCAGATATTTTGATTAAAAAAAAAACAACAAACCTTTGGCTTTAAAAGTGAAGGTGTACTCAGAAAATAAAGAGTGAGCACAGTTGGTATCCCTGTCACTCTTCACCTAAAACCTACCAGAATCTCCATCTTCACATTTTCCTAATGCTGGTAATAAAATAGGGGAAGTTTAAAGTAGAAGTTAAAGATGCTGATGTATAGGCTGGATGTTGGGAGGAAGTTGTTGCCAGAGAGAGTGATTGCCCAGGGAGGTGGTGGAGTCGCCGTCCCTGGAGGTGTTCAAGAAAAGCCTGGATGAGGCACTTAGTGCCATGGTCTGGTTGATTGGACAGGGCTGGGTGATAGATTGGACTGGATGATCTTGGAGGTCTCTTCCAACCTGGTTGATACTATGATTCTCCTACATTTTCAGTTGATTTAAATCAAAGAGCTAATTATTCATTTTGTAATTCTACAATTCAGAATTTAAAGAAGAAGGAAAAAATAATTCAGACCACCAAAAAGTCGTGGAGAATCTTTCCCAACCTGTTCTATGCAACTATTTTTTAGACATGGCCATGTCCTCCTGGTCTGCTTCTACATGGAGTAGTTCAGCCTAGTGAGGAGAGGACTCTGGAAGGACCTTAGAGCTGTCTTCCAGCACCTGAAGGGACCCTAGAGGAAGGCTGCAGAGGGGCTTTTCATACGGGTGTCTAGAGAGAGGACAAGGGGAAAATGGTTTGAAGCTGAGGGAGAGTAGAGTTAGGCTGGATCTTAGGAATAAGTACAAGGGTGGTGAGACTCTGGAATAGGCTGCCTAGGGAGGTTGTGGCTGCCTCCTCCCCGGGGTGGGGGGTATTGAAGGCCAGGTTGGATGAGGCCTTGAGCAGCTGTGTCTAGCTGAGAGGCTTCCCAGCCCATGGTGGGGACAGAGTAGATGATCTCTAGGGTCCCTTCCAACCTGAGCTATTCTATCAATCCATGATACGATAAATGGCTCTTTCCAACTACATCAGCCTACTGGCACAGGTTGCCCAGGGAGGTTGTGGCTGCTTCCTCCCTGGAGGTGTTTAAGGCCAGGCTGGATGAGGCCTTGAGCAACCTGCTCTAGTGGGAGGTGTCCCTGCCTATGGCAGGGGGTTGGAGCTGGATGATCCTTGAGGTCCCTTCCAACCTAAACCTTTCTATGATTCTGTGATTCTATGACATAAGAAATATACTAACTGAAGACTGAGCTGCAAACACAGAATTCTGGCTTTTTTTTTTTGCCACTGCTATACTGCCACAAACTCAGGCTACTGCTAGAATGATCCTGTGATTGAGGCTTTTACAGCAGCTGGCAGCACACAGGATTCCAGTTTCCCCTTGTAAGACTTCAATCATCCACAAGAGTATTTAGATTTAGCTCTATTTTCAAAATGACAATTGGTTCTGCTTCCCAGAAAAATGACAAATCTGATTCCCCTCAATAAACCTCCACCTTTATGCTCTTACTTCTCTCCCAGAGAGGATCTCTGCCCTTCCATAATTTAATTTAACCACATCGAATTTCATTTTAGTAACTAAGTGTTCTATGTCTATAAAAAGGTCTCCTAATGAAATCAACCCTTTACTCTCAAGGCTGCCTCTATTAAACGAGCATGTTAATTGTGTCAAGAGCTGTTCAGCTGATCAACTTCTCATTTTTCAAATTATTTTGTCCAGGGAAATCACAAATAACATCATTTTTAGCATTATCTCACAAGCAGACATGTAGGTTCAGCTGCTTTTTCATATTAAAGAAGGGAGTCCTCATAGCAGAAGAGAGAGCTACTGCACAAACTGCATCTCTTTTACTTGCACAGAATGTTTCTTATTAATGAATTAATGGCCAGGTTTAGAGAATTTATGTGGCATTTGATTTGCATGACTATTCTTAGGCACTCTATCCCTGAACATGTGTGAATCCATGGCTGAGCACAAGTCAAATATTCAAGTATTAGCAGTGTAAAACTGCCTACAGCAACAGTGAAGTGCTTGCTATCAACAAGCTCTGCTGTCCTCATCATGAGAAGGACACAGAGCTCTTGGAAAGAGTTCAGAGAAGGCCACAAAGATGATCCAAAAGCTGCAGAACCTCTGCTATGAGGACAGGCTGAGGGGAGCTGAGGGTGTTCAGTCTGGAGAAGACTCCAGGGAGACCTCAGAGCTGCCTTCCAACACCTGAAGAGATCCTACAGGAAGGCTGCAGAGGGACTTTTCCTAAGGGTGTCTAGAGACAGGACAAGGGGGAATGGTTTGAAGCTGAGAGAGAGCAGGGTTAGACTGGATCTTAGGAAGAAATTCTTCAATATCAACGTGGGGAGACTCTGGAATAGGCTGCCCAAGGAGGTTGTGGCTGCCTCCTCCTTGGAGGTTTTGGATGAGTCCCGCAGCAGCCTAGTCGAGAGGCATCCCTGCCCATGGCAGACAGATTAGAGTAGATGATCTCTGAGGTCTTTTCCAAGCTGAGCAGTTGTAGGGTTCCATGAACAGATGAGTTTCATCTTCAACCTTCACAAGCTGCACTCATTTTTAGTGAAAAGGAACATATGCTACAGGTGACATATCTAAATTTCATCACATGGACCTCGCCTCCCCATCAAGAGAAGAAACTAATCCAAGTCAACTGACTGGATGTTGGAAATAAAAATCTTTATGTCAACTTACCTCTACCCTTTGTTGGCTCTTTTTCATCCAGAACCACCCGCTGACCATCCAGATTAGATATAGGGACACCAAGATCAAGTGGTTCCTGCTCACCATTCTAAAGTCGGATCACAGTTTGTATATAATAGAGAAAAAGCTGTTTTCAGAACAAATTTATGCAGTCTGACATTTTTTTGGAGGAGAAAAAGCAAAGCATTTTTATATTTTGGTGTAGCCTTGGTATTTCTTCTACTATTCTAGAAATATTTATTCAGTTTGGATTTTGAGGGGGCAAAGAATCCACAAGGAGAAAAAGATGATCTGGTTTACAAGGGTGTACAAATAGTCCGCACTGTGTATGTTCAGCAAAGCATGTTTTCCAGAGGGAGTCTGTGCTAGTTTGAGCCTAGCTGGGATATTGTGGTGAGAGGAATTAGATGATAGGCTGTGAAAAGGAAACAATGCCGATGGCTACTGCACTCATAGGCTTGCTGAGATGTGTAAGAACAAGGACATAAATGTAGATAACAGAGTTGCTCTCTGTCTCTTGGGGCTGCATGAACTTCTCTCTCCCTAACTTGCTGCCTGACTAATTCTTCTGCTTCCTAATGCCCCTGCCCGACCCTCCAAACTCACCTTTGAACACAAGGCAAAGTCTGGGGTAAGGTAGAGGGGTGGGGAGAAGGTGGAAGGGTGGTTGGGAGCCCCGTCTGGGGACTCTGGTTTCTGGGAGGGGTGCGGTGCTCCTGTATTACTTTTTAACTTGTCTATTTCTGTCTGTAGCTGTATAGATTGTAAATATCTGCTTGCATATTGTGCTAAGCTGTAAATATAAAGCTTCATTCTTCAGTTTCCAGATTGACTGAGTCTAGTCTGGGTGATTTTCCCAAGTGTGAGGAGATGAGTCCGAGATGATTTTCTACTCTAAACTGGGTGTAACTTGGCAATGTTACCATTTTCTCCAGGTGATGTTATATACATTTCTATTCATGTGTTGTGCAATTTATTTTATGAAATATGGGCTGGTTCAGCCAAAACATTGTAGAAATCTGCCAAGGAAGTACCCTTCCATTCCTTGATATTCCATCACAATGGAATCACAGAGGAAAGGCTGGTCAAGGATTTATTGGTAGAGAATTCAGACCAGGCTTTATCTGCAGAAACTTTATGTGAGAGGCCTTTAATGGTTCCCAGGATAATGGAACAATACTTTTAGCTAATCTTAAGCAAATTTCCCTGGCCAATAATGGGAAAAGCTGCACTCTGGAAGAAACTGGGTTCAGGTTCTACTGTTTAGGATATTTAATTTATTCTGAACGATAACAGAAACCAGATGCAGACAAAAGCTTTGAGTTAGCTACATTTAAGCACAATAGTTATGATCACTGTGCATTTTCATCTCAACCTGTCGTTATAAATACAGATTTTAATGTCTAATTAGAATGATAGGAATAATTCCAGGGACTATTATATGATCTTCTCCAGATAAAAAAAGACTGCAGCTTGAATTACATCAAAAGATACTTACTAGTCTTGCCACAAGTTCATTCAGATTTAAACCATATTTGGCAACCACAGGCCTTAAGACCTCTGTTACAGGTTTGGTGGGTTTAGCCTTTAGCCCAACGGATCGATTGATTGGAACCAGATCCAGCCTGAAACACATCAATCCCAATATCAATGAAATATTCCAATAAATAAAATATGTCTCCTCCCTGGAACTGTTCAAGGCCAGGTTGGATGAGGCTTTGAGCAATCTGGACTAGTCGAAGCTGTCTCTGCCCGTGGCAGAGGGTTGGAATTAGATGATCCTGAAGGTCCCTTCCAACCCAAACCATTCTATGACTTCTGCCTTCTGCAAGAAACTTAACTCCAACTTTGTCTTTCCTATTTCTTTTGAACACATCAGCTACTGAACAGAGATGATCATTTCAATCATTAGCTGGTAATTGGCACTGAAGTGGCAGACATTCAGGTAACCAAGTGTACCCACAAAGTAGTGATCTTCTGTCTGAAAACACTCCAAATATTTGAGTGGCTTTGCTTACACATTGTCTACCCACAGAAGGGAATCACCTAGAACATTTCTCCATCTTAATTAACACACAAGTAACATATGGTGCCACCCACTTAGAGTTGCTTTTTAATTTGCCATCTCCACAAACTCACACCTCATAAGAGACTGCTCAATCTCCATTTGGAAATCAAATATGCTCTATCACAGTCAGTAAACTGAAGAACCTTAAACAGGAACTAGTCCTGCTTCCTAAAGAAAAGCAATACAAAGCCAAAATGAAGAATGCCTGGCAAACAAAATCAGATCAGTCCAAAAGCATCACTCAATAACATAACACAAACATTCTACCTCATTACTTTGTCCTAAACTAATTACTTCAGGAGTTTTCACAGCACTAGTTTGTATTTTTAGAATTTCAGAACATTAAAACATTTTATGGCATTCTGGACAAAAAAAACAGTACTTGAAAAACTGGATAAGAGAAAACAATATTGGACAGTACTGGGGCACCTTTCCTGTGGAGATAGACTGAGGGAGTTGGGGCTGTCCAGTCTGGAGAAGGGAAAGCTACAGGAAGACCTTTTTGTGGCCTTTCAGTATCTGAATGGGGGCCTACAGGAAAGCTGGGGAGAAGCTTTTTACAAGAGCTTGTAGCAACAGAGTGAGACGGGATGGCTTTAAGCTGTAAGAGAGATTCAGACTGCAGATTAGGAAGGAATTATTTACAGTGAGGGTGGTGAAACATTTGAACAGGTTGCCCAGGGAGGTGGTGGATATCCCCTCCCTGGAGGTGTTTAAGGCCAGGCTGGATGAGGCCTTGAGCAATCTGGTCTAGCGGAAGGTGTCTCTGCCCACAGTAAGGGGGCTGGAACTGAATGCTCTTGAAGGTCCTTTCCAAACCAAACCATTCTAAGATTCTCCAATTAAATGTCTATCTCTTGCTAAAGTGTTAGTGCAAGTTGCAGTAACGATGTGCTTTACTGCAATATAAACTCACACTGTGAGCTAACTGCAAGACACAGTGTCAGTCGTGTTGAGTTACAAACATCAGGTCACCTCCCTTCTTCGCATGAGACTCTTTGCATGACACTAGCTCTGTTTGCTCTAACACAACGATCTAAGTGTTGCATTGCATGGCTAACTGGATCCAGAAAAAGCCTTCTCTGTTTTCTGCACAGGTAAGTGACAGTACACTTCAGTGCACTGCGAAGACTGCGGTGGCCAAAGCCAGTATCTTACCGAAATAAAGTGCGCTTCTCTAACCGTAGGTCCCGAGACTCCAGGATGCTACTGTCTTGGTGCAATACAAGTGGCTGCAGAGCACATGTCAAGAACAGAAAGAGAGAGAGAGCAAATTAATTTAAAAATATGTATAATTAATTTGCTGGTTTGTGTCTAACTATGTTGTGTTGTTTTTTTTTTTCCCCAGATAACTCAGAAAAGTATGGCTCTAGTTTGCATGTGTTCTGGCGGATATTCAGTTACCATCTGCAACCTGATAGCACGTGCCTTACTTTTGTTTCTTTGTGGTTTATTTTATTTATGTCCCTGGGAGTGTTGAAAGCCAGGGTGGATGAGGCCTTGAGCAGCTGAGTCTAGTTCAGAGGTGTGCCTGACCACGGCAAGGAGGTTGGAGCAGGTATCTCTGAGGTCCCTTCCAACCTGCGCCATTCTAGCATTCAGTGATTTTTGTCTAGTTGTGAGACAATGACCAAGCTTCAACTTCCACTGCAGCCAGCAGGTTTTCTGGAGCTCAGTGGTTTAATAACAAGCTTAGGTCCTTCAATTTACATAAATTGTTAAATGGATGCATTAGAAAATATGGCAAGTTGAAAGTCTTCAAAAAGAACAAGCACAACTGTGCTCATTTGACGAGCAGCACAAATTTGAGACAATAAATGTTCCACATGCACAACTTCTCTCTGATTTGGAGACACTTCTGTTGAAGTAAGAGCCATCACTCTCCCTCTCCCAGCAATGCAGATGTCTGCCTTGGAAATTTTTCTCAGTATTTAAGCATGCCCCTTCATTTTAGCATAAATTCATCACATTCACCTTTGAATAACTGATTGACATTATGACATTCAGACTGGACGTGAGGAGGGAGTTCTTCAGCATGAGACTGGTGAGAGCCCGGAATGGGTTGCCCAGGGAGGTGGTTGAGGGCCTATCCCTGGAAGTGTTTAAGGCCAGGCTGGATGAGGCTGTGGGCAGCCTGCTCTAGGGTAGGGTGTCCCTGCCCACGGCAGGGGGGCTGGAACTAGACGATCCTCGTGGTCCCTTCCAACCCTGACTGATTCTATGCCTCTCTGCTTCAATGAAGAAATCTACTACAATGCTTTTGTTTTCTTTATGGGTAATTCCAATAATGTAAAAGCTAACCATTCCCCTGGGTAAATCACATGGACTAGATACCTAAATTAACTTCTTATTACAGGGAAATCCTTGTCATAAGCTCTCTGCTTTCTGTCATGTAGACACCACAGTACTCCACCACTAAAACCCTCCTGCAATTCACTAGGATTGTAAAGCTATGGGTAGGTGCAGGAGCTCTGTATTACTACTGAGAAGACAGAATTCCTTAATTAACAAAATGCCTAGGAAAATGGTCAAAAAAGAGGCAGAGAATATGCAATACCTTATCACCTCCAACTAAGAAAAGGTCCACTGCAGCTATGTTAATGCCATGCTTCTCACAGACCCCAGATAGCACCTCTTTGATGGAGAATCCAGATTTAACAGCCATTTTGCTGGATGAACCATCTGGCAGGTTTACACAGCAATATTTGGGGGATTTATCTTTCTCTGGTACAAATGCAGGCAATCTTGAGGTTTCAGACTAGACAGAAAGGAAACAAAAACATAAAAAAGGTCAGTGCCCAATCAGAAAATTACAATTATAGGATGCTAGGGGTGGGAAGGGACCCAAGGAGATCATCGAGTCCAACCCCCCTGCCAGAGCAGGACAATTCTACCTAGCACAGATCACACAGGAACACATTCAGACAGGCCTTGAAAGGCTCCAAAGAAGGAGACTCCACAACCTCTCTGGGAAGCCTGTTCCAGTGCTCTGGGACCCTCATAGTAGAGAAGTTCCCCCTTGTGTTGTGGCAGAACCTCCTATGCTGCAGCTTACACCCATTGCTCCTTGTCCTATCCCAGGGAGCAGTGAGCAGAGCCTGTCCCCCGACTCCTGGCAGCCCTCAGATACTTACAAACATTTATCAAATCCCCTCTCAGTCTTCTCTTCTCCAGACTAAGCAGCCCCAGGTCCCTCAGCCTCTCCTCATCAGCCATGCCCTCCAGTCCCCTCATCATCCTCATAGCCCTCTGCTGGACCCTCTCCAGCAGATCCCTGTCCCTCTGCAACTGGGGAGCCCCAAACTGAACACAGTATTCAGGAATATGGAATATGCACAAGATGAAATACAAGAAATAGAGTAATAAAGATAGGCATATGCATAAAGCTTCAGAGTCCATACAAATGGAACCAAGCCAAGAAGCACACTTTGGACCATGATTACAGTTCAGAAATGCTTCTAAGTATCACCAATTTCTGATAGATTGAAATCCTGGGACGGGAAGGGGGAAATATTTAGATAAAGATAACAGCACAGTGAAGAAATTAAAATCTGTGAGATGAAGAGATAAAGTTTTAGACAACAAAACAATGTACTAAGCAAATAAAATCTTCTTTAGCTTCCAAATTGTTCAATCATTTTCCCTCAGTAATGCCCTGCTGCTGTAAAAGCTACCACTGGCATATTAGGGATCGATTGAAATGATGAGGAACACCTTTAAATATCAAGTTCCTCAAACAAAATTTCCTCCTTTTTTTAAACCCAGCCTGAATGGAAGGGAACAAGAAGTATAATGTCATGGGTTAAGGCCAAAGGGCACAGCATTAACTTTCATTCTAGAGCAACACTACTATGAAATAGCAAAAGTAGCTTTGAAAATTCAAGAGAAAGCTCACTGAGAACTTAAAAAGACTACCAAAATCCCATCTGCAGCATCAGTGCCTAGCCTCACCTCAGTGGTCACAGCCACTCAGGCTGCATCCCAGCCCTGGATGTCTGGGACATGCTTTTCATGATTCCACTGAGGGGGGAGGATAAACCTCAGTTTGCTCTTACCTGGCAGGGGATCCAAAACACTTCTAATCGTTTACCCCAGGGGTACAAGCACTCTCCTACAATTGCCCACAATGCCCTGGCAGACACTTGTGGACACATCAAGGTCCCAGAAGGCATTGTCATTTATCAATATGCAGATGACATGTTGGTGGGTGAGGACAACAAAGACCAGGTGGGCTCAGTAGCAAAAGCCATCTGGGAACCGCTGAGCCAGAATGTTGATGATGTCTACATCCCCTCTGCCAAGTGCCAAGGCCCAGGACAGGAAAACAAATTCCTTGGGGTCTGGTGGCTAGCAGGAGCAGTGTCAGTGCCAGCTGATACCCTGGAAGAATTGAAAAGGGCCAAATCCCTGGGAACAAAAAGGAGCTGCAGAAATTACTGGGGGCCCTGGGATACTGGAGGAATCTCCAGTGACTGTCAGACATTGTATGATTTGCTTAAAAAGCACAGGGCCTGGGATTTGACTGCAAAGTACAGCGAGAGCCTTAAAACCCTCAAGGATGACTTAAAGGCCTACCAGAAATCAGGCCCATGGCATCCAAAGGACCTTATTTAGCTGGAGTGGGAGACAAAAGAGGAGTGCTGCTTTAAGGAAGCTTTGTGTTCTCTCTTTTGAGTTAAGGGTTTTCTGCATTACAGCTTGAGTGCTGTGTCCAGTTCTGGGCTCCTCAATTCAAGAGAGAAGTTGAGATGCCAGAATGTGTCCACAGAAGGGCAACAAAGCTGATGAGGGGCCTGGAACACAAACCCTATGAGGAGAGGCTGAGGGAGCTGGGGGTGTGCAGCCTGCAGAAGAGGAGGCTCAGGGCAGACCTCATTGCTGTCTGCAGCTCCCTGAAGGAAGGCTGTAGCCAGGTGGGGTTGGTCTCTTCTGCCAGGCAACCAGCAACAGAACAAGGGGACACAGCCTCAAGTTGTGCTGGGGGAGGTCTAGGCTGGATGGTAGGAAGAAGTTCTTGCCAGAGAGAGTGATTGGCATTGGAATGGGCTGCCCAGGGAGGTGGTGGAGTCACCGTCCCTGGAGGTGTTCAAGCAAAGACTGGATGAGGCACTTAGTGCCATGGTCTGGTTGATTGGCCAGGGCTGGGTGCTGGGTTGGACTGGATGAGCTTGGAGGTCTCTTCCAACCTGGCTGATTCCATGATTTGCCAATGCTTGCTTCCTGATCAATGTTTGCAGCATAGAGAAAAAAAACCCACACAGTTGCTAGAATCCAGTCTAGCAGAGGGGTACCCAGAGTACCTCTAGCAGAGGGGTACCCAGAGTACCTCTAGCAGAGGGGTACCCAGAGTACCTCTAGCAGAGGGGTACCCAGAGTACCTCTAGCAGAGGGGTACCCAGAGTACCTCTAGCAGAGGGGTACCCAGAGTACCTCTAGCAGAGGGGTACCCAGAGTACCTCTAGCAGAGGGGTACCCAGAGTACCTCTAGCAGAGGGGTACCCAGAGTACCTCTAGCAGAGGGGTACCCAGAGTACCTCTAGCAGAGGGGTACCCAGAGTACCTCTAGCAGAGGGGTACCCAGAGTACCTCTAGCAGAGGGGTACCCAGAGTACCTCTAGCAGAGGGGTACCCAGAGTACCTCTAGCAGAGGGGTACCCAGAGTACCTCTAGCAGAGGGGTACCCAGAGTACCTCTAGCAGAGGGGTACCCAGAGTACCTCTAGCAGAGGGGTACCCAGAGTACCTCTAGCAGAGGGGTACCCAGAGTACCTCTAGCAGAGGGGTACCCAGAGTACCTCTAGCAGAGGGGTACCCAGAGTACCTCTAGCAGAGGGGTACCCAGAGTACCTCTAGCAGAGGGGTACCCAGAGTACCTCTAGCAGAGGGGTACCCAGAGTACCTCTAGCAGAGGGGTACCCAGAGTACCTCTAGCAGAGGGGTACCCAGAGTACCTCTAGCAGAGGGGTACCCAGAGTACCTCTAGCAGAGGGGTACCCAGAGTACCTCTAGCAGAGGGGTACCCAGAGTACCTCTAGCAGAGGGGTACCCAGAGTACCTCTAGCAGAGGGGTACCCAGAGTACCTCTAGCAGAGGGGTACCCAGAGTACCTCTAGCAGAGGGGTACCCAGAGTACCTCTAGCAGAGGGGTACCCAGAGTACCTCTAGCAGAGGGGTACCCAGAGTACCTCTAGCAGAGGGGTACCCAGAGTACCTCTAGCAGAGGGGTACCCAGAGTACCTCTAGCAGAGGGGTACCCAGAGTACCTCTAGCAGAGGGGTACCCAGAGTGCCTCTAGCAGAGGGGTACCCAGAGTACCAAAAGAACTTGAGATTTTCTTTTATTTATGTTCTTCCTCCATGTCAATGCAGTTGAACTAAATTTGGAGTATTACATTTATGTTCTATGGTTAATGCTGCTTTAATGCTGCATTTCCTTAGCTTTACACTGTGAAGATAGAACTTCCAGAACAGAAATCACAGAGACTTCACTGGTTATTTTCCTACATGCTGAGACAAAAATCACAGTCTTTGCAATAAGATTCCCTACCTCTCCTTTCTCGGGTTTTAGGAGCAGAATTAAGGCAAAATGACAAGAAGAAAGAGTCCCAGAGAAGAACAAAGCAGGACAGACACTGGTATCACAGAAGTCAGCCTCATACAGTGTGCATACAGCTCAAACAGAGGGAAAGCTTTAAAATGTGATGGTTCAGAACAGAACCTCAAAGGTGTGGAAGAAGCTGTTTTTAAAGAGCTACAATAGCTCCCTTTGTTCTGAAAGTTTACTGGTGGTCTGAAGGCATGACAGACAAGATGCAAAGGACCTCCAACCTGCTCTAGTGGGAGGTGTCCCTGCCTATGGCAGGGGGTTGGAGCTGGATGATCCTTGAGGTCCCTTCCAACCTAAACCATTCTATGATTCTATGACACTTTTCTGTGACAAGAACAAAAATAAGAAGCAGCAGATGAACACAGTTACATTTCTAGCATTCTAAAACTGCTTAATACCACATCTTGGCCCCTAAGTGTACCATCCAAGGACCCTTGCTCAAAGGACTACTTCAAACAAATTATTTCACACTACTTAGAGAATCAGTAATTCACTGCTCCCCCACTTCATTATTAAGAGTCAGCCATTACCAGGTCAAGACTAGCAGTTGATGACATGGAGCCTTGTGATTCCCTTCTGTATGATAATCCATTGGACTGAATAGAATCTGTGAGTGGAAAGAATCAGCAATCAGTAAAAAAACCCCCAACCAAACAGGTTATTTTTATTACCTATTATAATACAGAAAGTTCTTTCAGTTGTTAACTCCTCTGGTCAGAAAAATGATGGGTTTTTTAATTGAAGGATAAAACACCAAACTCTTCATATTTTGCCTTGAAGCATGGAAAAGCAAACCAGTATTTGGTCAGGTATTTCATGGTTATCTAACCTAAAGAAATAATACATTAAACCTCTTTTAAAAAACAAAAAAAAGCCAAACTTCAAGGTTTATAAAGACTCTGTGATTTGAAAATTCTTCTACCTCTTCTACTATTTTGAAGGCAGATAAATGTTTTTAAAATAAGGATGGTGTTAGAAAACTAAAACCCAAGCCAATCACTGCTCATTTTCAGAAGTTTCGCTCTATGATCTTTGTAAATGTCTCTGGTGAATTTTCCACTTAATGCAAACACTGAAACTATCCAGATCAGCAGAGGTATCTTGTGCGTCTGGGCCTCAACTAGAAAATAGAGAAGAAGAAACCACAGTTAGGACATGGTTCAAATTTGGTGCTTCTGTGGAATTTCTCCTTTATTTCTAACTCAGTGGAATGAGTTAATGCAAAACTTTCATCTCCTCCTCTAGGGGCCAGAGCCAGGTGCTTTCCTAAGGGCGCTCTTCCTTAAACTCTCATCATCAGTTCAGTCACAAAACAGCGTAAGAGTTTTCACAGCTCTGCATATTCTTATTTCATTGTAGTCAGGAAAGGGGGAATTATGTAGTAAGGGTGTTCAGAAGTGGACAAAGCTGTGTGGTACCAGGAAAAGAAATAAAGGTAGGACAGTGCAGAGGAAGGCCTTTTTCATTAGCTGCAACTATGGCACTGCTAGCACATGAAGCTCCCAAACATTTCTGTACAGGACTGAAATTCTCTGACTAGCAACTGCAGCTCTCTTGTTTGCAAAAGCCAGCACATAGACATGCAGAGTCTACTGGAAAGGAGAAAAAGTCTCTTGGATGTCAATAAGAACAAATCCAAATATCCCCAAGCTTTAACCTATTCAGTTGTATATCTCCTTCCACAAAACTTCCAGTGATACTAGATCCCCTATGAACTTCTGAGTTGACAGTTTCACAGCCAAGGAGACATTTAGATACCAACTACACACCATGAGCTTAGCCACATGACTGCTGAAACCACTCTGCAACTGCTGGGATGTTGGATACTCACCATGTGGATAATCACCATTTTCTTTTCTCTTCTGCGATTTTCCCAAACTCTTACTTCTTGACCATGAGAAAAACGTTCCCCTTTTCTTCTTCTCAGTGTCTTCCTCTCCTGACTCTTCATTTAAAGATCTTCCTGACTTTGATTTACCACTTAACTACCACAAAACACAATGAAATCATTGCTTGGATCGCACCTGTAAGTGTATTATCAAAAATAAACCATCCCACACTGGTTCCCAAAACAAGAGTGTGATCCTCAGGTTAGCTGTCTCCTCTAACCCACCCACAAGTGTATTGCCAGCATGCCCTTTGGTAGCAACCAAACAAAACCCCAAAACCCAGTGGAAACAAAAAGAAATACGTGTATGAAAATGTGCTACTTTGCAGGGAGTACAAAAAGTAGCTGGAAACAAGCCACAGATACTTGAAAACATCAAAGAACTCTCCACAGCTCACCAGTAATCACAGAATGGTTTAGGTTGGAAGGGACCTCCAAAGGTCATCTAGTCCAACCCCCTTGCACTCCACAGGGACATCCTCAACTAGATCAGGTTGTTCAGAGACTTCTTGAGCTTGACTTTGAATGCCTCCAAGGATGGGGCCTCAAATACTTCCCTGGGCAACCTCGTGCAATGTTTCACCACCCTCATGCTAAAGAACTTATTCCTCACATCCAATCTAAATCTGCTCTTCTGTCATTTCAAACCACTGCCCCTTGTCCTGTCACTGCAGGTCTTTGGAAACAGATCTGCAGCTTTCTTGTAGCTCCCTTCAGATACTGGCAGGGTACTTTAAGGTCTCCCTGGAGCCTTCTCTTCTCCAGGCTGAACAACCCCAGCTCCCTCAACCTGTCTTTATAGCAGAGGTACTCCAGCCCCCTGATCATCTTCATGGTCCTAGTCTAAAGTAACATAGAAAGGCCACCTGCCCTGCTATCAAAATACACAATGTCATTGCAGGCATTTTCCCTAGGCTAGGCTTGGCCATGACCTACATTTAAAGACAATGATAAAGCACTGCTCAACATTTACAAGCATGATCAAAGTATTTATTAGAGCTGAAGAATGCAAACATCAGGAATGCTTGAATTTAAACCAAACTCCTGTTACATTATTAGAGAATCCCTTAAAATGCCACTATTAAAAAGGTTCCTAGTCATAAAAATACTTAATAGCAGATGGGCTAATGTGCAGTGATTGACATGGAAAATGCAAAGTTATAATTTACCCAGAGTTATATAATAGCATGGTGGTGTTATCTACATGACACAAAAATAAAGTCTTCATAAAGTGTCAAGATCAGCATGACTAGAGGTCTAATTTTTAAGCAGTTGACTCTGTTTCAGACAGAATTGTCTTAGTTCAGTAGGGGCTAGGAAATAATAAAAACTGTTCTCTGCAAAGATGAGTTAGATTAGGTTGAGCCTTCTCTGGTAACTTCTGCTAAGATTGGGTTGAGCCTTCTCTGATAACTTCTGCTAAGATTGGGTTGAGCCTTCTCTGATAACTTCTGCTAAGATTGGGTTGAGCCTTCTCTGATAACTTCTGCTAAGATTGGGTTGAGCCTTCTCTGATAACTTCTGCTAAAATGCCTGCTCTCAGCACAGGTTAAAATATCACAGCTTCATCTCAGTATCCATGCAGAATAAGCTTCTGAACTGATGTACTAAAATAATCTCTTTTTTTTTGTTTGTTTCCTTTTGTATATATGTAATAATAACAAAGACACAGAGTTCTATTCAGGAAGTCAATAGACAGAATTCTGATTCAAAAGTATGGATTTTAAAGAAAGAAAAAACAATTCCCTGCACATATAAAGATTTTGTAATGATTCTTTGCCTGCACCACCTAACAAGCATTCCAATTGGGTTTTAGACAGCATCTTAGACTGGATCTTATGAAGAAGTTCTTCAGTACAAGGGTGGTGGAACTCTGGAATAGGCTGCCCAGGGAGGTGGTGGCTGCCTCCTTCCTGGGAGTGTTAAAGGCTAGGCTGGATGAGACCTTGAGCAGCTGAGTCTAGGTGAGAGGTGTCCCTGCCCATGACAGAGAGGTTGGAGTAGATGAGCTCTGAAGTTCCTTCCAACCTGAACCATTCTATGATTCTATGAATTTGAGCTTCTAAAGAACTTAAAAATCTCTCAGAACGCAGTTTTCAGATAGTAACAATATAAAGGTAACCTTTTTTGGTGTTGAGATGTTGGACTTCTCTGAGCTGATACTATGTTTAGAGGTGGGGCTGCTAGGAACACGCTGAGGATCGGGAAGAGCACGACCTTCTACTTCAGCTAAGATGCATTCTTGGTACAGAGGGGACTTGAGAAAGCGAGTGTAGCTATCAAACTTCATCAGGTTAAATATCTGAAAACAAAATGCAAAGGACAATGGTTACATAAGCTTAAATCACACATCAAGAAAATGAAGCTATCTGGCAACAGTCAACTGTCACAAAACTTGTAAACTTCACCTGTAAACACCAGTTGGCATGGGTTTGTTTAGATCTGGTTAAATACACTGCTTCAGTTTAAAGTAAAACATATTTTGATCTCTTTCCTTAGCCCAGGTTCAGAAAAATGCTGCAGGAGCAATGGGTCTGACTGAGGGATGTGATGGGAAAACTAGAGAGGCTTTGGCAATTTGAGATGAAGTCACATCCAGACTGGCCACGTGGCTGGGACTGACCCACAGTAATATTTCACATCAGCATTTTCACCCACTTTATGAACCCTCTAACCTAAGGACACAGCATTTTCAAAGGAGGAAGAAAATCTGCTGCAGCCCAGCACCAAACTCACAAGAAACCATGAAACAGCTCAGAGAGGCTGAAGAGGAATTCAGGCATGGGCTCCACAAAGCCAAGATAAGATACGCAAGAAAAAGGTGTCAGGGAAGATCACGGCTGGTAACTCCCACAGAAGCCTCAGGCCTTGGTAGGTGGATGCTGGAATGCCAGAAGCTACCAGACCAGCAGCTAAAGCTACCTTTTCATCTCCACTCTGCAAAGATACTGCACCGGCTCACATTGCCCCAACGGTATCATCTGAGGCTGCATGACCTGCTACATTTATGCACCAGGCTGTATCCTTGATTTCTAAAGGGTACTTCTACTAATAAAACCTTAGGGTGGGAGAGTTACCAGAGAGATTACTTTGGGGAAAAAAAGGAGGAAATTAAACTGTACAGAAAAGATAGAGTGGATCCTTTTGTTACATCACAACATCATGCTGTTGTGTTCTAAACATCAATAGTTATTGGAAATACACCCACTGCAGAGCTCTTCAGACACCAACAGCTTCAGCAAGTTCTGTCTGACATTGCTGCTGAAGCACAAAGACCCTTTAACGCAACAGCCACATTTTACAAGCCACTTGAACTAAAATTAGATGCTATTTGTGTAGACATTTGTCCACTAAAGATGAGCATAAGCAACCACATGCATGTGCCCTATGCTAACACCACATGCAACAGTGCTGCAACACACTGACTGATTTGTGTTGCACCTTCATTTCAAAAAGCAGTGTTTCTAAGATTATTTTTCAGTCAATGGCAACTCTCTACACCTATGCAAATGTACAGAAAATCATCCTACAGCTTTTTTTTTTCCCCAACTGCCAACAGTCTATATGGGTTTGCCTTCAATGTCTTTCTATATGTAATAAAACATACATCATGTGAAGTACTTCTATTAGATTTTGAAGCACTCAAAGGAAAACACAAGAGACATAAATGTGCAGCAGTCATGCTTTCTATGCTTACCTGAAGTTGCTGCTCCTTGAACATATCTGGATGTGGGGAATTGAGAATATCATCTGCCAGCTGTGCCTGGCTATCAATATTAACTGGGGTGGTAGCTTTGCTACACAAGAACTTACTGAAGATCTCCCGAGCTCTGTAAGAAAGCTAGAGAAAGGAAATGATAAATGCATATTTGCTTTAAAACCATGGTTTCAGGCAGCCATTTCTTATGTTGATACACAACACCCAAAACCACACAACCATTCCACTTTCCTTACTATAGCTCAGCATTTTTCATGCAACATCTTTTGTTACTTTCATGCATACAAATAAGGGTTTCCCTTCCATATTGCAAATATTCATCCAACATTTGTCATCGAAATAAAAGCTCAAATAAAGTAGGAAAGCACTAAGTGAGAAGACAATGAAATGCTGTCTTGCAAAGGACATTAGATTTTTAAGGAATTTGAGACCTTTTACATAACAATCACTGTTAAAATTAATCTTTTTCTGGAAGCTAGAAAAAGCAGCATTTCTATATGAATCTTTACAGTCAAACCCATTCATGTTTTACTATTAGCTTGTTTTCTTTGTGTTCAGTTCTGGGCCCCCCAGTTTAGAAGGGACATTGAAATCCTTGAGCGTGTCCAGAGAAGGGCGACGAGGCTGGGGAGAGGCCTCGAGCACAGCCCTACGAGGAGAGGCTGAGGGAGCTGGGGTTGTTTAGCCTGGAGAAGAGGAGGCTCAGGGCAGACCTTATTGCTGCCTACAACTACCTGAGGGGTGGCTGTGGCCAGGGGGAGGTTGCTCTCTTCTCTCAGGTGGCCAGCGCCAGAACAAGAGGACACAGCCTCAGGCTGCGCCAGGGGAAGTTTAGGCTTGAGGTGAGGAGAAAGTTCTTCACTGAGAGAGTCATTGGCTACTGGAATGGGCTGCCCAGGGAGGTGGTGGAGTCGCCGTCCCTGGAGCTGTTCAAGGCAGGATTGGACGTGGCACTTGGTGCCATGGCCTAGCCTTGAGCTCTGTGGTGAAGGGTTGGACTTGATGATCTGTGAGGTCTCTTCCAACCCTGATGATACTGTGATACTATGATACCCACAGTCTGAAAATAAAGAAGAAACCACCAAACTCTACTCAGAGCCCTTAAGGGTGCTGCTCAGAAAAGACATTGTTCAAAGACAGAAGGAAGTGAGGGGTAGGGAGGGAAAGCCCTCAATGGTCCATGAAAGAACAAAGAGGGACTGGAAGATGAAGCTGTTTCCACGGTGTCAAGTTGACTCGATTCGGCTGTGGTGCAGACAGAATTGCTGCCAACCCGCGCAGAATTCAAAACTCACAAGTGTAGGACTACAGGAGATGGAGATTTGCATCTTTTGTGAGCAAACCTGATTCCACTTACAGTAGCAGGCGTAGCTAAGTTAGCTACAAACACATTACCTTGGCTACTGCAGGCAGCCTGGCCGAAAGAACACGACAGAGGATCATTGTTACCTCTCCTTGGCACGTTAAATTGACTTCTTCTCAACTCCCTTGCAGTGGGACACTACAGCTACACTCCTCATCATCCAATGTATCTTAGCTCATTTTTACAGAGCTACCTCTGCACTTCAACACAGTTCAGATATATCCAGCATCTAAAATTTGGGACAGTGCTCTCAGGGGACTGAGAAAATTAAACCAAGGCTACAGCCCAATTTAATGAAGTCTCAATGCAAAAACTAAGCACAGCTCCAATAATCGAAGAGTAATCATTTTTGAACACCCAGCACCATATAATTCCACTACCTGAAGGGGACCTACAAGAAGGCTGCAGAGGGATTGCTTGCAAAGGCCTGCAGCGACAGGATGAAGGGCAGTGGTTTGAAATGAGACAAGAGCAGATTCAGATTGGATGTTAGGAACAAGTTCTGCACCATGAGGGTGATGGAACACTGCAAGAGGTTGCCCAGGGACGTAGTTGAGGCTCCATCCCTGGAGGTAATGCATGGTCAGGCTGGACAAGGCTCTGAGCAACCTGCTCTAATGGAGGATGTTCCTGCTTAGTGCAGGGCAGTTGGATTAGATGACCTTTGAAGGTCCCTTGCAATCCAAAGCATTCTATGATTCCACTGAAATACCATACTGACTTACCTCTTTTTTATCATGTGCAGGTACATGGTTAAAATATTCACAGGCTTGCCAAAATAAAATATTTTCTTCACTAAATTCCTTCCGCAGAAATTCCTAGGGGGAAAAAAACAAGTAGGTAAGTGTCTGTAAGAAAAGAAGGTACTTGTTTCACACAACACATCTATGATGCTTTCTATGTTTGGATAATGGTAACATTTTAGTCTCAGAAGCCAAAATGCACATCTATGATGCATCTAGTGCTTCTCCTCGTTATCATCCAGCATACATCCAGTGCTTCTGCTTTCTCTTTCTTCCTAAATGAATACAACTGAGAAGCAGCCATCGAGATACAATCGAATTATTTGCAGGTATAAAGATGAAGTTTGAAACCTCATGTTACTTAGAATAGAAACTAGCGGATGTTGCAAGGGCTGGAATGCCTCTGCTGTGAGGACAGGCTGAGGGAGCTGGAGGTGTTCAGCCTGGAGAAGAGAAGGCTCCAGGAAGACCTTAGAGCTGCCTTCCAGTACGTGAAGGGATCCTACAGGAAGGCTGGAGCAGAACTTTTCCTAAGAGTGTCTAGAGAATGGACAAGGGGGAAAAGTTTGAAACAGAGAGAGAAAAGTTAGACTGGATCTTAGGAAGAAGTTCTTCAGTATGAGGGAGGTGAGACTCTGGAATAGTCTGCCCAGGAAAAGTTGTGGCTGCCTCCTCCCTGGGGGTCTTTAAGGTCAGGCTGGATGAGGCCTTGAGCAGTTGAGTCTAGGTGAGAAGTGTCCCTGCCTAGGGCAGGGAGGTTGGAGTAGATGATCTCAAGGGTTCCTCCCAATCTGAGCCAGTCTATGATAACGATTTATATCTGCATTTAAAAATCATCCTGTAACCAGCTGTCTTTAATTGCAGTTCTAGCAGTATAATAGAGTAGATGTCTATTGGGGAGTGCCTGTAATTAATTCTGTACTTATTACAGCATCTTTCTGCATCAAATAACTTCACAACATCTTTTATCACTACTTGCTGATGTGGTTCTCTGTGGAAAATATATTCTTAGAGGAAAAACAAAAATTCTTCCAGTACAACACACAACAATCAGGACACAGAACCATAGAATCAACCAGATTGGAAGAGACCTCCAAGATCATCCAGCCCAACTTATCACCCAGCCCTATCCCATCAATTAGACCATGGCACATCTCTCTTACAGCAGCTGAAGATCCAAACGAATACTGACACCTCATTCAGTTGGGAAACTGAACAGCCACAAACTGTCCCCGATTCAGGTTTGTATCACACAACAGTCTCTCAGCATTTATTTAGTTATTTATTTAAAGCATTTTTACCAAGGAGAAGGAGATAGAAACAATAATTTACTTAGTCCTCTACAACATTAGGCACTCATGTAATCGGAACTATGGTTGTTCATACTTTAGAGCTTTCCAGTTGACTGGATAGGGCTGGGTGCTAGGTTGCACTAGATGACCTTGGAGGTCTCTTCCAACCTGGCTGATTCTATAGGTAGCAGTCTTAAAATAAAATTTCAAATTAAAGGCAGCCTACAAGCCACAACTTAGACTAAAATGAGGGACCTGGGGCCTTTTAGTCTGGAGAAGGGAAGAGGGAAGACTTAGAGAGGATTTAATAAATGTTTATAAGTATCTGAGGGCTGGTCAAGAGGTGGGGTACAGGCTCTGCTCACTGCTGCCTGGGATAGGACAAGGAGCAGTGGGTGGAAGTTGCAGCACCAGAGGTTCAGCCTCAACACAAGGGGCAACTTCTTTACTGTGAGGGTCACAGAGCACTGGAATAGGCTTCCCAGAGAAGTTGTGGGATGTCCTTCTCTGGAGACTTTCAAGGCCTGTCTGGATGCATTCCTGTGTGATCTGTGTTAGATAGGATTGTCCTGCTCTGGCTGGGGGGTTGGACTCTATGATCTCCTTGGGTCCCTTCCAACCCCTAACATCCTGTGATCCTATGAAATGTCACACAGGTATCACACAACTCTTCCTTGGCATATACTACTGCTGTGGCAGAAAGCAGTGTAAGAGGAATCTTCACAGAAACTCCCAAAACTTAACTTAGTGCTTTTAAGATTTACTTAGTGTTTAGGGAGCCCAGCTTAAGAAAGAAATGGAGCTGAACTGCAATACAGGGAATCCAAATACACAAGCAAGCTCTCAACTGAAACTGAAAGTTCTCCAGATACCCAACTTGAGACCTCAAACACATAAAAGACACAATCCAGAGAGTAGTCAGGGGACATTTATACATTTAAGGTGTAATTACAGATTAAAAGAGAATCAAATTAGTGAGCAGGAACCAGCACCCAAGGTCCTACTTGCCCACTCACTGCCTTCATTATGAACCTACAGCCAGTCTCTGGCTTCCTCTCTGGACACACAATTTGGGCACAGCTGGCTGTACAACATTTCAGCTTCAGCAGGAAGACTTGAGTGGTGCCCCAGCTGGGCCATGATGTCACCTAGGAGTTGTCAAGCATGGCTGGAAAGCTGGAGATGTTCACTTGAACCACTTGAGGAGGCAACTTGTAATCAGGTCTCTCACTTCCTGGATGGCTGCTCTCTAATCAGCAACTATTTGCACAACATGCAAAATCTTTTCCTTTTAGAGAGCAATTCCTGCCCTGTGACAAAGCTGTCTTCAGGAAAGGCTTCTGCATGCTGAATTCCAAAGGCATGAAGATGCTTTACTATGTTATCATGAATTCCATGTGGATACTTCAACGATCTTGAATACTGCAGAAATGTGTAACTGCACAGCGTGGTGATAGCCAGGTTGCAAATAGTGGCTCTGGATCTCCCCTGGGTCCCCAGAGATGTGGGGCACACAATAAATTTCAACACTCTCCAGGTGTTCTTTAAATTGACTAGTTCTTTAACACGGGCACTTGTGCAGTGTTTGTTTCAAAAGCACCACCAGGGAGGGGGCATCCACAACCTGCCCAGGCAGCCTGTTCCAGTGTGTCTCACCACCCTCACTCTGAACAGTATTCTCCTAATCTTCAGTCTAAATCTGCCCTCCTCAAGCTTTAATCCATTCCCTCACATCTCATCGCTACGAGCCCTTGTAAAAAAAGTCCCTTCCTGGCTTTCTTGTAGGCCCCCTTTAGGTACTGGAAAGCCCTTCTAAGGTTTCCCTGGAAAAAAAGCTGCCACACCACTGAAAAACCCTTCTACATGCTTTCCAACACCCCAGTGGGTAAATGTGAGCAGATGATCAGCTCTTAGGCAGCTGCTGCCTTTTTCTTGTACAAACAGAACAAAATGAAATTGGTTTACAAAATGGGGATGCTTTTGAAGAGTTCAGATAAAAAGCAAAGCAGAGCCTCCATTTTTAGCTGAAATTTTGCGAACCAGCAATGCACAGCAACGTGTGTGTTACTGTCAACCCTTCCTCAGCTGAGAAGCAGAACTTAGAAAGGTGCTCAGATAACAACTGTGTAGGAAAGCTCTCCTGTCTCTTGTCCTGCATAAGGAGAGTGACAAAAATGAACAAAGAATACAGGAATATGACTGCAGCAGTGCCTAGTGTTTTGGAAAGTCTCTCACTCTGTCCTGGTAAGACCACACCTGGAATACTGTTTCCAGTTTTGGGCCTCCCAGTTTAAGAGAGGCAGGGATCTGCTGGACAAAGGCCAACAGAGAGCTACAAGAATGATTTGGGGACTTCAGTATTTCTGCTATGAAGAAAGACTGAGAGACCTAGGGCTGTTTAGCCTGGAGAGAGGGCTGAGAGGTGATCTTATTAACGCCTATAAATATCTGAGGGGTGGGTATCAAGATGAAGGTGCCAGGCTCTTGTCAGTGGTGCCCAGTGACAGGGCAAGGAACAACAGATACAAGCAAGAACACAGGAGGTCCCACCTCAACCTGAAGAGAGACTTCTTTATGGTGAGAGCGAGGAAGCCTTGGTGCAGGCTGCCCAGAGAGGTTGTGGAGTCTCCTTCCCTGGAGACTTTCAAAACCTGCCTGGATGCATTCCTGCATGCCCTGAGCAGTCCTGCTCTGGTAGGGGAGTTGGACCAGATGTTCTCTGGAGATCCTTTCCAACCCCTACCATTCTGTCATTCTGTGACCACCCCCCCAAAACTTACCGAAAAGTATTTAACCCCAACAGGATCCTGAAGAAGACGCTCAAAGGAAACAGCCCAGCTTGCAACTCTTCGTTCTCGAAGGCGTCGGCAGCTCTGGACGCTGGGCAGGCTGGCATTGCTGCTCAGGCTGTTCTCACTGATGCAGTCCTTTAACTCAGTACTATTCAGCTCTGGTAAAATACAAAGATGAACAAATTATCAATAAGGGATCATTCCCCTTTGCCCTTCGGGGTCGTTTCCTCAGTTTACCACACTTCCTGCTCAAGGTCACAGTAGTGCGGACTTCAAAACCATAGAATCACAGAATGCATTGGCTTGGGAGGGACCCTCAAAGGTCATCTTGTCCAACCACCCTTCCCCATTTTGATCAGGAGGAAAATCAACCCATAACATCTCTGAATTTTCTTCTCTTCCACTGCAAAGTAAATTAACTGTCTTAAAAGCAACCCACCCCCTGCCAGAAGCAAAAGGGGCAGGCACAAATCTTCCTTTCTTGCTCTACAAAATGAACTATTGTTGACAGAATTTTCTGCTCACTTTCTTCACCCCATGGACTGCACTTCCTCATAAGATTACCCAAGGAAGGTAGACCTTCAAGACTCCCAACACACACTCACCAGAAAGTGATAAGAGGCAGGAAAACTTTCTATCCACTTAAATCAGCAGAGACAGGGACTCTGTGATTTTTTTCATGGGAAACAAGATTCCCACTGGATACTGCATATTTAGGGAAAGAATACCAAAGAAAGAGCCAGTAATGGATGGCTTCCTCATCCATGGCAAGCAGAGGTATCAAACCATAGGTCTTCACTTGACCATGGCAAGGACCCAGAAAGAACTGAGGAAAACACAACCTTAAGAAGCAGTCTAACTAATAGTTTCCAGCACTAACCTCACATCATCTCTGTCACTTATCAGTAAAGAGAATGCAAACCAAAAAAAGTGATACTGGTTCAGGGAGGTTCAAAGGTGAAAGAAATTGCTGGTCTGAGTAGAAGAGGGAATTGTACAGCAGGATCCTACCCATGAGCTTCTCATTTGTTTGTTGTATTTGTCATTTGTCATGCTGCCTTACAAATCACCACTGTCCCTACCTCTCCACTGACACTGACATTGTACTCATACACTGCACAGAGGTGATCTGAGGTTTAATTAACTCTGAAGACACAACTACATAAAGCCCTGAGCTACCTGCTCTGATCCCGTAACAGAGCCTGCTTTGAGCAGGAGAGGTTGCACTAGAGAGATGGCAAACAGAATCAGATTCTGTGGGGATGGGACAGAAAAATAACAGGCATCCAACTGTTTGAAACTCAGCAGTAACAGACGTGAGGAAATAACGTCCCCAGATGAAATAGATGCTGCATCCTCAATTCTGTGCCAAATGGAAAAGCAAATACACAGCCACTATAAATGTAATCTAATTGAAAACACTGAATTCACAACCAGTGGGAAATGGCCTGTTCTTTCCAGGGACATTGTTATCGTTCCTTATTTGCCTCACTTTATCACCTGGACTAATTAAAGCCAGCAGTAATTTCACTACATTTACTACTTGATAGGATCATTCAAGGTCTTCTTTTCTGTTACGTACTTCAAAGCACTTTGCATTTCCAAATTCTGTGTCACAAAACATTACTGCTTCTCCCTGAAGTATGAACTTTGGGGGGTAAGGGATCATTTAAAGATAGTTACAGCTGTAAGGAAACAGGTTCAGAGGAGTCAGAGAATCATAGAATCCGTCAGGGTTGGAAGGCACCACAAGGATCATCTAGTTCCACTCCCCCTGCCATGGGCAGGGACACCCTACCCTAGACCAGTCTGGCTACAGCCTCATCCAGCCTGGCCTTAAACACCTCCAGGGATGGGGCCCCCAGCACTTCCCTGGGCAACTCATTCCAGGCTCTCACCACTCTCATGCTGAACAATTTCCTTCTGATGTCCAGCCTGAACCTACCCATCTCCAGCTTTGCTCCATTCCCCCCAGTCCTGGCACTCCCTGACAGCCTAAAAATTCTTTACCCAGCTTTTTTGTAGGCCCCTTTCAGATACTGGAAGGCCACAAGAAGGTCACCTGGGAGCTTCCTCTTCTCCTGACTGAACAGCCCCAACTCTTTCAGTCTGTCCTCATAGCAGAGCTGCTGCAGCCCTCTGAGCATCTGTGCTAGTTTGAGGCTAGCTAGAATGTTTTGGTGAGAAGAATTAGATCATAGGCTGTGAAATGAAAACAATGGTGAGGTCTGCTTCCCTCACAGNTCCATTCTTCCTTGGGACTGGGGTAAGGTTGAGAGGGGTAGGGGGAAGGTGAGGGGTGGTTGAGAGCCCCTCCTGGGGACTCAGGTTTCTGGGAGGGGAGTTGTGTCTCTATTACCTTTTACCTTGCCTATTTCTGTCTATAACTGTATGTACTGTAACTATCTGCTTGTGCATTGTGCCAGCTGTAAATATAAGCTTCATTCAAATTTCCAGAGCTGGCTGAGTCTAGCCTGGGGGATTTCTAAAGTGTGGGGGGCGGGGGACACCCAAACCATCACAGCATCCTCAATGAATGGTTTCGGTCAGAAAGGACCTTGAAGATCATTTAGTTTCAACAACCTCTGCTATGGGCAGGGACACCTTTCACTAGACCAAGTTGCTCAAGGCCTCATCCAAGCTGGCCTGCATCACACCCTTCGTTAAATTAGTGGTTATTTCAGGAATATTATTGCATGAATTTGCTAAGTTTCATCTGCACAGACTATTTTAACAGGTCAGGAAGGCAACAGGACGCTTTGCAAACAACAATTTAAGTTCTAGAAACTGTGCATGCAAAGTATTTAGTTTTTGAGGCTTATTCCAGTAAAGTTTGACTTTGCAGCAAAACAGAGCACAGGAACTAAACAAGGCTAAGATTTAAGCTCGCTTCCATTAATTGCATTTCAAGAACCATCACTGCAAGTTGACAAACTTTAGTGGGGTTGCTTGTATGAGGAGAAAAGGCAGCAGCAAACAAGTGGAGCCCACAGAGGCTCAGCACTCACAAACCATTTGCCTGTCTGCATGGTGTTGAAAAAATACCAACATTCCACATGAAAAAAAAAAGACAAAACCTAACATTTTGTGATTCTCTCTGCCTGGGAAAAGTTACAGAGATAACTCTGAAGAAAACAATTTAAAAGTATATATGTAAATACAGTTCTGAAACTATTTGAAATGTATTCTGCAGCTCAGAAATATTTACCAAGATCCAACAGTACTGCTGGAAAGCAGTGCTGTAGAGAGGGACCTGGGGGTGCTGGTGGCTAACAAGTTACCCATGGCACAGCAATGTGCCCTTGTGGCCAAGAAGGCCAATGGGATCCTGGGGTGTACTAGGAAGATCAAGGGAGGTTCTCCTCTCCCTCTACTCTGCCCTGCTCAGATCTCATCTTGAATACTGTGTTCAGTTTGGGGCTCCCCAGTTTCAGAGGGACAGGGATCTGCTGGAGAGAGTCCAGCGGAGGGCTGCGAGGATGATGAGGGGACTGGAGGGCATGGCTGATGAGGAGAGGCTGAGGGACCTGGGGCTGCTTAGTCTGGAGAAGACTGAGAGGGGATTTGATCAATGTTTCTAAGTATCTGAGGGCTGCCAGGAGTAGGGGGACAGGCTCTGCTCACTGCTGCCTGGGATCGGACAAGGAGCAGTGGGTGTAAGTTGCAGCAAAAGAGGTTCTGCCTCAACACAAGGGGGAACTTCTCTACTGTGAGGGTCCCAGAGCACTGGAACAGGCTTCCCAGAGAGGTTGTGGAGTCTCCTTCTCTGGAGCCTTTCAAGGCCTGTCTGAATGTGTTCCTGTGTGATCTGTGTTAGGTAGAATTGTCCTGCTCTGGCAGGGGGGTTGATGACCTCCTCGGGTCCCTTCCAACCCCTAACATCCTGTGAGCCTGTGGTCAGTTAACTACTGTGCATTTCTGTAAGCAAATCTATTGTTTAAGACAAAGCAAGGCCAAAATAGAGAACCAGATTAGGGAAAAATGAAAATCTAACAATATTTTCAACAAGGATAACATTTGAGGGCTGTAATAACACACCAAGTATGGAAAGACTTTTCTTTGCCTTGTCATCACATTAATCAAAGCTCATTAAAAATTCTCAGCAAATAATGCCAAATTTTCTTCTAACAAGTATTTATTCACTTTTTCCTCTAAGATACATGAAAAAGCACAAGCAAGTCAACTGCTGGCTTCATTAGAGAATACCTGTCACCACAGTGGAACTATTGTGAAAGAAGCTAATGTGAATCTGAGGAGAATGATACCTGAATTTATTATCTGAAGTATTTTGCTTTAACTCTGCAGGTGGATACATTTTACTTCACAGTCCAGGATATAAATAGACACCCACTGCTTGATAGATCTGGAACAGTTTCAGATCCTGCCTCACTCCTAGAAGGTTCAGTCCCCAGTGTTCTCCAGTAATGAATGATCAAAACTTCCTAGTTCCTTTCAGGCAAAAATCAGGAAGGTAAACTCAACCCACACAGCAAACCATTTAAACCTGCTTGGCTGACAGAAGGAAATTAGGGAGTAGCCACCAGTGCTCAGTTCTAAATCCACGAGTCACAGTGCCCTAGAACTCAAACAGATTGCAAAAGGTAGGCTGGGCTGTCATTAGCAGGTCAGCCTCACCTTCCTCCCTGCAAGAGGTGGCTGCTCAGTGTCCTGGTAGCAAGCTAGAAGCCCAATCTGCAACTACAGACCCCAGTGGGTGACTTTACATCCCCATAACTGCCAGCAGCTGCCTGCTCCATACAGCTTGTTGGAATTAGATTTGCTCTGAACTACACTGGGTTTGGTGCTCTGGCAGGGGGGTTGGCCTAGATGATCTCCAGAGGTCCTTTCTAACCCCTGCCATTCCGTGCATCTCCTTCCTCTGGTAAGCTGCCAGCTCTGGAGATCCCATGAAAACAAATGAACCACAAGACAACTCTCAATAATTTTGAGTCCTCCAATGTGTTAAAGTAGCATTAAGAGATTACTCACCCACAGTGAACTGTTCCTATGCTGGTGGATTTTATGTAGCTAATGCAGGTTTTTCTCAGGAAGAACTCTGTGGATTTATACCTAACCCTGACACCACTTTGTTTTCCCTTCAAGGGAAATCTGCTTTAAAAACCTGTAGAGATTCCTGCTGGAATACCTGAAAACCAAGCACAACAAGGCTGTTTCCCAGAGAAGGCTTCACTGTTCCTAGTTCATAGGTCAACATGGTTCAACAGCTGCAATTAAACCAGTTACAGCTCAGTGCAGGTACACCACTTAGAAACAGCCACAGCGAAAAAAAAAAGGGTCAGACAGGAAAAAAAGCCCTGATAAACTAGAAGAGTAGTACAGAATTTATCCAAATCAAGCTTAAATGATGATATAAGCCCTGACTCCTGCTCCACTCCCCTGCAGAGGAATGCTTCCAGTGTAAGACTCCAGTGTCAGGTTTCCTGCCTCCCACAGCTCCTGCATTCTGAGCAAGGCCCACCTTGGAAAGCACCAAGGGGCAAACTTCCCAGCCCAGTCACACATTCAGCCTGGTGGTCACTCTGTGATGATCACCAGAGGAAACACGGAGCCCTGACTGCCACCTGCAAACAGCTGCTGTGCAAAATGGCCTCACTCCTCCTCCTTGGTAAGCATTTTAGAGGAGAAAAGCGGACACTGGGAACCTCAAGATGCCAGGAGTCTACCGTGGGAATCCCAACTCAGGCGCACGGACAACTCAGCAGTGCTGTGACCTTTCCTTACACCTGCTGCCTTTCTCCCCACTGACCCATCCTGCATAACCAGTAAAAGGAGGCTCCTTACTCAAGCATCCCAAATCCTGGAGACCTACATTTATTTCTGTAGTGTTCAAGAGCCACCACACCTACCAAAGGAAGTACAACCTTCTGTGCAAGCTTTCAGTTTTATGTACTGCCTGCTTCAAATACAGAACTGGCAGCAGAGGACTTGCTACAAATTCTCAAACCCCACTGTTTTACATCTTTTGTGTTTATACAGTCTATGGAGGGTCTTGGGTTTATCTGTTTTACAAAACCAGTATTATACAAGACAATGCAGGCACTTAATTAACTGGAATCTTGAAAGCTTTCAGGATAAGGAGGCTTTGAAATTTTTGACTTAAATCATATAAAGCAGCGAGTCTGAATACAATTAATTAGGGCTATTTTGCTATGCATTGGTTTATAAAATCCATAAACAGCACTGAACCTATGCATAGGTTTTTATTGTTGCAAGAAGCCACACCTATTCCTTGCAATCATCAGAATCCATACATTTACATAATTAAGATATTCCAGTTAATCACTACGTATGTTACCTGGATAAAGCTGGTAAGAACCACTGTGATGCCACTTAATCAAATACTTCAAGGCATTCACTGAAAGCCATCCTTCTGAATCCATACCAAGTTCAGCTGTAATGCCCTGGAACCCATTGGGTGCAGATTAGTCTTACTGTAGAACACATTGTTGCTCTGCAAGGCTGGGATGAGTGAAGCTTAAACATTTCTCCTCTGTGAGGTTGAGATGAAGGAAGCTACAGCATTTCTCCTCTGGAAGGCTGAGATGAAGGAAGCTACAGCATTTCTCCTCTGGAACATTGAGATGATGGAAGCTACAGCATTTCTCCTCTGGAAGGTTGAGATGATGGAAGCTACAGCATTTCTCCTCTGTGAGGTTAAGATGAAGGAAGCTACAGCATTTCTCCTCTGTGAGGTTAAGATGAAGGAAGCTACAGCATTTCTCCTCTGTGAGGTTAAGATGAAGGAAGCTACAGCATTTCTCCTCTGTGAGGTTAAGATGAAGGAAGCTACAGCACTTCTCTTCTGTGAGGTTAAGATGAAGGAAGCTACAGCATTTCTCTGTAAGGTTAAGATGAAGGAAGCTACAGCATTTCTCCTCTGTGAGGTTAAGATGATGGAAGCTACAGCATTTCTCCTCTGTGAGGTTGAGATGAGAGAATCTACAGCATTCCTGGTAGCCTCTAACCACACCTGGTAGCCTCTAACACCATTCTCAACGAACTGATTGTTCAGCTGCACGGCTCCAAGCAGAGGAAAGCAATAGCATACTTAACACAGAGCATTATAAAATGCTCCATAAATAATTTACAGACAAGACCTTTTGCCACTGCTGCTAAAGGAACTTGAATTATTGATGTTACAGTGGAACACAGCTACAGCAAGCAGGCACTGCCAACGCAGCTCACAAACAAGCCACATGCCTACGAGAGACAAATAATTCATCTGTGTTTATGGCGTAAGAAATGTTAACAGTGGTTGGCTTAATCTTGGATTTCACTGTGGATTTTTTGTTCTACCTTCTTTAGTTACTCTGAAAAAAGACAGCTTTGCATTGTTTACTATCGTAAACATCAGGTTCCTTTCCAAAGAAAGGCCTTTGAGAATGCTTTTCCTTCTGGACATTCCTTATAGGTAATAAAGACTAACCCCCAAATCCAGCAGAAGCTGCAGCGAAGTGGTACCTCAGGAAAAAGACAGGCAAATGGTATCTGTTAGGCTTAAATATTTGGAAATAACAGACTTCTGCTCTGGGGAACTGATCTTTGCAGGGAACAGCAAGTAAGAACTGGCTTGGACATTCTCAATAGCTCAGGTACCTCAGCACCTGCCTGCGTGGAGATGGATAATGAAATATTTCTATTACACATCCTTTAAGGTTTTCCCATTGTAAAGTGTCATCTAAGTATTAAAGGTCCAAGTCAGACATAGGCTGAGGACTCATAGAGTCCTAGAATGGTTGGAAGGGACCCACAAAGGTCATCTAGTCCAACCCCCCTGCACTCAGCAGGGACATCCTCCACTAGATCCAGCTGCTCAGAGCCTTGCTGAGCCTGACCTTTTGTATCTCCAGGAATGGGGCTTCAAATGCCTGCCTAGGCAAACTGTCAGAATGTTCCAGCGCCCTCATGGTGCAGAACTTGTTTCTAACACCCAACCCAAATCTCTCCTCTAACTTTAAACCATTTCCCTTGTCCTGTCACTGCAGGCCTTTGCAAAGAGTCCCTCTGCAGCCTTCTTGTAGCTCCCTTCAGGTACTGGAAGGCTGCTATCAGGTCTCCCTGGAGCCTGTTCTTCTCCAGGCTGAACAACCCCAGCTCCCTCAGCCTGTCCTTGTGGCAGAGGTGTTCCAGCCCCATGATCATCCTTGCAGCCTCCTCTGGACCCGTTCCATCAGGACCACATTCTTCCTACTTGGAAGGCTTTCAATCATACCTATGCTGCCTTAGCTGGAAACATCAGCCACAGCCTGCACACTGTGCTTACACTGAGCAGGAGCAGATGGATTCCATGGTGGGAAGGAGGAGAAATCTGCTGTTTACAGGTCATTGTAGTAAGAAAAAATGTTTCTGTTATTCCTAGAGCATAGGTCCTGCAGATGAATAGATCTAGAGCAGTGATCTTGCATCCAAGCATCATCACAGTTTGCATTCTGACTGTCTGCAATTCATTAAAGCAAATCAATTACAGTTGAGGAGTTGCTACTGGCCAGCATCGCTGGTAACACCACCACTAACTGAAGTAGCTTTATCTTTTACACATTACCCATCTCACAAAGCCCAAGTGCACCGTTTTGGCTTTGCACAAGCTGAGTTGTCATGTAAAATGAATGCAACAAGAGGTAGATGGCTTCCAGTGCCTGGCTCTAGTGTAATAAAAGCCATACGACATGAGGTTTCACTGACCTTGGAATGAAAATGTACAGAGAGCTGCCATGTCTCCTCCTGTACTGAAGGGATGTATATAAACACGTAATAATTACTTCTTACAGACATATTTCACTCCCCAGACTAAAGCTTACACAACAGTAACTAGTTCTACATACAAAGACTGGTATTAAGGTTTAGTCTGGGTTCAAGGGAAGTGCACTGCTACACTGATGCTTACAGCAAGGAAAATGCCTCTAATCTAGATGTGTAAATCTGTTGCTCTATCAAGGAAATGGATTAGAGAAGATTGGAAAAAATATTTCAGTGCTGTGACATAATAAGAGTGAAAATGTAATTCAGATGTGAACCAGAGCTTTTTACTCAATTCAGCTCTAAATTAAATGAATTGGGATTTTATTTCATTTCACTTTTTCTGCTTACAGTCTCTCTGGCTCTTAGTTTTTCAATCCACTTTCTAGGTGTTTAAGCAGTGATTGAATTATTTCTCAGTAAAGTTTAGCTACTGCTTTTTACTCAAATTAAACCTCCCCCTTTTAAGAAGCATTTAACAACAAAAAGAAAGTTAAAATCATAGAATGTCAGGGGCTGGAAGAGACCTTGAAAGACCATCTGGTCCAGCCCCCCTGCCAGAGCAAGATCACATAGAGCAGATCACACTAGAACACATCCAGACAGTTCTTAAATATCTCCAGAGAGGGAGATTCCACAACCTGCCTGGGCAGCCTTTTCCAGTGCTCTGTCACCCTCACAGCGAAAAAAGTCTTCCTCAGGTTCACATGGAACCTCCTGTGCCTCAACTTCCACCCACTGTCCCTTGTCCTGTCACTGGACATCACCGAGAAGAGGCTGGGTCCATGCTCCTGGCACTCAAACGTGAATGAGGTCACCCCTTAGTCTTCTGCTCTCCAAGTTAAAAAGCCCAATCTGATTGTTCTGGGATGGGTATTGTGTTCCTGTATTACTTTTAACTTGTATATAACTGCAAGTATCTTCAGCACTAACTAAATCTTCAGCACTAGTTGAAAAAAAATAGGCCGTCCAACCCAGCAAAAAAATGCATTTGTGCCTTTGCAACCTACACAACCCTTTTATTTCCTGGCTTCACAAAGCTGTATAGAACTAATTGTGAAAACACAATTACCTATGGAGCTGGAATGAAACACTGAGGTCGTCTTGGAACAATTGAAAGTCAGTCAGGTATCTGAAAGAAAACTTTCAGCTGGAGGCATAAAAGCTTGCAATGTCTACGAGTGCTACAGGGATCTCCAAGCTTGGATAGGCGACAGAAGTAAAGTGATTTTCTTTAAAATGGGACAAGTATCCATGTGGAGACAAGACAGAAGTTTATTTTTTAGATTAGAAATACTATTTTTTTTGCCCCTCAGCACCTGGAACTTAGTTCATCTACACACACAAACAAAAACGTCTGTGCTTTGCCTTGGTTTTCACAGCCAACAGGTAACACCAGGGGGATAAATGCACATTTTCTCCACAAAACCAGAGGCTACATTTTAGAAATAGAAAACTGTTCTCAAAGAATAGCAAATGGAATAATATCTATGGAAGTGAGTTTCTCTGCAGGATCAAGTGAAACAACTACCGCCAAGCAAGACAAATGAGAAAAGCCACCTTTGGTATAGCCTGAACTATACCAATTCCTTTATTCCATTAATGAACTGTGCTTAAACTGTTTCAATTAACTTGAAAGTTCAGAGAAATAATCTTCTAATGTTTAACAAAGACTGGACATCCTTTAAAACATTAAAGCCACATTAAAATCAAAACAAGCCTATGCGCCGCAGAGGAGTTGGCTTAGAAGTACTCCACAACTGCAAGAGTTCCACACTGGCATTTTACAAATACCAAACTACTTACCCCTTCTCACAATGCATCACACTGTAAAGAAATGTCATTCCCAACCAATGCACCAGCTTACAGCTCAGAAGCTAGAGCATACCTCTTCAACAGCAAACAGGGTATGGAGATGACAACACAACAGAGAACAAGACTTTATCTCCCATCCAATTATACAGAAGCCTACCAGCTCTGCCTCTTTCTTGTTAAGGATGAAGGAGCCCAGTTGTCATAAAAATGTGCATATAGACAGAGATGTGCCACCAAAAAAATGATGCAAATAAATCAGTGGAAGTATGTTCATGTGACCCTGCAGTATTTTCACCAGCACAGCCCCCAGAGAAGTCACAGAGTCCTGCACCACTTCAGACTCGCATCTTCCAGTAGGTCACTTTCATTACCCGTCAATAATGTTGCTTGACGTGGAAAATTCATTAGAAAAGAAAAAACAAGCTTCAGCTTACCTCCATCAGAAACAGTTGCTGACTGCAATAAGAAAGAGAAAAAGAAGTGTTACTTAAGTTTCATGGTAAATATTAGAAATCTCTGAGCTTCACATAACATCTGAGGTGTTAGCTGCTATTAGCATCTTATTAACAACAGACAACATGACAGGAGAAAATCTGAATGAAGCAGCCATTGCTTTCTCACAGCTGTTTCCTCCCCACCATGAAATTCACCCCAGGCCTTTAACCACTCTCCTGGAACTTGATCCCACAAGTATACATCCTGCTGAGTAGCTACACTGCTTCTCACAGTCCTCCTTAGGTAGTCAGTGAGAGTCAGGTGAGAAAGCAGCTATCCTACCAGTGACCTCCAAAGACTCAAACTGAAAACATCATCTCTCAGACCTTATTTTGCTGCATTACCTGGAGATAAAAGTGACAATTTTCTATTTTGTCAGCCAGATAGCTCTGAAACCTTTCCCTGTCAATCACTTCTAACTTCCACAGGTGCGGGTGGCAGGCCGCCGGGGAGGCCGAGAATCGATCGGGGTACTGAGGAGGACTCAGCTGCCAGCAGCCTTATGGTCAGTGCAGTGCAGCACAGCTTTATTCAGGAAGTGCAACAGCTTCTATACCCCTTTAGCAGAGGTGTGCACAACTAGCTGAGGTTTACATATGTGGAAGGTACAGATTGGTTCAGAGTTATAAACAAGGTATCGATAGGTCAGTCAATCCCCTGGTGTCCACCCCGTGGGACGGCAAGCTCAGCCCCCTGCAGGTGTGCGTGGGGTGCTCATTGTTTACAGCTTACTGTCCTGGGACCCAGACAGCCAAGGACAGTTCGCAGCATGAGCTCAGATGTTTACAGCTCATGCCTGCCTAGGGAGAGTGCCCTCCCACACACAGGGATGAAGAAATGTTAAGAGTGCTTTCAAGAAGCTAGGTAAGAACCCCTTGCCATCATCAAATGTAATGAAACACTGACCTTCGTGCACTTATCCAATCTTAACTGCTCACTTTTGATCGCAAATTACCCCAAGGCAGCTAACATTTCTGTAAAACCAAGAAGGTGACCATTTCACTGCTGGCACCTTGACACTCAGCTGAGTGACAGACTGGTAGGACAGATGATATTTACACAGAATCATACAACTGTCAGGGTTGGAAGCGACCTGAAGGACCAGCTAGTTCCAATCCCCCTGCCATGGGCAGGGACACTTTCCATTAGATCAGGCTTATATTCAACAGCCATTCAAAATTATTAGCATTTTAGCTTAGGGAATCTTGCCTTGGTCATTTAAAGTGTCCCTAAGCCTTTAACTTTCTAAACAGTTAAAAAGAAATGCTCCTATTTGTAGTGCTCTGTAAAAAGCTAAAGGACATGTTACAACATCTACAATTTCTTCAAGATGGAAACACACAGAAGACCAAACCATACAGACACATATACATAAGCCAAGAGAACAGCCCTCTTTCCATAGCTTGTCTGTACTTGCCAACCTTGGGAACAAAAAAAATCAATTAAAAAACCTCAGTCATCCTTAAAAGAATGGAACATTGTGTCCAGTTCTGGGACCTCACTTCAAGAAGGACCTCAGGGAACTACCTGAACGAGTCCGGCACAGAGCCGCAAAGCTGCTGAAGGCAGTGGAACATCTCCCTGCTGAGGACAGGCTGAGATAGCTGGCAGCAGAAGACCCTGGGGAGTGACCCCATTCATGTTTATAAAGATGTGCAGGGCAGTGCCAGGAGGACAGGGCCAGGCTTTGCTCAGTCCAGCGACAGGACAAGAGGCAATGGGTGCAAGCTGGAGCTGAGAAGCTTCCATAGGAATGTAAGGAAAAAAATTTTCACTGTGAGGGTTCTGGAGCCCTGGAGCAGGCTGCCCAGAGAGGTTGGGGAGTCTCCTTCTCTGGAGACATTCAAAACCCACCTGGATGACTTGCCCTGAGTGATTCTGCACTGACAGGGGGGTTGGACCAGATGATCTTCCAAGGTCCCTTCCAACTCCTACTGTTCTGTGATTACGTGATCATTTCTGTGCCGCTGCAGGATCTCCTGTTGCTGTCAACACTATCCAAGGAACACCACTTGGTACAAACTATTGTGGCCTCTCCATTCACAGTGGACCTGATCTAGATCTTAACACACGTTTTCTGGAGCTTTCAAAGTCTAAACTAGTCTTGACTGCCATCATTCCTCTGGTGCTAGTTCAGATGAAACGCAAACATGGAAAAGATTTTTTGCAAGAATGGTGTTTCTTAACTAGACAAAAACAAACACTTGTGATCTGTGAAGCACAACAAGAGAATCACAGAATGGTCTAGGGTGGAAGGGACCTCAAGGATCATCCAGCTGCAACTCCCTGCCATAGGCAGGGACACCTCTCACTAGAGCAGGCTGCTCAAGGCCTCATCCAGCCTGGCCTTAAACACCTCCAGGGAGGAAGCATCCACAACCTCCCTGGGCAACCTGTGCCAGTGTCTCACCACCCTCACTGTAAAGAACTTCCTCCTAACATCCAGTCTAAATCTCCCCTCTGCCAGTTCAAACCCATTCCCCCTCGTCCTGTCATTACCAGACCTTATCAATAGTCCCTCCCCAGCCTTCCTGCAGGCCCCCTCAAGATACTGGAAGGTCACTATAAGGGCTCCTCAAATCCTTCTCTTCTCCAGGCTGCAGAGCCCCAACTCTCTCAGCCTGTCCTCACAGCAGAGCTGCTGCAGCCCTCTCAGCATCTTCGTGGACTCCTCTGGAGTCGCTCCAGCAGTTCCATGTCCCTCTTGTGTTGGGGGCTCCAGAACTGCACACAGTACTCCATGTGGGGTCTGACGAGAGCAGAGTAAAGGGTAAGGGTATTCAGGCCTCTCACTTGCTATAAAAGCACTATTTCAGGTATCAAAAAAGTACTTCTGGTTGGGTATAGCTCTTCACCGAGGCTTAAGACAACCTTTCTACTCGTAGTTTGCACCCAAGTCTAGCAAGCACACTGCCATTTCAGAAGCTGTAACGTAACTCATGCTTGTAATTAAGAGATTTTAGTTTACATGACTGAAACCTGGTTTATAAATATGATTGCCTGAAATTTCTTATTCAGGTACTGTACAGATAAGGCTGCTGAATAATTTCCATGTCATTTCTTGAGGAATGAAGAAGGGGATGGCCCAGAGCAAACTAACAGTATCAGTTTACAGGCGAGACAAGAGAACGATCAAAACACTTTCAAAACGTATACGACAGTTGAGGGTCATGACTTGGGCAGCCTGCAGGAATCCAGATTCAAACCCCAAGTTCAAGTCTCTTTAGTTGCTTTTGAAAGACAGCAAGTAAAACAAACAGGATTCTCATGGGAATAAGAAGAATACTTACTTGGTCAAAATAATTTTAGAGGGCAAGCAGTGTGAATGCAGAGGAAAGCTCAGACACTGCAGTAATGCTATCACCCAGTGATGTTTTGTGGGCAACGAGAGCAGTTTTACCTCAATCCATTTAGCAGAAGCTAGTGCAGGGAGCTTTCACACTGTGGTTTGGTGTGCTTATTTTAAATGCTTTGGCTGATTAATCATCTCAAGTTACATGGATCAACATCTGAAAATCTCTCCAAGCAGGGCCTTAGTAATTATTATGTTTAAACACTAAAATATAGCACCCATAGCAAGAAGAGAATTTCTCATCTAAACATCAACCATCTCCTCCTGTGCTATTAAGGTATTACAAATTTTCCCTTGGTTTTGATATATTCCAGCTACATGGTGTTACAGAATCACTGTAACTCCCCATGATGTTCCAAGCTCTAACAGTTTCCTTCCATAGATCCAAGAATAAAATTTATTTTACAAGGGCTGGAGCATCTCTGCAATGAGGATATGCTGAGGGAGCTGAGGGTGTTCAGCCTGGAGAAGACTCTGGAGGGACTTTAGAGCTGCCTTCTTGAAGGAACCCTAAAGAAAGGCTGCAGAGAGACTTTTCCATGAGGGTGTCTAGAGACAGGACAAGAGGGAATGGTTTGAAGCTGAGGGGGAGCAGGGTTAGACTGGATCTTAGGAAAAAGGTCTTTGGTACAAGGGTGGTGAGACTCTGGAATAGGCTGCGCAGGGAAATTGTGACTGCTTCCTTCATGTGTTCAAGGGTGTCCAAGGCCAGACTGGATAAGGCTGTGAGCAGCAGAGTCTAGCTGAGGGGTGCCCCTGCCCATGGTAGGGAGGTTGGAGCAGATAAGCTCTGAGGTTCCCTTCCAAGCTGAGCCATTCTGTGATTCTATGATTTGCTTAAATCCATCTATAAAACCAAACTAAATCCACTCAACAAAACCAGCTGGAAACTAAAGCTTGTAATTATTGTGTAAGGATCCACAGTAATATGTTCAAAACATGTACTTAGAAATCTCCATAGGGTAAACCTGGTCAGAAACTGCATGCAAGCCACCTTTAGACAAAGCAGTTTCTCTTCTCAACTGTTGAGCTGAAACTTGTCTAGATTCGTCCAAAGGTGCAAGTTGCAGGACCAGATTTTTTTAAGTAGCACAATGATCTCACTTTACAAATTCACTCTATGTTGGGGGCTGGTTTTTATCCTTCACGCTTCCCACCACTGGAGGCTCTTCAGGACAAAATTGGATCTAACACGCATAGAAAGTTTGATTATTTGATGAAATATTTATGTGCTAAGTGCTAAATTAAGAACTGCCTATTAAAAACCGCACTTATTGAACAGCTCTAAAATTGAACAGTTCCTGTATGCAGCCATTTCTGAATGATGAGGGCTGCAAAGACATGGCCTCCCCATCCCCTGACACTCAGTTAGGGCTAATGGCAGGATTTTTAGGAAGTATTTAGGTGTTTTCCAAAGGACAGCACCCAGAGCTGTTCCATTTTGTAAGTGCAACATGATCTATTACCCAGAGATAACATCCAATTACATTCAACCCTCCAATCTTTCACTGCCAGATAAGAACTGAAATTAGTTCTTCAAATTACCCTGAGTTCCCAACTGATTTAGTAAAGAACCCATGGGACATGCCAGGAATCCAACAGGAAATCTACAGTGTCTTTGTGTGTCTCTTCATGGGACTCAGCTTGCTCATTTCACTGGATTAGCACCCAGGGTACACAGACACACACCACAAAGGTAGAGGATGCAACTCTCTTCCCTAGACTTCAGGGCAAGATCTTGAGCCCTGGGATCCAAGTAAAGAGCTCCGTGCCAGGGCCAGGAAGCTGAACAGTGTCTTCCCAGCTATCGGCCACCATAAAAGATGCTTCAGGTTTGTGTCAGCTGGCAAATGCTTTAGCATGTGTTAGATAGCCCTGAGTCCTGATCAGGAGAAAGCATGTACAATTTTTCTTTCTATCATCCCACTTTGCTAAGCAGAAAAACCAGAAGGGCACAGGAAGTTTTTAATGTCAGGTTAACAATCCACTTGCAACAAACCTGAAAGAGCATTGCCTTACGATAATTAACAGGGAGAAAACTGCTTTGCAAGTTAACAGGTTGGGGTTTTTTTTCCAGAACAGAATTAGACAACATAATATTTTGCAGCAAGGAGGTAAAAGCAGAGAGAGGGCATAAAGGAGAATAATTCTTCAGGTTGAAACAGCCTTTATCTTTTAGCTTTCACTGTCTGTAACCTGCTAGATTTGTGCACCACTGCACAGAACTGGTCTGATGACATCCTGCAGTTGACACAAACTCTTCTCTAGAAAATCCATCCAGTTTCATTTTACATGGATGAAACTAAGGAAGCTACTGCCAAAGACTGCCATAACACCACGATGCAGGGAACTCTCAAAACCCCATATCCCAGGCATTACAGCAAGCAAATACATCCGTGTGTACCCAGATACCGCAACACAAAAAATGGCCTTTTTCTCCACCTCAAGATTTGTCATGCAAATCAAAGTCATGCTCAAATACTTGAGCAGAACAAAGGGGAAGACAGGGATACCGGGAGAGGTGACACATCCCAGGAAATGCCAGGCCCTAGCAATAAAATGGAGCAACATGAAGTCATCTGTGCTAATGGAATGTGGGTGAGTGCCTTGCTGAGTCAAAAAAGAGATGTCTATTTCCAACCTCTGAGATGCAGAGAGAGAAAATCCATAAGGAGAACAAAGACAGATTCCTCTCTCTTGCTCTAACAATCCAAAGCTGAATGGAAATATCTCTTCATTTTCAGGGCATCCAGAAAGATTTGGAGAATAAAAATTACTTACAAAATTACTTTGCAGAATTAAAAATGACTTTTCCCTGCGTCCTTTCTAAAATACACTTTTTTCCAGTAGAGAAATTGACTTTTTACTGCACCCAAGGAATTCTCTGACTGCTGCCTTCAGAACCTGATAGACTTAACCTCCTACAATACTCTACCACACACCATTTTACAAAATCCCCTCTAATGAAGCCTTCCACCTTGCTCCACCAACCTTCTAAACTGATTTTCTCCTATGATTTCAAGACACAACAGAAGTTTGGGAAACTTGTCATGCTCTTCTAGAGATGAAGCCCTGAAGATTGAATCCAAGCAGCCAACTTCCAAATATTCTGTCCCTTAGCTCACGGAAAGCTCATCACTCAGGTGGACTGTCTGCTTGCACCTACCTTTGTTCAAACTCCTCGTTAAATCACCTGAAGCAACTTCTCCTTTTACCAAGGTATGAATTATGAGCTGGCTCCCTAGACCTTCAGTCACATTACTCCAGGACTTACATTGCATGCAGATATTTTTATCCTTCTAAATACATTACAGTATTAACACTGCATTAACAAATGCCACAAACTCCAATGATCTCTGGAAGGGAGATCATGTCTCAAAACATGGTTTATACTTTCCTAACATTTTCAACAAAGGAAAAACAAAACCATACTATTTATAAACTATTGCTAGGTTTTCCTTCTAAGAAATAATCTGAAATGTACTTCCCACCTAAGTACCAGAGTAGTAGAACAGTATTTCCATCCTCATTTCAAGACACTCTTGAAATTTAATGTCATGATTTAGAATTCTATGAGGATGCCCCTTCAGAATGCCACTTAACAGGAGACTATTACATAACTTATCTTTTCAATTCTCTATCACCAAAGAAGTGCATTTACAACAGTTAATGCAAAAGTATTCAGAATTCCCAAGGAAAAACAAGGAAAGAAAAAAATAAAACAACTACTGCACAACGATTTTACTGAAAACATTTTTCTGTGAATGTTACATATTCTTGTCATGGATTTCAACCTGTAAAAGCAAGCTATGAACAGTGAATGATGTGACATTTGAAATCCCTTTCAGAAATAAATGTTTTAACTTTTTACCCCAAAAGAAACAGATCTTATCACATATAAAAACACAGAGCCTTAAATGCCAAAGCCCTCCCTACGATTAGTTTGCTAAAAGATACACACCAAATCTATGCAGTTTTACCTAAAGATGTAACGTTGCTATCGTGGCACAAAAAGGCAAATACAAAATACACTGTAGAGAGCTGAAGAGAAAAGCTCAAATCACAAACATGCTAATTCCTTAAACACCTTGGGCAATGATCACAACACATCTCAAAATCTGGGTGCTAGTTGGTACAATAAGATTCCCTTGACTCCGACTCAGTAAGATTCCCTTGACCCTGATAAAACGATAAACCCCAACGTTTGCATTTACACAGGAATTTTAACTCCAGTACTTGAAAGTTAAAAAGCTTTAAGGCTAAGCACAAAGCATTCCGAAGCTGGTAACATTCTCCTCTAATTTCTTGCCAGTAACAATAGGCTCTTCTAATTTCTCACTGCAAAGATGCCCTGCCTCAGCTAAATATAATTCAGATCACTTACCCGCTCCTCGTAGGAAACAGCAGTTATTTTTCCTAACAGCACTCTTCCTAAATTCATCTTCACTTAATATGGAAAAAGCATTTCCTTAACACATCAGCTTCTCAAAGACTAAGCTAAAAAATTCACCCCTGTTCCATGCCTGTACATGCCAGTAAAGTTTAAAGGCATTTCGTATGAAGTTCTATTTTACTCCCTTGATGTTACCCATAGCAACAGGCCAATGCAGGAAGCTGTGGTTCGTCAGGGATTCTGATTAGATCTCAATTATCTCTCCCCAGCAAAGCTAGATCATTTTATATAAATCCTGCTGATTGCATTCCAAAACGTTTCCTCTAACAAATCAGGAGTGGAAAACGACGTTGAATTGTGTTCAGTAAAACAGACTCCCAGGACAGCTCTCAGTGAAAAAAAAAAACCCGACCAGTTCATCAGCCTCACGTTAGTTACAGAAACATCTGCAGAGTAAACCACTATTTTCAGAGGTTTACATAATGTAAGCCAGAATAAAGTAGGACCTCAGACGGTCTTTTCTGCTTAACTTTGCAGCGGTTAAGCCCATAAATTGCATGTAAAAATTCGCAGTACAAGGAAACTTGGCATATTTGGTTAAGCCCAGGAGCAGCCTGCTGTCACTGAAGACAAAATTCCCCTTGCAGAAACCAACCGATACTCTGCCCTTCCTTCTTTCCTCACTACCCAAGCCTGTGCTCAGCTGATGTCAAGACAGTTCTGTGCACAGCCCCTTAGGAACAGAGAGCAAAATAGGCTACTTGTAATGAAGAGGGAAGTGCTAGTAACTTGCCTGTGACAGCACTGTCTTCAAGAGACTCTAGATGGGAAGCACAGGATTCCAGCCAGTTTGCTTCTCCAGAGAGGCAGCACCCAAACCGTTCTTGGTTGTTAGTTTTTAAGCAACCAGAATAGAATTTTCTGCTAAAAATTAGCAGCAGAATTGCAAACAAGGGATTAATTAGTGGGCATTCTTCTGCTGGTGGGATGTCCTTAACAAACAAGGTGGACTTAGTCTATGAAGGAGGAATCTTCTCCTTAGTTCAATGTGGAATCCCCACATCCATGCAGCTCCCAGGTCAAGCCCCTAATATAACACCAACTCTATGAAGAGGGCAAATACACAAAGAGAAAATGAGAGTAAAATAAGTTTGGAGCTTTTGCTCTAAGATCTCACAGTAAGATTGGCTTGCAAAGGACAGTCCAAGTCTGCACAACTTCTCATTCAGGATGGAGAGACTTGGCCAACGGAAAAACTCAATCTCCTCCATTCTTCTCAATTTAATTTAGAGCCATCAGAGAAGAAATCTGAAGCTAACTGTGGATAAAAATGGAGGAAGCATACTTTAACAAGCACTCCAGGGACATGAGCAAATTGCTGCAATGGACAAAGTTAATTTTATGATTGATGAGTTGTTTGAACAGGCACACCAGTGCACTTTTGAGTCCTGCCTTCTCCAAGCATTTAATACCCAGGAAGAAATGCAGTGGATGCAAACAGGTGGGCAGACAGGAAGGAAACGTGCTTTTATAAATTACACCCTCCATTATTTCAGGGATTAAGAGCCAAATGCCCAGTGGTACTTGCACAGCTGAGCAGTTTAACTATGTGGATGAGTATATATAAAAAAAATTATTATCTTATAAAGAAAATAGTTTGAATATTTTGCTTTGCATGACACGAAGTCAGTGGGATGCAGAATGTATTTTCACCGTCAATATCTTACACAGCAACATCACTACAAATATGTAGCTGATCAAGTGCATAATAATCCTTACACTGGGTAAGCAATAAGCACAAATACTCAGAAATGCCTGGAGAGCTTTCCTAGTGAGCATCCCTTTGGGGTAACACAAAAAAAAAAGAGACTTATAATCAACAGCATTTACTTCATGCTCAACCTAAATCCTCCATGAAACACCTTGAAAGCACCAATGTCCCAGCAGGGTTTTAACAGATGAAGATGTTCCCCACCAGGACACAAGAATGATTAGCAGATCAATAACCCCACATCTAGTGTGGGGTGTAGCTGCAAGGCCACCAGGTCGGCAGAGTAACCACAGTAGGAACACTGTGTGTGGGCAACCTTTTATCTATTCTAGGCACTGATATTTGGCACTGTAAACCAAATAATCCCTCAGTTTAAACAGCCCCTCAGAGCTGTTGATTTTATTTCATTGAACTAAGCACTGCACGGCCACATTTTTTCCATACAGTAACTCTACCAGCAGCACAAATAAGTTCTCCCAATTAGACAGCATCAGTTAATGGTAATGGGCTGGGCAATGTTGTGTGCCTGAAAGCCCTGGAAAAAAACAAACCACCCTCCTATCTCCCTCTACACTTTCAAAGGTTACTTCAGCAGGTGCTAAATCCGAAAGCTTGCGATTTTTTTCTGTACCATGTTTGTAAATCAGGCAGACAACTCAAAGTTGAAAGGTCAAAAGCAGAAGGAATGTTAATTTGCAAAGCTATTAATAGCAAGTGTTAAAATATGACACAACAGCTTTAAAAAACCTTATTCAGATCCACCAAAGACGACATTCGCAAACCCACATCCATCTGCTTAGAAGCTAAACTGTGGGAAGGGGTAGAGACCCCAGATATGGCTGATCTGTTTTTCTCTTCCACCCTCCCTCCACTTCCTGCTCATCTTTTCTTTTGTACATTTGTTTTCAGAGGAGAAAAAGCCTGGGAGAAAGACAGAAGGACAGTAAACCTGGGTAAGTTTAAACTTGTCAAAAGATGAACAGGATTTAATAGATTTCTGACTCCTAAAAGAAGACAACACACACAAAAAAGCCACCAGGCAACTAGGAAGAGGCAATGCCCTGGACCAGCTCCTACTCACACAAATTCCTCAAGTTGATTTTAACACCGGCAGAATGCACCATGAAAAGAAAAAAAAACACCCCAAAATCTTCAATCTCATCAAATATCTTTTTATCTCATATGAAATCTTCAATCTCATCAAGTATCTTTTTATCTCATATGAAATAAAATGACAACTACTTGCACGAGAGCTGGAGGGAAAACAAAATCTCTATTAGGGATATGATTTAGCTCACTGACCTTAGTTATTGAAATAAAAAAGCAAGAATGTCAAAAAGCCTGCTCACAAATAAAGCTTTGCTATAAAATAAAATTGGGTTTTCTTCCTAATTCTCAAAACTTGATATATCTTTGTCAATGATTTGTCATTCACTCAACAACAAACGGACCCCAATGTGCTGCTAGTTACAGGAGGGGAGATTCTCTTCTTTACAACACTGCAGCCCCCTCCCCGCCCCCTCTATCAGTTCTAAAGATAAAATTCCCACCTATCCCACAAAGAAAACAGAAGGGGGAAAAAAAGGAAGGAAAAAACAAACCCACATTTTGCAAGCCAAACTACCTGTATGTACAAATAAGTGAAACACAAACTACCTCCTCAAACCCTAAGGCTTCCCATAAAACAAACTCAATGAAGGGATGGGGCTGGCTGCAAACTGCTGCTCCAAGTGCCCTCTGCTGACTGCCTGCACTGCTCAGCCTCATGCACTCATTTCCCAGGGTGAAGTTCAGCCAAGATTTGCCATCCAGAAACCTGCTCCACAAATGAATACTTCGTTTTGAACGTGTTGCAGCGCTTGTAAAATACATCCCTAGAGCCCGACTGTAAACTGATAATACAAAGCACGCCTGGGGTTTAAATACTTCATTTTTCTTTTCCTCCTGTTGATCCACATTTCTAAGACAACTGAATTCTCCCCACTAATAAAAACGTGCAGAAACAGGGTAACTCACACATCCAGACGGAAGGTGACTTGCAGCCCAGGAGTAAATTAAAATTCAATTACATATTAAGGAGGATATGATTAAGTGACACATAACCAAAACACGTTAAGCCGTCTCTAAAGTTCCTACTGCTACACACGGAGCCTGAGAAGCAAAAGATCAAAAACTAAACACAAAAACCGCCTGTGAAAGCTCCTCATTTTTAAAGAAACAATGCAAGCATCTCTTCCTGAGCCTTGCAGTTGTTTGTTTCCCTTTTCCTTTTCAAAACTGCTAGTTTTGCTCCTGTGCTTTTAAAATCAACTATACGCTGAGCTCTACAAGCATAAAAAACTAGACTGTAACATCAAAAACTGCCAACAGAGCTAAGACTTTTACTTACAAAATACATGTTTTCTGAGCAACACGGAGCAAAAACTGGTCTGAATTCTCTACACTTCAGAAATTTTCTATTCTGTCAATATTTTCATTTACTTTCAGCTGTTTCAGTAACTCAGACCATCTGGATTCTGTTTTATTGGATAAAAATCCAGTTGGAAGTTAAAAAAAAACCCACATAAAATCAATCCATGGCTTCAGCTGTACACCACAAGAACACACTGCAACAACTGGAAGGTAACGTAGCCAGAAGATGATATTTTTGCCACACATGTGCCAGCACAGTGAAAATGAAGGGAAGGATTTGCAACAAACTCAATTAGGGAAGTTCTCTGCCTATCTGCTGCATTCAGTCCACACGTAAAAAGCGACACGGCGCTAGAAAGAGATTTCCAACAGGTCTACAAAACCGGCGTATGGTTAGTTTCATAACAGAGCTTAGAGAGAAAAATCAACTGAAAGGCTCATACTTACGAACTTTGTCTCTGTCAAACCTCACTGAATCCTTAGCAGCATTATTTATCACACCGCACCGCAAGATTTCTTAGCTCGGAAGGCTACTCATTAGACCTGATTTCTGTTGGCTTTAGACAAACAAAACTTCATACTTACAGACACTTGACTATCAGTAAAAGTTTTCTCCATGTATATAAACAGGTTAAGAGCTCATTGTTAAGAATCCCTTCCACTTTTATTATTATGCTTTTCCTGAAGACATATTTACTTCTTCCAGAGTCCAGCAAAAAAATGAGGCTTCTCTGTCTGTTGCCCTATCAACACCTCTCCCATTCTCCTCCCTCCCCAGCACATTCTCCGCCCTCCAGACTGGTTCTGTATCTTCTCATCAAAAGGAACAGGCAGCTTTTAAAATGGTGTTTAGGCTGGTCCTGTGTAACAATAAAGCTTCTGTCAAGACAACAGCATGCTGCTGAGGAATCTGCTCGTGGAAAATGCCCTCGGTAAAGGCCTGCAGGATTCTCTCTTAAAGGTTTGTCCAAACTTGCTGAAGCATTGAGTCAACATCATTTTCTTCTCCAAGGTGTTCTCGTTTTTCACGCGGTTCCCCTCCCATGAGTATGCTTCCAGAATGCACTGGGTCATCAACCCCCATTATAAACACTTAAAATCTAACCTAAAAAAAAACCCTCAAACAAAAAACCCAACTTTTTTGAAATGAATAATTGTTAAAACTTGTAAGACTTAAAGGGAATTTCTCTCAGTTTCTGGCATGTGGGTGCGTGTCTCGGAGTGATTACAATCACATGTATGCATATTATGCAACCTATCTCATCCTACCTAAGTGTGTTCTTTGGAGTAAGCAGGGCACAAGGATCCCATTTCAAGTGAAATATGATGCTCCTAATCTCCAATACCACACCTCCTCCCCAGACAGACCAGCAGTATCTCTGTATTTTGGGGGGGGGGGGGAATGCCAACACTTTCTACCCAACAATTAATGGTTAAAAGCTGTCCTCCTGGAGCTCCTCGGTCCAGAGGGGAGTGGAGGATGGGATTTTTAGTGTGTTTCTTTAAGTACCAGATGAGCAGACTGACTATTTTTATTTAATACTGAATAGAAAGTGGTAGCTCATCTCATAAAAGCTCCACAAGTGACTCCTCTTTCTGTGTTTTAATTTCACTGAACTGCTAAATCCAGGAGGACAGCGAAAATTAAACAGTACCAACTCCCAGCCAAAATCCCAGGAGATTGAGCACGGAGACAGGATCAGAAACAACCCACAGATAGCTCCCCTGCTGTCACTTGCGCTTTATGTAGCCTGTGCTTATACTCTAGAAACACCAATTCAGTTCATTCAAAAAAGGCCCTAATTCATTCCCCTAACTTTAAGCAACACGAAGCAAAATCCCTTCCTCACCCCCACTAGCACGGAGCACAACCAAAGACATACCAGGTAACAGGAAGAACAGCCGAGGGAGGGCAGGAACGGAGAGGCACGAAACCAGTCACCCAGTTCCTCATTCCCACCGGGGACCGGCATGGGCTGCTCTGCTGCAGCAGCAGCAGCAGCAGCAGCAGCAGCAGCAGCAGCAGCTCTAACCAGGAGAGCTGCAGATGCCCTCTCCCTCAACTAGCTGCAGCACCAGCACCAAACGCTCCCAGTGCCCTGGGCAGTTCCCCGGTGCTCGGAGATCCTATGGTAGGCGAGCCCTCTACTTTACAAACAAACAAGTTTCCTCCAAGTGAAAGCTAACACAGCTTCCTGTGCCCAGAGTACAATCCATAATCCCACAGCTAAAGAGAGGCAACGTTCATCCTCGGCTCTGAGAACACAACCATTTCAGATCCTGGGTGTATCAAACCCAGTTTGCTTCCAGTAGTGGCCACCACCCATGGACGCCTTCCAAGGAGCAGCACAGGGCAACATACAGGACATGTCCCCTGATTTCATTCTCCTGAACTAAAAATACCTTGAGCCTGGGAGATTTCCTGAACCTGGTGTGGCATGTCTCCCCAATAATCCCCAGTGGCTCTCTTTTCCAAATACTTGTCCACTTTCCCCCCCCAGGACATGCAGATTTCTTGCATCCACAGCACTCTGTGGCCAGGCATCCCACAGCCCAGCTCACCTCCTTGCATGAACAATCGTGTTCTGTTTGCTTTGCTCCTGGCTCCAGCTACCTTTAATTAATAGTGCTGACTTCTTGTCCCGAAGGAGACAGTGAGCAGCCAACCCCAGCTACTTTATCTATGCCACCTGTGATTTTTTTTACTCTTACACCTTTTTGAAGCTTTTCTACTTCTAACAGGTGTGGGCAAATCCCAGCTGCGTACAATGGAAGCATTATGGGTTGGGGTTTTTTCCCCTCTGTTCCTTCCCTAACAATTCATAATGCAAGATTTTGTTTCATTGCTACTCTTCTGGGCTTATGTTTTCATGCAGCAATCCCTTATAACTCGAAGGCCACACTTGAGAGAAGAAACAGCTCTGAAACATATCTACCATTTGATGTATGGAGCTAGGACGATTTTGCCTCATTTGCACTGCTTTACATTTATCTGCATACATTTTCATCTGTCATTTTGTTGTCCAGTCATTCAGTATCATTAAAGCAGCCTGCTCTAATCTTCAGAGACTGCTCCTGTCCTTATTACCTTGAGTGACTTCACCTCACTGCTTGTCTTCCTGGGAGGAGCCTTAACAGATGCTTTGGAACTGACAACTGTAACGTAAGAAACTGAAGCAAGGGCCAGCCTCAAGCAGCAAATAATTCTGGGTTTCAGTAGCAGACCTCAGTGCAGTGAGCTATGATTATGCTTAATATCATGTGTCTCATGGGTTAGACCCATAAGAATCAACAGTTTCAGTTCGAAGAAAGTAAGCCCAGTTTTTAAAAGACACTAGGTACCCAAAGCTATGGAGAAAGACACCTCTCAGAAGTTGTCCACCTACCAAAAGTCCCAGCTGGCTGTTTTGTTTTGGCTCAACAAAACCAGCAAAAACCATAGGCAAACCCAGAAGTAAGAGATATGACCCTTCTGCAGCTTCAGGTGGTTACTTTAGGTTGTTGATACTGGGCTGATGTGTAGTTCCACAGATGTGACTGCATCCAAGATGTTGAGAATTCATCTGCATCCATCTAATCACACATCTTAAGAACAGTGGTGCTGGTTACTGACAAGAATTAAGGTGTGCTGTGGGAGGCTTTATGCAGGCTACTACAAGTCCACATCTAGTTCCCGAAAGCAGAAACTGCCTCTGGTTCTGTGACAGAAACTGGCTTGTGTTGAAGAGCCAAGCCCAGAGCCTAAAAGGCTCGGACAGCACTTGGGTGGTAGGGTCAGACAATGTACTGATAGCTTCCTCCAGAAGAAATACAGTGCCAACTGACTTTGTACATATGGAGACTGAATTCCCTATGGAATCCATCCTAGGCAACACTGTTGGCTTCTCCTCTGGCACTGAAGTATGGGCTGAGCACTGTGTGATAAGCACTGCCATATGCACCTCACAAAGAAAGCAGAGATGAGATCCAGCTCTCAGCACACTCTCTGACTGCTTGGCTTTTCACATGCAAATTTACATGGCAATTTTTTCCAGAATCTGAAAGAAGGAAAACAGCCCCAAAAGCAGGAGAAAAACAGTAGACAGGCAAACTACCAAAAAATGTGGTCCTTTTACCAACTGCAATACCAGAAAACAGATCTCATTAATATCAGTGTGTGGAGGGGGGAAATAACAATAAATCACAGAGTCTAACATTCTGGATGCCATCTAGAAATAAGTATCTCCACTTCACAACAAAGCTGTTCCACACAACTGTGCTCCTCTGGTGACCAACCCATCTCTCACAGAATGGGTTGGATTGGAAAGAACCTCAAAGATCATCTAAGTTCCAACCCCCTGCTGTGGATCCGTAGGACAGACTACTCAAGGGCTCATTCAGCCTGGCCTCAGAAACCTCCAGGGCATCAGACACTTTACCAAACAGCACAAAGAATGTAAGAACTCTCCATGATAAAGTCTATAAATGTAAGGAAAACTTAACAAAACACATAGGCAATCTTTTCAGACTTGTGGTACATAACACTGTGTCCTGGCTGGCACAGTCTGAGGAATGGGATCTGTCATTCACTGCTGCATCACTAAGCTAGAGCAGACAGGATCCAGCAAAGGCAGAAAGAGGGACAAAATTCTAGGCTGTGGTGGCAGATCCATGGGGCTTCCGAAACAGCAGAATTAGGGGCTGGACTGCAGTAGCATTTGGACTTCAGAATATCCATAGATGAGACAGAAGCAGACCTTTAAGAACTCTATTATTAGCATGCCAAAAATACACAGGTTGTAACATACAGGAAAAGGATTTTATTCTTGCATGCACTTTTATTTCACAATTGGCCTGTGCTCAACCTTCCTGAAGGCAGCCAGCAAAACTTGGTCAGTTACAGCAAAACTTGGTCAGTTACATCTTGGAGAAAAATGAAGACAAAAGTGTTGTAAAAGATGCAATATCAAAGACAGTAAGCACCCAGGAGAACCTGTGTATATTGGCAGCCCACAGCAAGTTCACACGGAATCACCAGTTCCTAGAATGGTTTGGAAGGGACCTAAAACACCCTCTGGTTCCAACTAGCCTGCCATGGGTAGCAACAATTCCTACTCGGATCAGCTTGCTCAAAGCTCCATCCAACCTGCCTTTGAGTTCCCACAGCTTAAACAAAATGCTGAAACCCGAGAGAAAGTTATACATTCTTTTCAAAATTGAAACTCACAGTTATAAGCTGGGAATGAAGAAGCCTCTTGATTAAATCACAGCATTATACTGGTCATAGTGGTGGCTTGGTGGCCATGGTGATGATCTAAAATTGTGCACAGAGCAAGCTCTGCAGGAAGAGTTCATGTTTTGTTAGCTCAACTGACAGGGTGGGAAAAGTTTGGGACATGTTTAGCTCTTTTTGTCTGATTTTGCCTAGTATACTACTTGGTCTAATACAAGCTATTATCTCCCTATGCAAGCTTTGTCTGATTATTTAAATCAGTCAAACAAAAGACAGGTACCCACTTAAAAACTCATTATTAAGTCAAATGAGCATTTAGAGGTTTTTGCCACCCACAGATGCCAAAGCTAATATCCAGCAGAGACATGTCATTCATTAGGAGAAAAACCTCATACCAAGGAGATGTGTTGTGTGCTTTCAATTAGCAAATGAAATGCAAGGGGGAAAAAAAAAAGCTTCAGTGGAATTAACAAAACAGACAAAAAAAATCAAGCATTATTATCTATAATAACAGCTAATAGTACTACATTATTAATGGTTCTAATTAAGAGAGAACATTTCTAACAAAATTCCTCACACTGATTTTTGAAAGCAATACATTCCAACTTTGAAAACATCACTACACTCAAGAAATGCTCATTTGTAAAAGATAAAGCTTTCAACATCTCTCCAAAATAGAATGAGAATAAAAACTGCTACAGCCATCTTCTTTTGTCCTGATATTTAGTTAAAAGAATTAACTAAAGGTGGTCAGACTGCAGAGATCAGCATCTGTGATCAGCATCTGTGATCAGCATCTGTGATCAGCATCTGGAGCCAAATCCTCCCGGCAACAACTCAGCAGAGCACCAGGTCTCAATGGATGGGGTCTTTTTTACACACACACCCCACAAAGATGGGATTCAAATATTCACACAATGGTTTTGGATCATCCAGTTCCAACCCTCCTGTCGTGGGCAGAGACATCTTCCACTAGACCAGATTGCTCAAGGCCTCATCCAACTCAGCCTTGAACACCTCCACGGAGGCGCATCCCTGACCTCCCAGGACAGCCTGTTCCAGTGTCTCACAATTCTCACTATAAAGAATTTCTTCCTAATCTCCAGCCTAAATCTGCCCTCCTCAAGCCTCAATCCATTCCATCCTCTTACCCTTACACGAGCTTGTAGCAAGTCCCTTCCTGGCTTGCTTGTAGGTACCCTACAGCCACTGGGAGGCTGCTCTAACACCTCCCTGAAGCCTTCTCTTCTCCAGGCTCCCAACATCCCCAGCCTGTCCCCACAGGGGAGGTTCTCTAGCCCTCTGACCACCTTCATGGCCTCCTCCAGACCTGCTCCAGCAGCTCCAGGTTCCTCTTATCCTGGGGGCACCAGAAGTGGAGGCAGTGTTGCAACTGGGGTCTCAGCAGTGCAGAGGGGCAGAATCCTCTCCCTGTCCTGCTGCTCTCATTGCTTTGGATGCAGCCCAGCACACAGCTGCCTGCTGAGCTGCCAGTGACTACTGCTGGCTCATGGGGAGTTTTTTTAACCAGCTGACACCTCGAAGTCCTTCTCACACCACTCTCAAGCCACTCCTCAACCAGTCTATATTTGTGCTTCAATTAATTCTACAAACCTGTCTGCCTTCTCTGTACAATACAGCGTCTACAGCTAAGAGGAAAATGCTGGGGAGGAAGAGGAGTGAATCAGAGAACTGTCAGGGCTAGAAGGCACCTCAAAGATCACCTAGCTCCAACACTCCTGCCATAAGCAGGGACACCTCACACTGGACTAGATCAGGTTGCTCAGAGCCCCGTATCATTACAGCTAATTTTAACCTTATCGTATTGTCCATCATGGATAGCCAACTACAATCTAACACAACAACAAGTGAAATATTCTCTTGCAATCGTTGTTGTTATTAAATAAGATATATACAAAAATCAGTTGTGTTCTTGGATAGATTCAAAACACCCAAACCAAACTGCAAAGAAATCATGCCACCTTATGGCAGAAGAAAGCAAAGCTCTTCACTCGCACGCTGCAGCTTCAAATCAAGAGAAGCAAGTTCATGCTGTCCTAAAAACCAATCCAAATACAGCCTTCTTCGGATCCATAAGCAAAGGAACAGCATTCAGTACATGGCCATAAAAGAAACTGCATGGAACATACTTAAACCTCCTCAATTTACAAGACCAGTAGGAATCAAACTCACAGGCTCAAAGCAGCATGTGAAGTTTCCAACTCCATGCCTGGGTTAGAGGCTTATCCATTCTGCTAAGGTAATGAGAGACAACACAAAAGCCACCATGCAGCCTGTGTAATATCATCATTATTCCAAAGGTGGAGTCTCTAAGAATTTCCTGGTATTGTTATTTCCTCTTCCAGCAACTCTAAATAGATGTCCTGGAATAATTTAAACATGTGCTAGCAACATTGTATTCTGCTACCCTTAGTTTAATAGTGCTTGGGGAAAGCACTGCAGTAACAAGGTTCAGCTTCTGTGCTTTGCCTCAGCAAGGTTTTGAAATTCTTCCCTGGTTGGCATTTCTCCTGGTGGCTAGGATAGCATTCTCTTATGGCATGCAGGGGGAAGAAAAACAGAGATTTTAAAGTGAAAAGAAGCAACTGAGAGCATCCACAGCCAAACAGCTCCACATAGTAAGGGCATTCCTCCAAATACAGATTTTAACACAGATGTCCACTTTCATATCATAACCTACTACATCAGTTAACCCCTCCAAACCAACAGCTTTAAGTCAGGTAACACAAAGAGCCTCTCAATCCCTCCTGTTGTTGCTACTCAATTTATATATCACTAAGACATAATGAGAGGAAAATTCAATTTTTAGGTCAATTAATGTAAAGTACCAAGTCCGTATTTTAATGTATGTCATATAAAATGGCTCTAACAACAAAAATTATCCTTGGTGTCTAAAATGTGAGATGTGCACATAGTCTAGATGAAGTTTGAGTCTGGGTGAACATGGTGGGAACCATTTTTTTTAATTCATTACCAGCACTGGGCTGTCAGATAAGAGGATTGACTCTTGCTGTGTCCAGAAATTGTCTAAACCTGTAAGATAAGTTACAAAAGCTATATAAGAATCGCCACATTCTGATTAAGAATGATCTAGCTAAAGAGCTCCCAAATGGCTTTATCCAGAAGATCTTGCTCTGATTGTTACAGTTGTGCACTTACTGTATTAAAATGATGAGTGCAAAGAAATTAAAAAGGATTTTCCATGACTAGAGAAAAAAAAAAAAAGCAAGACACTTAAAAGGTTCAGAAAACAACACAGAAATAGTTTACAGTGAAAACTGTCCTTTAAAACAACTGAGAAATAAATAACTACAGTTCCTACCTGCATTCCCTAAGCACACCAAAAGCTCCTTTCACATATTCTGTTCCCTGAAAATCCAGTGCACTGAGCTCCCCTCTCCTTTGCTTCAGACTCAGTGAAATGCCATTCTTCTTACTTTTTCCCACAGCAAGAAACTCAATAGTATCTCCTTCTTTCCTCCTCCTATCTCAAATGCTTTTCAAACACCTCCTTCCCATTTAGAGAGTGCCACATTCCCACCCATGCTGAAGAGTGGTATATGTATTACATGGTTTGTGTGCCAAGAGTTCTGCAGAGTTTTGCTTCTCCCCAACAAACCTTCTTCCAGATAAGCAGGATAAAGAAGCAAGGGGAAAATCTCTCCATTTGCCTTCACATCGCTGTGGAGCAGCTTTTCCCAAAGAAGCACACAAGAAGAACAGTATCTACAGCTGGTTGAGGAAGACTTTCAGCAGAGCAGGAAGAGCAGCTTTTTAAATTCAGGTGGCTTTTCATTCCTTGTTTTCACCAAAATCAATGAGGGTTGGCCACTGAGGCCTAGGCATCAGCAGATCTTATACCAGCTGTGAATCAGCACTATAATATGATACTCAGAAATACCCAAAATCACCAGAAAGACTCTAAACCACCATAACCAATTACCAATACACCAAGCTGATGAAGAATTGCCTTTTCTCAGCTGCTAACATTCAAAGAGAAAAAAAATACTGACTTTTTTTAAAGATTAATACATACTTGGCAAGTCCTTTGGAAGGTGTCTTAAGAGCCTGCTCCAGCCACAAATTTAACCCCCCCAAAACTCTCTCAATGCAATGACCAGCAGCTGAATGAAACAATTTATATGATGACCTTTTGTCTTTTTTTATATGATGATGATAGAATGATTTCTAACATGATTAACATTCTGATCAGCCAAACTATCTTGTTGGATGTAAACTGTTAAAGCCAAACTATCTTGTTGGATGTAAACTGTTAAAGGAACACTGAATGAGTCAGGAGATACCTGAAATCTGTATTCCCCTCACCTAACTGCCACATGATGATTAGTAGCTTTATCCTACTACAGATATTACTTTTATTTCATTAATGTAAGTTCCTCTCTAGGACTCAGTTTCAAGTTTTAAGTGCAAATTGATTACCTCAAGGTCATCCAGAGAACGAGTAATACTAAATCGCTTGGATCTTCCAAATGACCTTCGAACAGAAGAACGTGGAGGAGGAGCCTGATTTAATCCCATGGGATGTCCAAATTTTGCACCCTAAACAAAACAGAAAAATATGTATTATTGTTATTTTACTCCTTTAGTCTTAATACATTGCTCATCACAGTGACAGCAGCTGAATTTCACAGAATCATAGAGCAGTTTGTGCTGGAAAGGAACTTTAAAGGTCATCTAGTCCAAATCCCCTACTGTAAGCAGGGACATCATCAACAAGGTGTCTTTGCTCATAGGATGTGGCCCAAAGAGATCATCAAGTCCAAACCCCCTGCCAGGGCAGGACCATAATCTAGCTCAGGTCACAGAGCAATGCATCCAGATGGGCCTTGAAAATCTCCAGAGAAGGAGACTCCACAACCTCTCTGGGGAGCCTGTGCCAGCACTCTGTGACCCTCACAGTAAAGAAGTTCCCCTTGTGTTGAGCTGGAACCTCCTGTGCTGCAGCTTCCATCCGTTGCTCCTTGTCCTGTCACAGGAAGCAAGTGAGCAGAGCCTGTGTCCCCTCCTGACCCCCAGTCTGCAGATATTTATAAACATTTATTAAATCCCTTCTCTGTCTTCTCTTCTCCAGACCAAAAAGCCCCATCAAGCCTCACCTTGAATGTCTCCAGGGATGGGGCCTCCAGTACCTCCCTGGGCAACCTGTTCCAGTGTTCTACTGCCGCAGAGTAAAGAACTTCTTTGGAAAAAAGCCTGTGAATGTGGGACTTTCTACCTATTTCCTGAGCTGTCTCTTCGGTGGAAACCAGTTTGTTCCCTAGGAAAACCCAGCAGTAGAGGATGCAAGATAAGTGACAGTGGGAATGCAGAATGGACCACTTCAGTGGGATGCTTCAGGACCACTTTTTCATCCACTTTGCACCAGAACTACGACATAGTATTATTCCACTGCCAAAAGCAATGTGAAAGCAGCAGATACCTCAGAAGAAAATCATTCCCAATCTCATGCCAGGAATCTAGTCATAGTTTTCATATAGGCAGTTTTAGCATTGATAAGCAATTAACTGCAATTCCTTTGATAAAATAACCTTTTCAAATTCTTATGTCAGATGCCTAATACGTGGCTGGACATCTAATGGGTGAAAGGGTGGCTGCTGGCATAGATACATTCAAAAAATATCCCTAGGCACAGAATTCTGAGATGGATTTGCAAACCTCTAACAGGACCACAACTTCAACGTGGGTTGGTCATTTGCCAAGCCCCTGTAAAACTGCACACACAAATCATTGGAGTTTTGACTTTTCCCAGTTTCAAGTCACACATCCTACATATTCAGCATTGCTACTGTGTAAGCATGAGGCATCAGTTAGGCTGCTGCAATGCACACGTGCTACATGTCAGTCTTAGTTGACAGAGCTTAATTGAAAGCAAGAGAGTCTCATCTCTTTACTGTGTTAACTGGAAAATATTTGCAGTGACCAATATTTGTCATCCCTGAAATCACCTCACTCAGCTTCTGTGGGACTTTTTCTCCACACTTTCCAAGACCTAGCTTTCACTATTTCTCTTTTAAAGGCTTGCTCCTGTGAAGCCCAACTTTTTCAATCAGGCTCTACAAACTGCAGGAAGTTTGGCTTCAAGGGAACTACCTCACTTGGATGTTGAATGGCTATAACTGGTGCTGCAGGAATTAAATCCGATGGGTTCCTCTTTTCCCCACAACCATATTCGCTCTCCTGAGAAGGGCCCCAGATGTCAGTTAAGCTACATCAGCCTCAGCATGCACTTAGCTGTTTGATGCCAAATGGCAAAGCGTAAACATAAACCTAAGAGTAGGCACACAGGCAGTGACTGGTGCTAAGCAGATGTATAAACTCATGGCATCATGAAAACCTGTGATGATGTGCCTGAAATTTTGGACTCTTTTCACTGTAATATTCCATGTGGGGAAAATTCCTCCCTGTCTTCTGATGCTCTTTCACTTTAGAAAACAGTAGTTTAACTTAAGAGTGAATTTGCTCCTATGGCATTCCAGCATCTTTCCTCATCACGATAAGCTTCAAAATACATTTATCAGTACTTTTAGCATTTCTTGTTGGCAGCTTTGTAATATTCATGGGTTGGCTTTGCTCAAAATTGTAAAATATTATGGCATCCCTTGGATTATTTGTTTGAATGTCTACATACCACTAACCGAAAGAACAACCCTTAATTTCACAACCTCACGCCAAAACCCAGTCAAAGTGTAGAAGAGCATCAAGAATATTATGCAGCCTCTTCTCTGAACTACAAGACAAGTTATCCAACAGAACATGTCTGCCTGTCTGCTTATTCCCATGGAGCCAACACATTCTTTATCAACAGGACTGTCACTGGTACTCACAACAAAACTCTGTTTACAAGCTCACAGAGATGTCAAGACACAACACAGCATACAGGAGGAATCTGGATCCAAACTACGTAGCAGGGCTCATCACTGTTAACAAGATGAGACTCCAACTTCTTCATTCAGCCTCAAAAGTGATGTATTTTTATAGGAAATTTCCTTCCCTCCTAATTTTCAGTTTACTAAGGTCTGAGTTTTTGGGGTTTTTTTTGGAGGGGGGGGAGTATTGTTATTGGCTAAGGAAAAAAAATGGGCAAGTGCTGCCGAGGCAAACTGGAAATCAGACAACTGAAGATTGATTCCTAAGGATTTTTAAGGGCACATTTAAAAATACAGCATCCACAAGCAAAGGTGAACACTGTCCCAGACATTCACACTATGAAGGCAGACCTTCTGCAGATGAGGTTTTTTTAATTGCCTTGCACTCACGCAAGTAAAAGGCTCAAGTAGCTTAAGCAAACAGCAGCAATATTTGAGCAAATGTTTTTTATGGGACTCTAAAGAAAACCACAGCATTGGAGCAAAGAAAGATGAGAATAAGACAACGCAGAGGTTTTGAGGGACCTCTGAAGCTCACCCAAGTCCAATGCCCCTGCCAGAAGAGCAGGATCACCTAGAGCAGGTCACACAGGAACATATCCAGACAGTGACTGATCTTAAGGTAACTTTTGCTAAGATAGCTGTGAAGAACTGATGATCCTTCTAAAAGTCTTTATTACACTACTAAACTGATATATAAAAACCACTGAAGCAACCTAAAATAAATTCAAAAGAGTACACTGAATGGCAAACAAAAGTGTTTCATTCACTGGTAGCTGCCAAACGGAAACAATGACATTTGCTACACAAACACTGGGATGAAGTTCTTTTAAATCCAGATTGCCTGCAAACCCTAGAACTATTTACTATCGGATCTTCAAGATCCTCTTCTGAAAAGACTCCACTGCTGAATCTGTAAAAGAAAATTAAAAACATCTAGGTGCTCAGAAAAATCTTGAGAAATCAATTCACAAAACCAAGATTAGAAACCAAAGTCCATCTGATAACTGATTTTAGGGATCCAAAAGCAATCAGACATCTGCTTAGTGAAAAGCATGAGCCACAGCAATACATCCCCTGTAGTTTACAATACAGATACTTAAACCCTGCTACTACTGTCTGTCACAGTGAAAGCACAAAAGAACATATCTCTGAAAGCCTTTATCCTGTTATGATTTGGCAGATGGAGAGGAAAAACAACAAAGGATTAAAGGAATTAGCACACTGATGCTCAAAAAAAACAAAACATTCCTTTTTCTGTTCTTCTTACCAAGTAGAAATGGTGAACTAGCAGAGAGTGAATACCAGTTAAATGTGTAATGACCAGAAAACAACTAGGACAATGAATAGGGCTGGGTTTTCCCATTTTTATAACTACATCATCCCTTTTCCTTAAGCTAACTGCCAACAGCAAGTGCAAATGCCCTGAACCCGCTGGCCAAACTATAGCCTTTCTTTCCCTTCAAGTACACGTTTTTTTACGCTTCATTTTTAACCTGCTTGTTTGGCCTCCTCATCTCTCAGCATTCAAAACCTCCTCATCTCTCAGCATTCAAAACTGAAGTCAGCAGGGGATTGATAGGGCAGCAGTTTGTGACTATGACCAAATGACAACAGTTTCTCCCTGACGACATGTAAGATGCACAAGAAAAGCAGAAATGAGAAGGCAGAAAATGCTGCATTAGCAAGAGAGAGGAAGTGAGAAAGCACATGGCTCATGTCAGACTGCAAACAGAGGCGCAGAAAGAACCAAAACAATCCAATCTGAGTTGCACAAATGCAGTTTTTGAAACAGAAAGAGGATGGGCTCTTAGAAAAAACATTTTAACTGATGTCAACAAGTCCAGAAGTAGTTACATAGAACATTGTTTTCAGCAGCTGTGCCAGCTTAAAGGACTCTGCATGTACCTTTGACCACGCATGGAGGCTTCCCCCTCATCCCCACTAACAATCAGCTACAGGCTACAAAATGAAATAATCCTCTTCCTAGCACAGACCCACACAACTGCCAGCAACTGAGGATGCTCACTGCCAACTCCTTAAGGAACTCCTGAAGTTGGTACTCCCAAGGAAATGCAATGTGAACCTGGGACAGTCAATATGATACTTTAACCTGGAGCTTGAGTGCACAGAAGCAGGTTGGTGAAACCTCATCAATTATTCAGAGCACAAAGAAACCAAATACCTCTAGAAAACATATTCCATTAGCTTAGAGAAACTCCCAGCCATACTATGAGCTTTCATATTCCAGCAAATGCATCGAGCAAGTATTGGAGGAGGTGTCCTTGCCCATGGTACTGGGGGTTGGAGCTAGATGACCCTTAAAGTCCCTTCCAATCTAAACCACTCTGGGTTTATAACTGTCTAACAAACTGGAATAATTAACAACCAGGAGCTTCCATTTTGTACAGCATAGTCTTTGTGTCTGTCTACAGCTAAACATGTATTGTCCTCTCATGCAAATACAAACTAAAGTGAGGGTCTGAAGGGCCTGACTATGGGATATGTTGGGTTAGAGCTTCTCATACCCTGAGAACATAAAAGGATCTGGGAGAGAAATGGGAAGAGAGCTTCCTGTGGTCCAGGAACAGAAGCAGTAAGGAAGGAATGTCAATGGAGAGGGCTCTCAATGCTATGAAACAACATACATGAATTAATAACTCCCTCCTGGCTGCCCTGCACTGCTGCCACCATCATGGATTGACATCACCTCACAAAATCGGTTAATTAAAAAAGGTTTAGCATCATTCAAGCTTTCCTGACAGCTTTTCCACAGGCGCTCATTACACTGCACTTCCTGTAACCATTTCTGGGGGGGGGTGGCACCACCATGCAAAATGATTCAATTGCCATTGTTCACCATTACTGGTCAAAGGAGTTGCTGACTTATAAGAATACCTCTTTGATAATCAGATGCTGATGACACATTTCACTGCCTTCTAGCTCCATGTTTAATGGCACTTAGGTTCATAATTTAATAAAGAACAAGGTAAAATTTCATGTTAAGATCCCTCTGCACTCTGGGAAGACACAGAAAAGAAGCTGTCCTGTCTGCTTAGACATCCAAGTAAATTAAATGTGTGGCCTGTCTCCTGTACTAAGGCACAATGACCACCTACACTTCACCACTATCCTAACCTCTTTTCCAACAAAAACCCACACATGTGGATGGTACTAATGCAGATGGGACACTAAGAGCACTTTCTCAGATACTAGATAATAGTATCCTGCAGAGGATGGAAGCCTACTAGCTGGAAATTGCAGAGGAACAGAAAGACCAGAGTACAGGAGGGGAAAACGTGGAGAAAATGACAAGCACACACGTAACAACTGGTTCCAAATCATCTGGAACATTAGTTAGACATTAGCTGGGAACATTAAGTCACTATGGCCTAATAATCAGTAACAAACCAGCAAAGCAAATGAAGAAGTATTAAGAATAGAGACAGAAAAATGTATACTACAATTAGACAAAAGCCTGACCAGGAAATCAGCATCAAATTTTGGTCATTCACCTCCTAGAATGAAGAATTCAAATAGGAATAGTTTCAGAAAAGGGCCACTGAAGTAAGTTATCTGGAGAATGAACAAACTGACTTTCCAGAAGACTAAGTGCTTTATATCAAGCCAAATGAAAGTTAATAGTATGATTCCTATGCATAAACAAAAAGGTAAACACTGAATAGAGTCACATCCATGAAAGAAGACACCAGCAGCAGAAGAATCATAGAATCAACCAGGTTGGAAGAGACCTCCAAGCTCATCCAGTCCAACCTAGCACCCAGCCCTAGCCAGTCAACCAGACCATGGCACTAAGTGCCCCATCCAGTCTTTTCTTGAACACCGCCAGGGATATAGGTAGAAGATGGCCATGTCTAGATCTCAGGCTGGAAAATAAGCTTCTAAGATCATACTAGTGTTGGAATAATGCTCCTGGAGAAGGCAGGGGGTGGAAGGGAAGGCAGGGTACAAACATTTTTTTCAAAGGTATAGCTAAGTGCATAGCAGGCAAGAAAATACAGGATTGCCTCCAAGAGCCACCATTTGGTTTGATGACACAGAATATCCTCCTCTGAACATCACAGTATCACAGTATCACCAAGGTCGGAAGAGACCTCACAGATCATCAGAACATCCTTCCCCTATTTTTGAATATTCAGAATATCCTTCCCAACATAAAGGCACAGAGCTGTTGGAGTGAGTCCAGAGGAGGGTCACAAAGGTAATCCAAGGGCTGGAGCACCTCTGCAATGAGGATTGGTAAAGAGAGCCGGGGGTATTCAGCCTAGAGAAGGCTCTGAGCTTTTATAAACACCATTCTTTTAGATTACCATAGCCATGAGAAGGCTGCAGAAAATTACTAAATGCTGAATTGCTTTTCATTCTCTCCTAGCAAAATGGATCAGAGGACCTATTTCCTATAAATGCCTCTTTCCAGATTAACTCACATAAGCACGCTCTCAGACCTAGCTTTGTGTTTGGGATTTCAGTTGAGTTGTCTTTAAGGTACATACATCCATCTCGATCAGATCAAAGCTTCTAATTCTAAAGGTTAACATTAAATTCTACTGCATAAGAGGAATGCAGCTGTCATTAATTCTGCTTTATAAACAGCTGGGGTGGAACAATTTAAGCTAGGGAGCAAACAGAATTGTAGAGGGAATGGAAAGAAACCATGTAATTATACAACAAAACACAAATACGGGAACCACAGAGCTTTGCCAACATTGCCTGTGCATCTAAATCAGTGACCATCCAGTTACCAACACTGAAAGCTACACTTCTTCCATTTGAAACAAATCATGAATTCCCACACAAATACCTATTCCATTTTTAACCTCAGCAGTGCATCTTTTACAGTAATACTTGCTCTGGAAACACAGACAACTCTGCTGAAGTAGCTCAACTTCTGATTAAAAGAGTACCAAGAAGAGTAACCCTGAAAATCCATCAGCAAGGGACAGTGCATTAGTGAAGCCCACGGCAGGGCTTAGCTGTCTGCTCCTACATTTTTACAGTACTTTCATCAGTTTAAACCATGAAGATTACAAAGCAACTGACATAATTTAGGTGTTACAAAACAATGTATTTGCAATACTCCTTGTCCAGTGAGTTCCAGGCAATGGGATTATCTGGTGGTCCAGGCTGCAGCAAGAGGAGTGTGGAGAGCACATCAAGAGGAGATTCTGCCTTTTACTCTGCTCTTGTGAGACCCCACCTCATATACTGCCTCCAGTTCTGGTGTCCCCAGCATAAGGAGGACACAGAGCTGGTGGAGAGAGTCCAGAGGAGACCACAAAGATGATTCAAAGGCTGGAGCACCTCTGCTATAAGGACAAGCTGAGGGAGCTGGGGCTGTTCAGCCTAGAGAAGACCCTGGGGAAACCTCAGAGCTGCCTTCCAGTACCTGAAGGGATCCTACAGCAAGGCTGCAGAGGGACTTTTCATAAGGGTGTCAGAGACAGGACAAGGGGGAATGGTTTGCACCTAAGGGAGAGCAGGGTTAGACTGGATCTTAGGAAGCTCTTCAGTACAAGGATGGTGAGACTCTGGAACAGGCTGCCCAGGAAGGTTGTGGCTGCCTCCTCCCTAGCGGTGTTCAAGGTGAGATTGGGTGAGGCCTTGAGCAACAGAGTCTAGTTGAGAGGTGTCCCTGCCCAGGGGAGCGGTTGGAGCAGATGATCACTGAAGTCCCTTCCAACCTGAGCCATTCCAAGATTCTTTCACCAAGATCTATAAATAGGACCCATTTCCAAATTCACTCTCTTTATGAGCACAAACAATAACATGGTCAAGATGGAAGCCTTACAACAAGTGTGAAGCAGAAAAAGGCTTCTACAAAATCAATGCCTAGCATTTTCAGTGGCTTTTAAATTACTCTTTAATAGATTCGGTACATGCAGTTAGAATAAACCCAGTACCCAGATACTGAGTTATTTACCTCAGGTTGTAAAGGCTTCTGTGATCTTAAATGTTATTCTGGCCTCTGCAACATTAAAACAGATTTTCTCCTTAAGAAAGAAGGATGGTGAAAGGTCAAAGCCCAGGATTCTGCCCTCACAGACAGAAAACTCCAGGACCAAACTGAAGCTTTCCAGTGAAAAAAAAAGGAGTATTTTCCCAGTAAAACTTAATTTAAAACAGTAATGGGTAGACATATTTTTGGCCAGATGCCAGCCCAAATACAGAGAGTGAGGGTAGACCAAAATCAAATGTATTCTATTAATTTAGTCTAGAGGGAAAGGAATGCTACCCCGTTCAGCCATTTCTCAAGTCCCTTGCCAATCCTCGCATCCCCTGGTGTTTTCATATTACTCCTGGTGCTTTGCCTTTGTGTAACCCCAAGTGATGCTAAGGGTGACTAGGTAAGTGACTGGGACTTCGTGGGGTGCTGAAGAAATACCACTGCAGCAGCCAAGGCAGTGCAGTGCAAAAGGAACAACAAACAAAACACTGATTCCATTCCCCTTGAAACCATAACCAGACTCTTCACCTGCCAGTCTCACAGACCAGCAAGTCAGAAGCCTCTCTCCACCAGAGAGCTTCCTCAGCCATTCTGAGGCTGAAAGCCACCGCTTCCCATGAGCTGCCTTTTCAGCACACTTCAGCAACATCAGCAGACCTCCCACTACTTGGTTTAATCTAAGGCCTACAGAAGTCAGAGATTTCCAAAACAGCCTCCTAAGATGCTTCAGTAGAAACCTGTTCACAATCAACTTTTAGGAAACATGAAATTCCACACAAGAAATCATGTTAGAAGAGGACCAGAGACACCTTCAGGTAAATCTCAGTCAGAAGAGATAGGTCAGAACTAAAAACTTCCCTGATACAGTTCTTCTCTCCCCACATACAACAACCATTTTAAAAGCCAAAGGTTAAAAACAACCTTGAAACACACCAACTGTGAAGGTATGAGTTTAGTAATTTAGGGGAAAATTCCTTATAACACTTTAAAGCACTACCAAAGCCCTCCTGCTATCCAGTCACATTTAATCAAACCAGGTGGTTTTAATTTTTCTTTACACTACTCACACTTACATTGAACTTTAAAATGCTTTGCAACAGTGTAAAAAGCATTATTTTAAAAGTGGAGGTTTGCCAATTATTACAAAACAAATCACAACACTCATTTGTGAGCTGAAAATGTCATCATTAGAGGAACCAGGACACTGAAGGGAAAACAAAGCTCAGAAAAGACATTTTCTGCAACCTGAAGTCTGCAATGCCCTTCTTATACCTCCCAGGTCCAGTTCTGGAAGTGCAGGTTTAGACAGGTCAATGTTAGTATCATAGTATCATCAGGGTTGGAAGAGACCTCACAGATCATCAAGTCCAACCCTTCACCACAGAGCTCAAGGCTAGACCATGGCACCAAGTGCCACGTCCAATCCTGCCTTGAACAGCTCCAGGGACGGCGACTCCACCACCTCCCTGGGCAGCCCNTCTAAACTGGGGGGCCCAGAACTGAACACAGTACTTGTTCACCAGCACTGTCTCACATCTGCTTCTGTGCTCTCTACAATTCATAAATATTTTGCCAGAGCAGTTACAAAAGCCAGGAAAGAATTCCTGTTCCTCTTACCCACCAGCACTGTGCAGGAGAGGGTATCTTCCTGATTTACATGCTGTTTAACTGCAGAGTTCTGCTAGGTCAGAACTGCACCCAGGAACTCAGGCCCTTGCTCCAGTGTGCACCGAAAGCTCCAAGGAAGAGAGTACAGCACACAGGTGTGCAGAGTCCATCAGAAACCACTCCCGCTGTGGCAACCTTTTATTCCTCTGCTGGCTTCTGCACATTCTCACTCAGCATACATTACTCTCCAGTATTAAAGACAAAAAAATACACCACAATTACAAAGCAACCTAAGGACTTCTCTGCCAAATGAAGCATTAGACTCAGCCACAAGGCTGTATAAATATGAATGCAATCCCATGTGGCCACTTAACCTTTTTCCATGACTGCAATGTGCCTCAGCACACTGTGTAAAATCAGTCTTTACCACTTAAAAAGAGTCACCAGAAGCTGACACTGATGTAGTTTTCTAGAGAGCAGGATCTAACCCATCTGAATAATGTTTTGTAACAGACAACCCTACCTCTACCAGGAAGAAGTCTGAATTTCTGAATACCATACTCCTGAGAAAGCAAGTTAGTGCTCAAATATGTAAAAGACCCACAGATTTTCTCTGTTTCTGCAGTACCCAAACAAGTCATCACTGATGGCATCCCAGGACTATTTGCATTAAAAATTTAGGGTGAGAACACAGAATTACTCTGAATAAAGATAAGTGCTTACAACTCCAGCTTGCAAACGAGCTTTTCCTGAGCTGCTCTCCTCAGTTACAATGACTTCAATACTACTGAAAACCAGCAACAGAACACAGCAACCAGCAGCAGAACAAGGGGACAGTCTCAAGTGGTGCCGGGGCAGGTCTAGGCTGGATGTTAGGAGGAAGTTGTTGGCAGAGAGAGTGATTGGCATTGGAATGGGCTGCCCAGGGAGGTGGTGGAGTCGCTGTGCCTGGAGGTGTTCAAGAAAATCCTGGATGAGGCACTTAGTGCCACGGTCTAGTGACTGGATAGGGCTGGGTGCTAGGTTGGGCTGGATGATCCTGGAGGTCTCTTCCAACCTGCTTGATTCTATGAAAAACAAAATTAAATTGCAAAAGAGGTTCTGCAGCCTCAATGAGGAGACTAAATGCTAAAGGCACATAGGAATGGTTTAAATGTGTCTTGCAAGCAAAGTTTTTTATTAAGCAACGAAACGAAATGCCAGTTTTATTAGCACAGACTTCAAAAAGGAAGATTAATCGAGGTATTTAGTGCTGGGACATACACTCTGGTGATACAGTAGGGGAAATGACATTAGTGTTTACCCACATATAGAGCAGCTTTCATCTTCAGGTGTACTTTTTCCTAAGAAATTTTCATTAGTACTTTTTTGATTTCTATTAACCTCCATGGACAAGAATTTCTTCCTCATGTCTAGTTGAAACCCAGCTTCTTCCAGTTGGAAGCTCTTACCCCTTGTCCATGCCTTTGGAAAAACTCCTCCAGCTCTCCTGGAGGCTCCCTTCAAACCCTAAAGGCTGCTCTAAGGTGTCCCTAGAGCTTTCTTTCCTTCACTCTGAACAACCCCAGCTCTCCCAGCCTGTTTTCACAGCAGAGGTGCTCCAGCCCTCTGATCATCTTGGTGGCGTCCTCTGGACTCACTCTAACAGTTCCACGGAATGATTCTCAGACTAATTTAGATCATAATGTTGCAACTTTCCCTGGAGTTGGCAAACGTTTTAGATACAACTCTGCTGCTAACTCTTTCAGTGCAGGATAAATGACCTCCACTTTACTGGAATCCCATTATCAACAAGAGACTCCCAAGAGATTAGCTCCCTCAAGAGCGAGACATTCCGTGACAAAGGAACAGACTGTGAGCTGCTGGATACCCCTCCCACACTTCTTTTTGTTTAAATCGTCTCACTTCAGCTTATAGAAGCCTCACAGTCAAAACAAGGAGATGAAGTAGCAGTTTGGACTAAAATCTGAGTTACAGCTTACTGGCACAGTGTTAGATTGGTGACCATTAGGTCACAGGCCGCTGCAGTCACCACTAACAACTCTCCTTCGGTGTAGGTTTAGTGCTGTTTGGTACAGAGGGTTTGCTGCAGTGAAGTTTTGTAACACTATTCTCTTACTCAGTTCAAGTGCAGAACACAAGTTTTTGACTAACATTTAGGCTACATCTCTATAAAAAGTGGTATCACTAAAATACTGACATCTGCAAGGCAGCCTTCTCATTACGGAACCAGACTGAGGGCCCAGCCTGCTTCTATGCCTTTGCTGCTGGAGGTCAGAAGGAACTGAAGCTGCTAGAATGTCATGTCTCCTATCATTGCAATGCCACTGCAACATCTGAAAGCAATTAAGAGATGAGAAGAGAAAGCTCTAATGGACATCACTTCCAGCAGAAGAACAATTCCAGAGCTGCACTCAATAAAACAGGAATATGCAAAGCTTTTGCAAGGGAGAAAAAAAATCATATTGTTTCTTCATCTGAAATTTCCTAGATGATATGGCTTCAAACCAAGAGAAGCTCAACTTAGATGACAGGAAGAAATGCTTCCCCAGGAGGGTGGTGAGGCACTGGAACTGGTTGCCCAGAGAAGTTGTGGAGGCTCCAACCCTGACAAATGTTCAGAGGCAGGCTGGATGGGCCCTCGAGCAAGCTGCTCTAGTAGGAGGTGTCCCTGCACATGGCAGGTGGGGGTTGGAACTAGATGACTTCTAAGCTCCCTTCGGAGCCAAACCATTCCGTGATTCTAGGATACATTTTTTGGTTTAGTATGCACACACGATGGTGTCAAATACCATGGGCTCTTGGGGGCTTTGGGGCTTTTTACGAACCACCATCAACACATTCTTACCTTTTTGTCCTCTTTAGACTTCCTAATACTGTGCGAAGGGGCAAATTTGCTCTGCATGCAAAACACCTTCTTGGACCACTCACTTTTGTGAGATTTTAGCTGTGGCTGGCCAAAGTTGCCATCGACTCTGTACCTGTCAGCTGGAATCTTACTCATTGGCGGGGGAAGAGTCGCACAGTTCACGCTGGACCAGCCGTCCGTGGAATCCGTGTAGGACTCCTGGTCACTTGCATTCCCTTGCTGCCACTCCTGCAGAACATGCACAGGCAGCCACCTCTGGTTGCCTAGGCCTGCAGCATTCTTCTTGGATGGAGGTACTGAATTTCGGGAGGAGACCAGCGGAACTTCGATACGAGCTGAGGGACTTAGGTGTTTGCTTACACTCTGGGGCTTCTCGCTCGGAATTGCTTCTAAAGGAACGTTTCCTTCTTGTTCATGACAGAAGCCATTCCAATGGGAAGGAGGCTGATTTTGTCCCCTTCCTAATGGATTTTCCCATATGCTGTTAGGAATGTGTTTACTTGGATTGCTCCCCAAATCAACCACCAGAACTCTATTACTCTTCTCTTCTTGGTTGAAATTCCCAATTCCGCTGTCACTGTTACTGCTTGTGCTGTTATTCTGATGAGCATCTGCATCACCGTCAAGAAAAGCCCTGGCACGCATCCCCTCAATCAGTTCCCCCATATCCCTGTAGAGGACAGAAATAAACTGCAAGACTGGTAGAGATGATGTTGGAAACTCCAGACAGCCATTTGTGTCTGGGTCTGCTGTGCATTCCAGTCCAAAACGCTTTGCTATGCCCTGGTGAATTTTATGATGGAATAATTCGGGATCCACCATAAAAACATGGCAAGATGTCCTCAAAACCCCTTCGTCCTCCTGAGCCAAACTTGCATCATCATTTGTTTGCATTGTAACTAGTCCAAAGAATCTTCTGTCATCCGGGCACACGGCACTGAACGCCAGTTTCTCTGCAGGATATTCTGCCACCACCCCTGATTTGTCGCTGCAGAGCTGAATGCAGTCGTGCATTATCTTCATCATCACCAGGGAATGGATTTTCTGCTCTGCCCGCAGACGTCTCATGCAGCCACGGATCGCCTGCAAGCTCTCAGTTTCCAAATTGGAGGTTGTGGAAGGAAGCTCAATGGATCCCAGGTAACCTACAATCATGGCAACGTTTAATATGCTTGCATCTAATCCAAAGTCTTCTGCACTCTCCAGTCCAATTCTAAAAACAGAATCATCATTTAGGACTCTGGATATTTCTTCCTTTGACAGCAGGTTTGGATTGCTTTCATTGCCACTTTCAAATCTAATAGCAGCGGAAGCTGAAAACGATCTTTGCTTTGGTGCAGAATAATCTGAGCTAGCAGCACAAAGAGTAGGATTTTCAAAAATCATGTTGAAAATGCCACCAGATTGCATTTCTTCAACAACTTTCTCTGCTCTGTTTATACCCAGAGCTTTAGAGTCAGGTTTGGGTTTTAGCCATCCCTTCCCATCATAAAAACCAACTTCTTCATCACTTGAACATGAGTCTATATGACCAAGCCCTTCAGCAATGACCATGTGCAGGACTCCAGAACACTTTCCTATAAGTTTCACAACATCTTCATGAGAGGCTTTTTTCACATTGATTTCATTAACTGCAAATATCTGATCTCCTGCTTTAAGCCCCACATAATCTGCAGGGCTTCCTTTCATAACACAACTAAGAACACAAGGAGCTTGCCCAGAAAGGGTGAATCCATAACCTGCTCTTCCTCTAGCAACCTCCACATTTCTTATCCGAGGAGGAGCATGCACGTTGAGTCGACGTTTGACTGTTTCCCCTGGCCTATACATTTTGAGGTTGTTAGGGTTTTTTTTCCTGAAACAGGAAAACTTTTAATTAGTCCTTTTTTTGTTCATGTTTCAAGAGTATCACTCCATCTGATGAAGCTCTAAAGAAAGAAAAGAAAAAAAAAAGGCATTTTAATTCTCATGCACATTTCAGGTTTTTCAGTACCCAAGATTCTCTTCACTCTTCAGAAATATTGCTGTGGACTCTACTAAAAACTATTGCTAAAGAATGAACACAACACTCAAAACGATCTGAAAAGAACAGGTACCACAGCCTTAATTTTACTGATGAGAGAGTAGCAGTGCATCAAATGAAGTGGCTGTCCAAAATCAAGTAACTAAGTGCCAAAGCAAAGAGCAGAATCTAAGTCTTCTACTGCACAGCAAATGTATTTATACTACAGCAGCTTACACCTTCCTTAATTTTACCTAATATTCAGTTAACTTCTGGCTTACTGCACCATTCCAATACCACCACATTTAACAGCAGAGTGAAAATCCTGGGTGATGCTCATCTGTCCTCTCCTAGCAACACAAAAATTATAGCTCAAGTGTATCTACTCAGCTATAGTCCATCCCCTTTAATACTCAATATACAGGGACCACATTCATCCATGCAAATTACCCCTAAAGCTGCCTGTATCTCTCCACTGACTGATTGCAAAGGCAGCTTAAAAGTATCTCAAACTTCAGCTTTCCCCAACATTTCAGTTACACGTGCCAACAAAAGGGCATTCAGAATCCAAAATCAGATTTACTGTTACACCACTCAATTAACCTACTAAAAAAATCATTTGTCACAAAGCAAACACCATTAGAAAATGCCTTTCAGTCAGTAATTCCTACACCCATGTGTTTCAGTTTAGCTTAAAAATTAAAAAGAAAAGAAAAAAATGAGGACTCCACATGCTGCTAGCATTAATCATGACTTTACAATTGAGATAAAGAGGCTTTATATGAACAGCAACACACACAGCTGAGTAGGAGGGCACAGAACTAATACAGCTTAATGACCACAAAACACTTCCCAGGGAATTTCAGACAGAAATGCCAATAGATACAAATTAAGAGTGTGAAATAACATCATTTAGCCATATACATCAGCTTCATCCCCACACTGCAAAAAGAGAAACCTTTCAGCTTTCTGCCAGCATGCATTCTGGTCTACCCTTTAAGACACCAAAAATACCAGTTATAGCTGAATTGTGCTTTCCCCCAGAAACACAACCTTAATATACTGGTTTTGCATACCTATGCTTGCTTTTCATGCTGTTTTCAAACCCTGGAAAATAATCCTTATTTGCTGACTTCCAAGAGAGAGAGGTGTTTTGTTTGCTGCTTCTGCTCGTTAACTCATAGCAACAAAAAGAGCAAACAGAAACAGGCCACTTAACTCCTGTTATAGTCTGTTAGACTCTAGCCTGGACAGTTGCAGGGGGCAGAGAGGGAGCATACGAAGTTCAAGGCGACACCACTGACCACTAGTTCATTTTGAAAACCCTTTGAAAACAAGCACTCAGCACGACAGTATCCACGTTACTGTGCTCCTTTTTTGTTTCTCTATTTTTTGGGGAAAAGCAGAGAACCGGTTGCGTTCTTCTGGTTTTTCAACAGTGAGACTGTAAGAGGATAAAGCATACAAAACTGGAAGCACACAAGCTGCTCCCTCATCCCTCACACACGTCTTGAAGGGCTGGGAGAAGCCGCTCATTAAGGCAGAACTTTTCACAAACGGTGTCACTACAAAGCTACAAAAGAAGTTAAGAAATTTGAATTCCACTCACTATTCAAATGCAGTCTCTGTTCGTAGACAAGTTACACAAGAAATATAACAACACAACCTGCAGGAGATAGCTACCACTTGTTTGAGAACTTGAGCAGGATAATATTTTAATTAAAACACCTTATCAGCATTTCACAATTGGCAAAACATAGCACTATGTTTGCCGGATAAGCGGCAATTGCTCTGCCAGAAAACAATTAGGTGTACCTAGCGTGATCATTCCGAAACGACCGGCTTTAATTAGCACCAGCAGGCTTAAAACCAGTTGTTAAAAACTCTTCTCACACCGAAGCCAGCGCACGAAGCGTAAAGAACAGGACATTTGCTGGTTTGGCTGACAAGCATCATGCGACCAAGGACCACGTTTTCTAAAGCTACTGCATAAACAATCGTGCGTTTACAATTCGGATTAAATGTATTTGCTGTATTTAAGTAGGTGACAAGGTTTTGTTGGCAGATAAGCACTTCTTGCCCCCTCCCCCCCCGCCCCCAGCTTTTCTTGCAAACACGCTCCAAAGCTGTTTGAACACCGAACAGAGGAGTAGAATTTGAGGCTGGAGCAGCCACACACAAGATGAGCAATAAAAGCAGGCGGAAAAAAAAGGCTCGGGATGGTTTTGAAGTCCCCGAGCTTCCAGGCAAAGGGCAGAGCCAGAAGGAACACATCTGCCACCTGGTTTAATGCTCTAAAAGTAACGCTGCCGGCTTCCCGAGCGGCACAAGGCAGCCAGCCGCTGCCCACCTCCCAGGGAGAGGTCCTGGTCCCAGGGGCGAAGGCGCTGTGCCCACGGCGGGACAAGAGGGTGCCCCGGCAGGCCGCGGGACGGATCGGACGGGCGGGCGGCGGGTCCCCGCCAAGAGCAACGGTCCGTGGGGTTACACATTAATCGCCCCGCGAGGCAGCCGCTTCGCGGGAGGGTGGAGCTGCGAGGAGGAGAGAAGCGGCACCTGAACCCGCAGGGACGGTCTGAAACATCAAGCGGCAAAAATAGTGGAGGACAAGAGGACCCGTGACCCCCCCGCCCCAGCTCTGCCCGCCGGAGGTTACAGGCAGCGCCACCGTCCCAAGGGGCGCGCAGAGGGGGCGGCCCAGGCGCGGCGTTGCACTCCACTCGGCTCCCTCTGGCTGCCCCCGCCGCGTTCCCCTCCCCCTCAGCCCCCTCCCACCGCCCATCTGCTGCCCCGCTCTACACACCACACCCCGAGCGGGGTCCCAGGCCGGGCACTCGGAGACAAGACGGCACAGGGCGAACCGGGTAAGCGCTCCCCGGCTCAGACCCACTCACCTCCGTTCTCTTGGGACGCCGGCTACTCTATTGAGGCACCAGCTCTCCCCGGTCTCCGAGGAGACGGGCGCCGGGCTCCGCCACACAGCGCTCCGGCCACTGGCTGCAAAGAACTGTCAGTCACCGCACTCACCCGGCAGGGGTGGCGGTCGGGTTCCCGGACAGAGAAAGGGGAGAGACAATACCCAGCGCCAAAGAACTACAACTCCCGGCGTGCCTTGCGATGAATCCGCTCCCTCCGACCGTGCGGAGCTGGCCTCGTGGGGCATGCCGGAACATGTAGTTCCTTTTCCTTCCCGAGCCGCCCCTCCAGGGTGCGGTGGGCAGCGGGGAGTGGAGTGCGCAGGCGCAAGGACTGCCGGCGCCCTTTCGAACGGCGTTTCGCCGGCAGCTGTGGAGGGAGGGAGCGACAGAAACGGGGGAGAAGTTAAATGAGCCGCGTCGCAAAGCAGCGACAATTCGAACGCCCTCTCGGAGTGGGAAGAACAAAGTGGGGGCAGTCTTCGTGTTCCTAGCACGACAGCGTTAGCTAGCAGCGAAGGGACGCATTAGAACGACCTGCAACGCTGAAGTGGAGCTGAAGAGAATCGCAGAACGGCAGGGGTTGGAAGGGACCTCTGAGAAACATCAAGTCCAACCCCTCCGCTAGAATAGGATTACCCAGAGGAAGTGACCCAGAAACACGTCCAGGCGGGGTTTGAATGCCTCCAGAGATGGAGACTCCACAAGCTCTCTGGACAGGTTGGTCAGGGAGGACAGGCAGGGAAGCCTCCAGAGGTGTATCAGACAGGTGTGCCGTGCCTTTGAAGCCGGGGAAGAAAGTGGGACAGGCCTTACAAGGTAAAGACGAGAGTGGGAGGGAGCAGGGTAGCATTAGGTTTAACCATTAAGGCACACGATGAAAGTACGGAGGCAGGTGAGGCGTTTTTATAGTGGTTAAGCATTCAAAAGGCAAGAGTATAGGTAAAGTGGAAGTTTTGCCACCCAAACGGAGCAGGGTATAAGCAACAGGTTCTCAGAATACATTAAGGACAACTCTTTATTTTAGAAGGGCAATAGCAGAAAACCCAGTTCAAAGTGGGAAGAGGGGAAGATGACACATAAAAAGTGAACATCACTTAAGAGATTCCTGAGGAATGTAAGGTCCAGAAAAAGGGAAGAGTTAACCAAAGGGCTTGGGTTTTCCTAGAGAATCTGAAAAGATTTTATGATCTTTGCAAAAAAACTGTGATCGTTAATTATTAGCCAGGACTAGTAGAAGTCGTTTCCTCATGTCATTGTCCTTCTCTGTGCACTGGAAACCTGAAATGGAACTGAACCTATCAGTCTCAAGGTGAAGAAAAATGGTTGAGTTTGGTTTAGGTTTTGGGGTTTTTTTTGTTTCCTGAGTCTTCAGAGCAGGATACCTATCCCACAGCCCTCTGTTGCTGTAAGATAACTAATAAAATTTAAAACACTGGCTTGACAGTTTAGCTTTAGTCATTTGTCTTTTTTTTTTTTTAACCCAGTCTAGGAAATTGTTCCTTAATACCTCCCTCCCTTTCTGACATGCTCACAGCACGCTGGAGTCTTTGGGAAAAATAAAAACATGGGCCAAAAGAGAAAGCTTACTGGAGAAATAGAGGATCCTGCTCCTCTACTCTGAACAGCTGTCTTGCTGCATTTGTTTTTCTCACAAGGAGGTTAGTAGGAACATGAAACATTTCAGATCAACTTAGATTCCAGTTTTGTTGTTACCTCTTTCACCACATTTGATGGGAAAAGCTTCTGGATGTGAAAGTAACAGAATAAAATCAACATGACTTATTTTCCTTATCCTCATAGAAGACAACTTTGCAGATCAGCATAAAATGACAAGGAGATAAACTAGCTAACTTAGAGTCATAAAATCATAGAATGAGCCAAGTTGGAAGAGACCTCCAAGATCATCCAGTCCAACCTAGCACCCAGCCCTAGCCAATCAACTAGACCATGGCACTGAGTGCCTCATCCAGGCTTTNAGGAGCCCAGAACTGGACGCAGCACTCAAGGTGTGGCCTGACCAGTGCTGAGTACAGGGGCAGAATAACCTCCCTTGTCCTGCTGGCCACACTGCTCCTGATCCAGGCCAGGATGCCGTTGGCTCTCTTGGCTACCTAGGCACACTGCTGGCTCATCTTCAGCTACTCTCTACCAACTTCTCCAAACATTCTTCACCCTATAGAAGCAATTATTGATCTTTTCAGGAGGGTGAATGTTTAAAAGGAAAATTGATTGATAGATTTTAAGCCTCTCATGATTAATTCTCCCAGGTATGGCACAATCTTTTTTAAAAATTGCCTTAGAGATCTACAATTTGCCCAAAGAGGAAATGCTTCTTCATCTTTTTGGGGAGATGTCAGAGGGACAAGAGTTGCATTCCACAAACAAAAGGTGATGGTTTAGTTTGTCATCCCTTCACAGCCCACTTATTTCCAGCTTCCTTAGCAGATTGTCAAGACTATATTTCTTCTGCCACTATTTCTGTTGTCTGTGCTACTCTAATGGATGTAGCACTGACCGGCACTGCTCCCTTGCCTACAGAAGGTAGAACTGGGCAATGCTGTATTTCTGTCTGACCTTGTAAGGAGCTGTAATAGAAAAAGATCTTGAGGGTAACAGTAGCAGAATAAAATGGAATTGTAACAGTTCCACAGAGCTATCTGCAGGTCTCCCACTGAGCCTTTATGGACTTAATACAAAGACATTATGGTTTATTTGGTTTTCTAAGAGGAAGGATTCTAAAAGTTGTGCCAGCATCTACTGACTATACAATAATTACTCCGTAGCAGTGTCAGATTTACTCTTCCATAGATACTGAAGCTTCTGTTTGTGTTAACCAACACAATTGATTGGCCTTTTGTAATCACACAGGAGTGTGTAATTAGTCTGACTTCACAGGAAGCTTTTCTGTAGCAGAGTAGAATTCCCTACCCGAGTATGGCTCAGCAAGGAGGAAATGAACCCTGGAGACTGGCTCACAGGTGTGCTCACACAGCCTGCCTCTAGGCAAAAATATCCAGCTCATCCCGAATGAATTTAATGCTTTTTTCAGCATTTTGGGAACTGGTGATAAAGACTTCATGTTACAATCTAGAACAAGGTGATTAGTAGCTCCTCAGACATCCACGCAAGGTCTCAGCTGTAGCTTCTCTTACTGTTTTCACCACTGTTGGAGACAATAAAGGAAGAAAGGGTGTGAAACAAAGTGATAAGGATTTGTGGCTTTGGGGCTGGAAAAGCTTTGGCTTATAAGCTTAAGTAGCTTAATGTTGGGTGTACAGACATCTCAATCACACCAAGGGTGGCTGTCACAAAACAGCTTGTCAGATTTGATCTGGAGAGGTTTACAATACATCCTGCAAGGCAGTGCGATTGCTCTTGTCACACACACACCAGATGAGAAGTCAGAAAATCAGCTTGGTCCAGCATCTGATGCAAAGTCTATGGTTCTAATTACCATTGCTTAATTACCGTGCTTAAAGTAATGGAAGCGTTGGTTGCTCCAGAAAGGTTCTGGTTTAGACACACAGAAATACCCTGACATAAATGCCAGTTTCCTCTTGGATATTAAGTGATACAAACCAGCTGAAATCCTTGAATACAGATGAGATGCAGATTTAAGCCCCATGTGGACAGCTATAATTTGGGGGGAAGATTTAACAGTGTATTTCACCTTCATCTAGTCATGTTCCAAGTCAAGCTAACTGAAAAAGAACTTCATCAAATCATTCATATAAGGTTAAAAGAAGTTTAGCAATATAGTTCCCACCACACTAGTTCACAGAGGCAAGGTTTTATACATCCAGAAAGGAGATTGCATTTGATCTAATTACACTGAATTAAATCTGAATTACAGGTGAATCTGTAGGGGAAAGAAGGAGGATCATGGAGAGTTTTTAAAGTAGTTTTAATTAATTTTCCAAATATGTTTACTTTGCAGTGCCTAGAAAATTGCTATTCCTATAGCTTCCCTCAGTGAAACAAGCCTTCCTCAAGCTGTGATAAGTACTTCTCAGCATTGAAGTATGTAGCAAATGTTATACCTTTAATAATACGCACCAACTCCTCTTTTTTTTTCTCCTTGCAATGAATAGCAATCCAGAACTCACACCTCAGATAACAACACAGTGTGGAAGTTTAACTCCTGTTGAAAATGTTACCAACACATTGACAAGACCTAATTCAAAATTGAGTAGTGTAATATCTTAAATATTTAAAGACTTACTTGCCAAATTCTTAGAACTGATGGAAGAATCTGATGGCTAAGAAAACAGAATCACAGAATTACTCAGGTTGGAAAATACCTTTGAGATCAAGTCTGACCTGTCACCCAACACCATCTAATAAATTAAACCATGGCACCAAGTGCCACGTCCATCCTTTTTTTCAAACACTCCCAGAGACAGTGACTCTACCACCTCACTGGGCAGCCCATTCACAGGATCACAGGGTGTTAGGGGTTGGAAAGGACTCAAGGAGATCATCGAGTCCAACCCTCCTGCCAGAGCAGGACCTCACACTCTAGCACAGATTACAAAGGAATGCATCCATACAGACCTTGAAAGTCTCCAGAGAAAGAGACTTCACAGGCTCTCTGGGGAGCCTGTTCCAGTGCTCTGTGACCCTTACAGTAAAGAAGTTCCCCCTTGTGTTGTGGTGGAATTTCCAATGCCACTCTCTCTGTGAAGAACTTCTTCCTAATGTCCAGCCTAAACCTCCCCTGGTGCAGCCTGAGACTATCCCCCCTCATTCTGTCACTGGTCATCTGGGAGAAGAGATTGACTCTCACCTGGCGAAGACCTCCTTTCAGGTAGTTGTAGAAAGCAATAAGGTCCCCAGGATTGTAAAAGGATTCATTTTCAGATGACTGAGGACAGCTACTTCAAAATATTTTTATATGAGCTAGATTCTGAAATATTTTTGCACTGGACCGGAGCTTGGGAAGGCAAGCAACACCCTTCAATACACCACAGATGTCTTACAGAGGCATGGTTCTAGTGGGTGACTTCAACCACCAGAACAATACAATAACCTCACCTGTCATCCACCAGGTTTCTAGAGCACAGAGGACAGCTTCCTCATGCACACATTAGACATGCCACCCAGGAATGAGCCATTGCTGGACTTGCTAATCACAAACCAAGCAAACCTGCTTTTGGGTATCTCAGGGATCACCTAGGCTGCAGTGATCACAGTACTGTGGAGTCTGAGATCCTGCTGAGCATGCGGAAGGTTAGTATAAGGACAAAGGTTCTAAATTCCCCCCCAGGGATCAATACTGGGCTCAACACTGTTTAGTGGTTTCATGAGAGGTGATGAGATCAAGTGTACCCTGAGAAGCTGTGGAGAGGCTTCAAGCCTGGAAGTTAAAAGATAGGCTGCACAGGGCCATAAGCAGCCTGGTCTGGTAGGAGGTGTCCCTGCCCACAGCAAGGGGATTGGAACTAGATGAACTTTAAGGTCCCTTCCCACCCAAACTATTCTATGGTCCTATGAAGTTTGCTGATGATACCAAACTGAGTGGAGAAGTGGACAGGTGGAAAGGGAGAGCCACCCTGCAGGAAGACCTGGATGGACTGGAAGTGGGATAACAAGACCCTTATCAAGTACAACAAGGACAAATGTCTTGCACCTAGGAAAATGTAACTTGGTGGTGCAGCGCAGACTGGAAACTACCCACATAGGGAGTAGTTATGTGGAAAGAGGCATGGGAGTCCTGGTGGGCAATGAGCTCAGCCTGCATGAACTGTGTGCTGCTGCAGAAAAGTAAGCCAACATGATGCTGGGTTGCATCAACAAGGGCATCACCAGCAGGAATAAAAAAGTCATTGTCCCACTTTGCTCAGCACTGGTCAGACCACACCTGGAATCCTGTGTTCAGTTTTGGTCCTCACTATGCAGAATGGTGTGGACAGGCTGGAGAAGGTCCATGGAAAGGCCACACAAGTGATCTGAGGACTGGGAAGCTGCCTTATGAGGAAAGGAGAGAAGTGGTTTTGTTCAGCCTGGTGAAGAAGTCATTGTGTTCCAGTAGTTAAAGGGTGGCTACAAAGAAGATAGACAGTCCCTTTTAACAGGGAGTCACATGGAAAAGACAAGGGGCAATGAGTTCAACTTACTGCTGGGGACATCCTGATTTGACACAAGAGGAACAATTTTCACCATGAGAACAGTCATTGGAATCATCTCCCCAGGGCAGAAGTGCATTCCCCAGCACTGGACGCTTGAAAGATTCAGCTGGACAGGGTGATGGATCATTTTGTCTAGCCCATGCTTTTGCCAAGAAAGATTGGACCAAATGATCTTTGAGATCCCTTCCAACCTGGAATTCTATGCAATACTTTGCATCCAGGCTCAAAGTGAGATCTTTTCTGTAGTAGTCACTGAGCTCTAGATAACTGGATATAATTTTTCAAAGGACGTACCTGCAATTACTCATAGCCATTAGAAGTGTGCTTCAATAAAACACCTTAAAATCAACTGAAGAAGAAAGCAACATTTCCAACCAGAATAAATGATGAGTAAGGACAAAATTTCACCTCCAAAATGGCAAAGCAGTTTAAATGTTTCTGTTAAAACACTAAAAAAAAAAAAGAAAAGATCAACACAAAAGTTTAATGATGCAGCCTGAAGCTTGCACACACAGGAAGTACACTACCATAAAATCGAGGGAAATAGATTAGGAATCTAGAGAGCAGATGGTGAGTGTTTACTTGCTGACTTAACACCACCAAATGTTCCTAAAATTCTTTCTCAAGTTTGCCTTTCATGTTACGTTATCAGTGTAGGAGCTGCTCCTGCAAACACATTACATACAGGGTTCAACACGTTTACTCCTTTCAGTAGTCCCCTGATTTCAGTACAAGAGGCTACAGGCTGTCAGCTCCCAGTGACTGCAGAGCTGTGAACTGATTTTGCCCACGCTGAACTGGGCAGTTTAGGTCTGGAAAAAGAATCTTTAAATTCTCTCAGTGTGTTTTCTTTTTCTTCTGCTGGTTTTGTGCTGTGCAAAAGATATAGACTTTTATAGAGAAAATTATCAAATCATTTCCATAGCCATCAGTATATGGCCTGGTTTTGTGGGTAACTCTGATATTTGGTAAGGTTTAAAATAAACTCAAATCTTAAAATGCTTCTCCAATTTGAAATCAAGGAGTTAAAAAAAAAAAAAAAACCAAAAAAAACCAAAAACACAAAGAGAGAATTACAAACTACTTATCCAGCAAACTGTTAACATCAACATGTGAAAATCCTGTTTCATTATAATGGTGTCCTCCTGCAAATTGCTTAACCTCTCTAGTCTGTGAAAAATCTTAGTCCTAGAACAGTTTGGGTTGGAAGAGACCTTAAAGATCATCTAGTTCCAACCTCCTTGCCGTAGGCACCTGCAGGGACACCTCCCACTACACCAGGTTGCTCGAGGTCTTCTCCAATCCAGCTTTGAACATCTTCTGGGAGGGGGCATCCACAAGTTCTCTAGGCAACTTGTTCCAGTGTCTCACCACCCTCACTGGAAAGAATTTCTTCCTAGTAGCCAGTCTAAATTTCCCCTCTTCCAACTTCAGTCCATTCCTTCTTGTCCTATCACAACACCCCTTGTAAAAGGTCTGTCCTCAGATATTTTGGCTTCCAAATATTTTTACACAGACTAATTTTTCTCTGGTGGGAAAACAATGTCATGTCTTGCTGTCCACCATTTATTCCTTGCCTAAGTTATCTGTAGGAGCTATCTATTCAAGCTACACAGAATTTCTCTGGTGATAGCTCTCATAGCCATACTGTCACTTTCCCCTTCGACATGATGTTCTTTCTTACATCCTTATTTCCCTGCCTTTTAAAACATTGCATACCTTCTCATCCCTCTCATTTCTTGATTTGGAGATGTTTACTTTGCCCATTTGCCCAAAATATTTCCCTATCTTTACTTTCACCACAACCCACTTCTCAATTGCTTGCATGTTTCTCGCTGCCTCATTTTCTCATCTGCCCCCTCAGGTTCCTTTTCATTCTATTTTCACATCACTTACAAAGTCACCTGCCTCCAGGCAGTCTATTTCCTTCCCCATTTACTTCTTCCATTTGCACCATCTGCGTGGATGTGTAACACAGGCCCTTCTTTCAGTGGCAGTAACACCATACCATGCTGACCCCATTACACCCCGGGAAAACTGAAATAAGTTTTCCTGTGCCAAGTTTTATTTGTTGATCACATTTCTGGAAGCCATCAGGGCATAGATCAGCCTCTAATATCAGTGTCTGTAGCCAAACCTGGCAGTGCTTGCTGCATGGGGTCATTTTGTTTCCTAAAGGTGAGTGCAGCAAGACCCCTCACCAAGCTGGGATACCTGTGGGGAGCAGAGCAACCTTCTTACTGAGCTGAGATGCCTGTGGGGTGCAGAGCAACCTCCTCACCAAGCTTTGATCCTCATGGGGAGCAGAGCAACCCCCTTACCAAGCCGGGGTACACCACGACTGCCCTCATGGAGTTGGGATACCCGTCAGGAGCAGGGCAACCCCCTCACTGAGCTGGGGTAGCTGTGGAGAGCAGGACAAACTCCTCACCAATCCAGGATACACCTAGCGAATGGAGCAACCCCCTTCACAGAGCTGGGGTACCCGTGGGGAGCAGGGCAAGCCCCTCACAGAGCTGGGGTACCCGTGGGGAGCAGGGCAAGCCAAGCCCCTCACAGAGCTGGGATACCCCTGGGGAGCAGGTCAAGCCCCTCACAGAGCTGGGGTACCCGTGGGGAGCAGGGCAAGCCAAGCCCCTCACAGAGCTGGGATACCCGTGGGGAGCAGGTCAAGCCCCTCTTGGAGCTGGGATAGTCGTGGGGAGCAGGACAACCCCCTCACGGAGCTGGGGTACCCGTGGGGAGCAGGACAACCCCCTCACGGAGTCAGCCGCTCTCACAAGAGCAGCAGGCAAGGCGCGGGCGCAGCCTCATCCTTACCAGGCTCTTGAGCGGCCTCAGGAGCGCAGAGCTCCCCTGCACACCAAGGCCGAACAGGAGAGGCTGTGGGCAGCCATCGGTGGCAGTCTGCATGGTTACTCACACGGGCAGCAATCCGAGCTGCTAGCAAAAGCAACGCGGTGACCCAGCCGGCGGTGCCAAGTAAACCGGTAGGTGTGCTGGCCTCTGGCGGCCCAGAGCCTTCCACCTGCAGGGCAGGACTGCAGAGACAACTCCTGTGTGCACTAGGAGCAGGGAAATGATCCGCTCAGCCTGCTGGAAGAGGAGGTCAAAAGGCTGAGGACTATAAGGGAGGGTGAGAAGGAGATAGACTGGTGAAGCTAGACTCTGCTCAGTGCTCTCCAATATGACAAGGGGCAAGGGGTGCAGGCTGGAGCAGAAGAGGTGCCACGGGAACATGAGGAAAACCTTTTCACTGTGAGGGAACTGGAGCCCTAGAGCAGGCTGCCCAGAAGAGGCTGTGGAATCTCCTTCTCTGGAGACATTCAAAACCCACCTGAACATGATCCTGTGTGACCTGCCCTGGGGCTCTAGCAGGGAGGTTGGACGTCTCTGAAAGTCCCTTCAGCTCCTAATGTTATGTGATTGTGACATTGGAAGCAGACCTGCTTTCATCAGTAGCTCTGCAGGCAGAGATCTAACAAGGTTTCACAATTCTCTTTCAGACCAGACTAGTTCAATTTACACATACTTGGAATTTCACTTTTGCTAAATGTCAGCTGTCTCCTTGTCTTTGCAGTCAAACCAGACACTTGCCTTTTTCCCAGGTACCCACTGTAATAAAGGTAGAGTGAAGAGAAGTTACTTCATTTGTGCTTCAGCAGCAACCATTTTCTGCAGCTTCAATCTTTTACCCTATTTGCATTATCTCATGATCACGAATTAAACTCTGTAGGAATGGGCCACATTTCCATACCTAATCATTCTTAGTCTTCATACCTGCAGGATCTCCTAAGAAACATTTCCACACATGGCTAATTTGTTTGGTGAGTATAACCTTCATCATGCTGTTCACCAAGCATAATCACAAATTAATTGGTTGGGTCTGGGGTTTAGAATACATTAGCTTAGGCAACAATATGTTAAATTGTGTGGGAAAACGTAAACACTTTTGCAAACAAAGTTTCAAGAGGGGACATTATTTAACAGTAGGCATGGGAAATGGCCTCAGTTGTAGTGTGAACATTGATTTTATCCTTCCTATATTTCTGCATCTGAATCCAACCTTCAGCCTTGCAGACACGGTGAAAGGCGCAGAAACACGTTTTTCAAGGAGAAATAGCACCTAGGAAACACAGCGAGAGGTTATTTCAACGTTCCGCAGTGAAAAGTGACCAAACGCTATCCGAGACCTCATCTTCACCACTTCAATACAAACCTTCTTAAGCCTCCGGCTCCCTCTGGTGGTCCCTCCGCGCTCATCTGCCCTACAGACCGCACCTTCAAACCTCTCGGTGTGCACCCGAGTTGTGCCGCCAGCAAACGCCGCTGCAGAGAGGTGGAACGTTCTCTGTTTTGAGGAGCATCACTACAGGAGATCTTTGCACTGCAATTAGCAATTAAAAAACTCTGACTGTGGTTACAAGCCCCAGGATTTCCCGGTGTCCCAAAGCACGCTATGTGTCCAACACTAATAAATAAGTTTCTTCTTTTTATTTCATTTGAGAGATTTTNTCTTCTTTTGTGATAGAGAATAAATGAGAGATTTCACTGCTGGTTGTTCATTGAAGTCAACAGATTCCAGTTAATAATGAAAAAAAATAAACATTTAATATCAAAAGCAACTTCAAGTATCTTCTATACATTTTAGTATTCAGGATATAGTAAGGTGGTCTGGGAGGAGGGGGAAGGGGGCTCTTTTTATATCAAAAGTGTATTTGAATAGACTACTTTTATCCTAATCCTTTAGAGCACTATTCATATCAGGCATGGAGTTGTAAATGATGTATCTCACGGTCCCAACTAGCTTTTCACAAGAACCATACTTCACTTAATCACTGTGCATGTCTCAAAACAGGGTTTAACCCTCAGCAAAGTCAAGATGCAATCGCCACATTCAGCAACATGCTCTTCCCTTCTCCTGCAGCAGGTTCTGCCAGAGTCCCTGAGGTGAAGCAATGTGCACCACCACCGCTTGTAAAACACCACCTGACCAAGGCAGGAATAGTACTGAAGTTCCCAGAGCTACTCATCCCTTAACCTTTCCATACAAAAATAATTCAACTTGGCATATATTGCACTAATGTTGTCATACTGGATAGCTCTCAGGCTTCATTACCTGTTCTCTTGGCTTAACTAAGATTACACTAGGGCTGGAATTTCCATGGAAAACCTGGGAATGGGGCAACAGACACACATATGGTGTGCAGTAAGGGGATACCTATAATAGCAATGGTAATCTCAGAGGCATTCACAAAGGAAACTACACATTGGATTTGGAGATCATTTTCTCCAGTAGATTCATCATTCTCTCCTGTAACTGCAAGCTCTGAACCTGAATGATGTTTTGTTGATCCAGAATCCTACGCACTTCCCTGCAGGTTTCTTCCATAGCTCTGCTCAACTTCTTTTGTTCTTCCAGCATGGCTTCCATTAATTTTAGCTTCTTCTTTTGGAAGCTGCAGCTTTGCATTTTTCTCTTCTTAAATGGTCTTTCTTCAGCTCTGAAATGTAAATATTTATTAACAATTAAACTCATATATATATGTGTGTGTGTACCCCTGAAATTCCATGCTACATTCTTGGCTAACCTATAAACTAGTCCTAGTTTTAAACCCCTCTGCGTTCTTTAATAAATCCCCCCTCATGTTTATGATAAAACATCATTATTTACTGTATTACTGCATGGTGTTACAGAAAGAGGAAAAGGGAGGGGGGGAAGAGGAAAATTAAGGAAAAGAGGAAAAGTAAGGAAAATTTAAACAAAAAAAAAAGAGAGGAGAAGAAAGAAGAGAGAGGAGAAGAAAGAAGAGAGAGGAGAAGAAAGAAGAGAGAGGAGAAGAAAGAAAGGGGGGGGAAGTTTAAATCTGATTGATTTTAATCCACTTTTTCTCTATAGAATGCCAGGCATCATCTCTGTCTTCTGTTTAATCTTGGCATTTCTTACACATTGCATTTATTAACTGTGTTCAGCTTGGTGCCCTGAAAGGCACCGAGGTGCTGCAGTAGATCCAGAGAAGGGTAACAAAGTCAGTGAAGGGTCTGGAGAACAAGTCTGGTGAGGAACAGTTGAGGGAGCTGGGGTTGTTTAGTCTGGAGAAAAGGAGGCTGAGGGGAGACCTCATTGCTCTCTACATTTCTCTAGCAGAACAGCTCCAAGTTCTCTGAGGGTGTAAAAGTTAGACAAGCAAGCATCCTCAGCTGAGATCCGTGGAATATGTGCACTTTGGGCAATAATTTAAGAATTTCTGCTACATCCTTGATGATCTTAAAGGTCTTTTCCAACCAAAATGATTCTGTGCTGAGATTCTGGTCTGGAAGCAGAGATAAACCTAGCAACAGTGTTCTCAAGGTGTATGGTTCATCTGGCCATCCTACCTTGGGTTGAGAGTGCAGCCCATGAATTCAAAACCTAGCCCATAATCCAAGAAAAAAGCATGCTGAATTGTCAACGAGGAAGACAGGTGAGGAGAAGCAAATGTGTAAGTGTACTCTACAGCTTCTAAACCTCCACTTACAGCTGGGTAACTTCCTTTCTAGCTTAAAGAGATAGCCCACGTATTCATTCACACTTTGTAGCGCCAGACTGTAGTCCTCAACATCAAAGTGATCTGATGATGGGTCTTGAAGTGCCTTCAGACAAGTGGCAACCTCAGTGGTGTTCTGCCAAGCACGGTGTCCTTTCTGGGTGAAATGCCGTGATGAGACAGCACGGCTGTGAGTACCATGCCATGTCAGCACCTTGCAGTTTTCAAGCCACCCCTGAATAAGGATAATGTGAACTCTTGAGGGATGTGGCTTCATTCATGTGAACAAGAGGAGCGGGGAGGGAGGTTGCTCAGCTGTAGCAGATTTGTATCATAATTTCATTCATGTTCTTATCCTACTTGACAGGCTTTGTGCAACAGTGCCTGTGACATTCAGATTTCTCAGCAAGAGAAATAAACAATCCTAAGCACCTGAAAGGCTTAATGCAAATACAACAAAAAGACAGGAGCCCTTTGACATTTAAGAGTGCAATGACCCAAAAAGGGTGAGGTGTATGAAGAGCATCAAGTGGATTCAAGTAAATGCTATTACCATCTTGGAGAAAAAAGGATTAGAACTGGTCTTGAGAGAAACTGAGTGGTGTTTAGTTAATTGAAGGTGCTGTCTCTCTGCACACAGGTAGGAAAGAATAATCTTCCTTTATATGTGTACACTAGCATGGTGAACAAAGAGCACTGCCTTTTGGACTAGCTAGGAATTTAAAGTTACTCTAAATTTGCAGCTGAGCACTGAGATTATCACAGCCAAGAATGGGTCTTGGCTGGCAGCAAATTCTGTTTGCCCCTATTAACATTAAGGGCCAGAATGATTTGGAATGTAGCCCTCAGAGAGGTCAAGCAAGTGGAAAAGGTCTACAGCAATCTAAGGACAGCACTGAGTCTGTGAGCCCAGGGTTCTCATCGCTGCACTCATGCTCACAAAGGTGGCTTTCTGCTAGGCAGAGCAAGAAACTTTCTGAGCTGATGGGGTTGGTTTAGCCAAAGTCACCTTTTGAATTGCAAATTGTCTTCATGAACGTTTAAATATTAAAAACTTGATGGATCTCTATCCTCTTCCCCATACAGTACTAGAAAATAGCTGTTGTAAGACCTTGTGTTGGAGACAAGAACTGGCTCCTAGAGCCATAAGAGGGCTTGCATCTTGTCAAGGTAAGGTCTGGTGAGAACGGTCCTCAATAAAGAAAATCAGCGCCATGCCAGTGGTACTGAGCTGTACTTGATTATTGATTGATTCTCTTGACAGTTGTGGCCATTTATCACTAGAAACACAGCACTCTCATCCACCCCCACTTCAAAAAACCACACACCCAAAACCAAGAGAGAGAGAGACAAATGAAATATTTTGAATTGAAAGATCTGAAATAAGCCATTTTTAAGAGAAGAAAAAAAAAATCTTTGATATCTTTTCCTAGAATTTGCACAGGATTTTATTTAGGTTTTAGTTAAACAAATGTGGTCCAACAAAAGCCTTTAAGACTTAGAATCATACCTCCAAGACAATAATTATCTTTCTCAGCTTCAGAGAGGAAAGGGAGGCAGAATGTCTGGTGGTGATGGCAGCTACCTGAGGAACTGTATCAGCAACATCTGCAGTTTGCCAGTATCTAAGTACTCAGTGACAAGTGCTTGCTCCAAACTGAGTTTCAGCACAGAGAAGTCCCCCACAAGCCAGGGCAGAAGGATTCTTCCAGACCTCCTAAGTACTCTCTCTGTTTACAATAAACAAACACACCTTGGCAAGTAGACAGCCTTCATTAATAAGAAGTGCTTGTTTCAGACACTCCTAGCTTTGGTGGTGCTCCCCATCTCCTTGCCTCTCCACTCACAGCAACTATCAATGAGAGGAGTTTATGATTACTCATGAGTCCATACTAAGGACTTGGAATTTACAAGTCTTTTTTGTAGAACAGCTCATGAAGGAGAGCTCTTGAGAAGAGGTCTACTAAAGAAGGGTTTAAAGAGTCTAAGTTATGAATCCAGTGATGCCTGAAGGAGTTACTTGAATACTGAAGTGAGAAGTTGTGTCTCCTAGGTAGCAGGCCAGAGAGTCCTCTCCACTGTCCATAACTTTTTGTAACTGAAAGTCACGGGGGAATCAGAGTAAGGAATATGGATCTAGTACTAACTCAGCAGCATCAGACTACTCAAATAGTTTCAGCCAGGACTTTGTCTAGTCTGGCATTCTACAGGCATGAGCATAAGAAATGATCAGTCTTTGCTGTAGCAAACACCAGGCAGTTCCTGTTGCTGATTTTCCAGGCCACATTCCTGTGACGCCAAAATCTCTGTGACATCAGAGGTGCAACAGATCCTGACAGCATCCACAGCTTCCACCAAAGAAGCCTAGTCTCTGAAGGTAGATTTTGAGATCTGGAGGCAAGAAGAGTGTAGGAAACCCAGGACCTCAAACAGATCTGCTGATCTGTCCTCAGTCTCCAGTGTCTGCAGCACGGAGCATCCAAGAGAACTGGCCTTGGTATTTCCTTGACCGCACAAATGAAGCATGGAAGAGCTTAGCTCTCTAGCTCCTGGAATTTCTGGCTTTCAACAGCTAACAGCTGTTTTGGGCTTGTTGTGCCTTTTTTTTAGCTAAGTACAAATCTGAGTAGAGATCCATACTCTATATCTATATGGAAAATAATTAACAATGACATGGAAATAAGTAATACTGATATTAAAGATGGCACAAAGATCTTCAGAATTGGAAGACTGAGGATGAAGCAGTCTGGATCTTCTGGTAAACTAGCTCATTCAAATATAGCCAAACACAGTCAAGAATTAATGGGGTAGAGTGTAGGCAAGAACCACAGAAATGGCTTGGAGCCTGGGCAGAGCATTTGGTTCTGACAAGGAGTCTGCATGACGAGTTAAGATGCACCCCATCATGTGCATAGCCTAAAGCTCAAACTTCTTTGTAGGTGCTGCCCATTGGGATTTTAAATAGCCATGGCATCATTGGCCATTTGGCTCTGCCAAAACTCTTATTTCCTGACCTTGCATCCTCACCAGCTGTTAATGCACTTTGGTTCACTGCAAGTAGTTGATAACCCTGATCTCTCTCTTGGTTTTAGGAGCAGCAAACTCCAAGACCATGTTACTGGTTTGGGGGGGGGTTGTTTTGGTCTTTGCTCTTCCTGACACTCTTTTCCCAATCAACAGTTTGATTTCCAGTGGTCTTACTTAATATTTGATTAGAAAGTCCACTTTTTCCCACAAACATGTAGTGTGGTTTATTCACTGAACTATTTAGTATTATCAGATTTAAATAAAAATCCTGATATTAAGTTTCTTCAGCTTAGTGACAGCTACAGGACAAGACAGGTTTTGAACCTTAGCTAGGACAGAGGTCACCACACCAGGTTTCATTACAGAGTGTAGCCAAGCCAGCAGAGAAGTCAAGCTAATCAACCACTAATGTTTATCTATTGTGCTTACAGTTTGCTGGTGGACTCCCACTCTCATGTGGATGCTTTTATTTACAGATAAAGTGAACTGAATCCTCTCTAGCTGAATTATTTCCATAGTGTTTTAAGATCTGGAGAATTCAGGCCACAATGCATTTTAGCCAGCTTCAGGTCCAGCGTTGCTTTCACCTTGTCCAAGGTAATTTTAGTAACCCATTTTAATTAAAAAAAAAAAGATTTTAACTTTTCTTGGCCAGTTAAGAAGCTGCAGATTGTTTAAACCTAACCTTTTGTGGCACAGGTTGGCCTTCAACTGCCTGACAGACTGTATGGCAGGTAATGGCACCTGATTCTTGCAGTAAGTCAGGCTGTGGTGCTGCTGTTGCCTGCTGAGGATGGCTGTGTCATGGTTTAAGGGCCGTGGTGGTGCTGGGTTGACAGTTGGACTTGATGATCTTAGAGATCTTTCCCAACTGTAAATGAGTCCTGTAAATTTTCTCTAGATATCTAGTCTAGATGGATCTGTAGCTGTCACTAAACTGAAGAATCAGAATGAAAAATACTTGTTGCTTGTGAACAAAAAGAGTGCTACAGTTCAAGGTCTATACATCCCAAAATACACTCAACCCAGTTGCCTCAAATTAAAAAGTTTCCAAAACCAATCAGCTACTCAGGAGCTATTTGCCTGAATGAATGGATGAATTTACCCTGGTTTTATTCATTCAAGAGTAAGTCTGCAAACAGTGATCCAAACTTGTTCGGTTGGTTCCTCTTCCAGCTCAACAGCCTCTCAGTTGCACGACTGACAGATAATTTCACTGCTATAGTTAAAGCCTCACAGACACATGATAAGGATCTCTGGGATCAACTTCTATTTTTCCTTGCCAGAAAACTGTAATCAACTCTTATTTCACACCACTCTGCATGAAAAATGAGACCACTAAAGCCCAAAGTTTGTATCAGGGGTAAAACCCTGCCTTTTGTTACATGTTGCCTTCCAGAGAGCTCCAGTCTTATCACAAGCAGAAACAGATGCTTGCATTCTCTAACCAGCACTTACTCTGACAAAGTGACACTCTCAATTGTAGTTCAAGTCTTGCAAGGTCCTTACGAACTGCATGAGTAGCATTTCAGCGTCCACAGAAAGATTCTGCTTGCATCTTTTTGCCAGTTTAATAACAGCTGAAGCCAGAGAAATTTTAGACTCATACCAAAAGCAAAGCTAGAGCAAGCCAAAAAATCATCTAAGCAGTATGGTACATCTCTGATTGCACTGCAGGACCCCCTGGAATATGCCCACACTCCTGTTACAAACACCCTACCTCATGTGTGCGCTGACATGCATGCTGAGTTTTGGCAATATCATACAAGTTTTTGCCCAGGCTTCCTACTCTCTTCCAGCCTCTCACAAAGGGAAAAAGAAAAAGCCCTAATCCAGCAAAGTGGCTGAGATGGGTGAACAGCTCTCATTTGTGGAAACCTCCTCTGCTCTTGTGAGACCCCACCTGGAGCACTGCATTAGCTTCTGAGGCCCCCAATGCAAAAAAGACATCAAGTTATTGGAACAGGTCCAAAGGAGGCCATGAAGGGCTGGAGAACCTCTCCTGTGAACACAGGCTGAGAGAGTCGGGGCTGTTCAGCCTAGCAAAGAGGAGGCTTCAGGGAGAACTTAGAGGAGCCTTCTGGCACCTGAAAGGGCTCCAGGAGAGTTGGGGAGGAACTTTTGACAAAGACCTGTAGTGACAGGATGAAGTGCAATAGCTTTGAGCTTGAGGAAGGCAGATTTACACTGACAATTAGCATGAAATTCTTTCCAGTGAGAGTGGTGAGACACTGGAACAGGCTGCCCAGGGAGGTTGTGGATGCCCCCTCCCTGGAGGTTTTCAAAGCCAGGTTGGATGAGGCCATGAGCAACCTGATGTAGTGGGAGGTGTCCCTGCCCATGGCAAAGAGGATTTGAACCAGATGATCTTTCAAGTTCCTTCCAACCCAAAGTGTTCTATGAATCTATGCTTTACTCAGGAGACACAACTGCTGTTAGGAAAAGACGCCAAAGGGTGTCCCCTTCAGACAGCAGATCTGATTCTTTCTGTGAAATATAAAAATGGGGTAAAACAGAGGTTACCTCAGCTTGTATGAAAGTAAGCTGGACGAGCTCTCTGAATGTTCATCTTCAAAGCACTCTTCCCTTCCTTCATAGGTAAACTGGTTGTACGGCAAATAGAGAGGCGTAGACTTGGCTGACGGAGACTGCGAGGCCTCCGTCTGCGATGTGGAGGGGCCTGGCTGCTGATTTTCGTGCATCTTCACATCACTGTGGTCTGTCACTTTGGATAGGATCCTGTCAATGGTTTTGTAGTAAGGCCAGTCAGGTGCAACAGTTTCGCTGTCTGTCATGCATTTTAATTTCCTGTAAGAGAAGGCACCCGATGTTAGAAGCTCCTTCGAGAAAAGTATTTTTCAGATGGATCTTCTCTCCCCCAACATTTGTTCTGGTCACATGTAGGAGTTCAAATGAATGCTTTTTAATGAGAGCAAAATTAGACACTTGGGGTTGTTTTTCCTTCTTTTAATCTCCAGTGAACTCTTCCATTTTCTTCACCTAGTTTTGATCTGTGATTAAAAGCTGCCTGTAACCCCCTCTCCCCCCCAATTTAAATTCAATACAAAGGACATCATGACTTCAAATGGGCACAGAGCTATATTGGTTATAGAATAATATTTCCTCCCCTTACACAATGCCACACTAACCAGACTCTGGCAACTACAGCAGGCAGCACACCACAGCCTTTGCCAAACTCAACTGTGGGCAGCTCTGTCCTCTCATGTTTTGAAGAATGAATGTTTAGAACAGAATAGAATCAAATCAATCAGGTTGGAAGAGACCTCCAAGATCATCCAGTCCAACCTATCACCCAGCCCTATCCAGTCAACCAGACCATGGCACTAAGTGCCTCAGCCAGGCTTTTCCTGAACACCCCCAGGGACGGTGACTCCACCATCTCCCTGGGCAGCCCATTCCAATGCCAATCACTCTCTCTGTGAAGAACTTCCTCCTAACATCCAGCTTATACTTCCCTATACTTTATTTTCCATGATGAGTTCAGGTGGCTATAAATACAGCCTTTTCCTAATACTGCATGAAAGTTCTGAATTGCCTGGGTGAACCTCTTAGTAACAACCACGAGATGTCTGTCCCTTTGTTACTGAATAAGTAGTGTAGAAAGAAGTACAGAATTCCATTAATTTACCAAAAACCCTCCCTAACAATAAAACCAACATCAAAACCGGTTACTAATGTATCATAAACAGCATGCACAACACCACCACAGGCAGAGGACTACCCAGCCATGACCTTGTCCTTCACATGCACCTCATTATGAGATCTATTGCTTAGCCCTAACACCAAGTCCACTGCTTTCTGCATTGGTGCCAGTTGTTATTTCATTTACTGATAAAGATGAAGCAGAGGTGTAGCAATGAATTACACATCTCAAAGAGACCCCAGTGCCCAGCTAGAGTCTCCAGACTTTCTTTTCATTTGGGATCTTGTTACTCTAAATCGAAGAGCAGCAAGGGAACACGAAAGGCAAGACCAATGACAAACACTGTTTTCGTAAGCCAGATTTCATTCAAATGATCAAGAAGCTGAACCAAATCTGATTCTCACAGCAAACAAGAGATTTCCATTTGCAGTTAAAAAAAAAAGAGAATAAAGCCCTATTCCTGGACACCTGGTTCCCCCCTTTTTCTTGAAGCCTTTCAGGTTTTTCCTCCTCAGAATCTATCCTGCCCACACTGGTCCCACAAAGAACAGAATTAACTAACATGTAAACATAATAAAAATAGTGCCAAACTTAAAAGTGAGAATGTGCAATTCTTCCTTTTAAACAGCTCTCAGCCTAGGGTAAGGGGAAATCCACCAGTGAGAAAAGAAACAGAAAGATTTGCTTAGATTTTCAAGCCATTTAAAGATTCTTCTTTTTTTTTTCCCTTTGCCCTTGCAAGGTCTGATGAGCTTTTCTAGCTATTTAGAAATGCACATCATGGTCCTGCATAGCAAAGCCTCCACAGCCACCCAGACCTTAATGCACTTTGTGCATTCAAAATTTTCGTTTCATACATGTTTCTCAATCTCCTGATGCAATTTCATAGTCAGAGACCAGCTAGCACAACCTACCAAGACATGCATATGCACCCAGCACGGAGAGAAAACAGCCAAATACAAGGCTGGCAGTGACCACCTCTTGGTAGTGATCACTTTTTGTTCAATTATTTAGGCTGTTTGCATGAAAAACCTATCAGTGGCATCAGTGCAAGCTGCTTGCCAAGACTCCCCTCCATCCAGAGAAAGGCAATTAAGACAGTGAAGGATCTGGAGAACAGATCTTATGGAGGAGAGGCTGAGGGAACTGGGATTGTTCAACCTGGATTGTACAACTCCCTGAAATTAGGTTGGAGCAAGGAGGGCCTTGGTCTCTTCTCCCTAGTATCAGTTGATAGAACAAGAGGAAATGGCCTGAAATTGTGCCAGGGGAGATTCAGATTGGATATTAGGAAACAATTCTTCACAGAATGGTCAGGCATTGGTCAGGCTACCCAGGGAGGGGGTAGAATCCCCATCGCTGGAGGTGTTCAAAACACATGTAGGCATGACACTTGGGGACATGGTCTTATGTTGAAGGATGGACTCAATGATCTTAGAGGGCTTTTCCAACCAAAACAATGTCATTATTTGTTTTCCCCATGTTGAAATCCCCAACACATTCAAGAAGTGGGGTTTGAAAGATTACAGCTTCTCACTGCAATGCATTCAACCATGGTTGATCATCCTGTGAGACAGTAAAAAGCCACTTGTGAGCACACCTCAGCCATGCACAGCAAAGTCCAGCAGATAATGAAGACCTTGTGAGACATGGTTTGAGCTTTACAGACTGCAAAACACTGTGCCAAAAAAGAGGAGCATAGCCCAGAGCTACCGTGCTGACTCTTGCCTGGGGGCAGACTTGTGTTTAGCAGCAGAGCTGCTGCCTAACCAGTCTGTCCTCAGTCGTTGGTCCTTGTTGATTTTCATGAGGTCCCTGCCCAGTCCACTCTTCAGTCCTGTCTAGGTCCCTCAGAATGGCAGCTCTACCCTTGCACATGCAGGCAGCAGCCCCTCAGTTTGGTATCCTCTGCCCAACAGTGAGCAGGCACTCCACCACCTCCTGCTTTGGCTGTTGATATTTAACTGGGTATGTCCCAGTACAAACCTCTGCAGTCCTCCACTTGGCATCAGCCTCTAGGCAAAGTACAAGCCATTAATCACTGATCTTGGAGTTCAAAGATCCAGTCAGTTCTTCACTCAGCTGGTAGTCCATCCATTTGGAATGCAACATCCCAACTTGAGCAGCCTGGTCTAGTGCAAGGCATCCCTGCCTATGGCAAGGGGGTTGGACTAGATGACCTTTAAAGGTCCCTTCCAACCTAAATCATTCTACGATTCTACATGAAGTTTTCAAGAGCAGGCATTTTGCCCAAATAGGTCAGTGTAGTGCCTTGGGTTTTGTGTTTGAGCTCAGCTGTGTAGCCAGATTCCATTTTTTTTTTCTTTTTTGGACAAAACTGTCATGATTTTCAGGAAGATAAATAAATATCATGTTATTTATCAGCTGCTCACACAGCTGTCCAGTTACTCAAGCATCTCTCTGGCTCTGAATCCACTGTATGGATACTAATTCTTCCAATTCTGACTGCTTACTACAGCTCTGGGCTAAAATAATAGGGATCACTACCAGGAGATAGGCAAGAGCTTAGCTTAAAAACACCACCAACAGCAGCCACCTAGCTGCATGGAGTCTGGCTCATGGGTAAAGGGAAAAAAAGATGAAACAGAGAGGTGAGAAGATAAGGGGGAAGAGAGTGCCACTCCTTTGGAGAGGAAGCAGGAATGCTGCAGGTGGAGGTAAGCAGGAAGACCTTTCACTAGAGTAGAATCATAAAATAGTTTGGGTTGGAAAGGATCTCCAAAGGTCATCTTCTACAACTCCCTGCACTCAGCAGGGACAACCTCCACTAGATCAGGTTGCTCAGAGCCTTGGCCAGCCTGACCTTGAGTATCTTCAGGGACAGGGCCTCAACTACCTCCCTGAGTATACTCTTGCAGTGTTCTACAACCCTCATGGTGCAGAAACTGTTCCTTGCAATCAATCTAAATGTACTCTTCTCTCATTTCAAACCCCTGCCCCTCCATCTGTCACTGCAGGCCTTTGCAAACAGTCCCTCTGTGCCTTCTTGTAGCTTCTTCAAGTACTAGAAGGCAGCTCTAAGGTCTCCCTGAAGCCTTCTCTTCCTCAGGCTGAACAATCCCAGCTCCCTCGGCCTGTCTTCATAGCAGAGGTGCCCCAGCCCCCGATCATCTTCCTGGCCTCCTCTGGACCCATCAGATCCTCATCCTTTCTGTGTTGAGGATGTAGCAGTGATGGTTTAGCTTTCTGCCTAAAAGAAATCAAATAGCTAACTTCACAAGATCACAGGATATTAGGGGTTAGAAGGGACCCAAGGTGATCATCGAGTCCAACCCCCCTGCCAGAGCAGGACCATATAATCTAGCTCAGGTCACAGAGGAACACATCCAGACAGACCTTGAAAGTCTCCAGAGAAGGAGACTCCAGATTGTGCTGCGTGACCCTTACAGAGAAGAAGTTCCCCCTTGTGCTGAGGTGGAACCTCTTGTGCTGCAACTTATACACATTGCTCCTTGTCCTATCCCAGGGAGCAAGTGAGCAGAGCCTGTCCCCCACTCCTGACCACCTGTCCCCCCACACCTGACCCCCAGCCCTCAGAAGTATATAAACATGTATTAAATCCCCTCTCAGTCTTCTCTTCTCCAGACCAAAAAGTCCTAGGTCAGCCCCTTCTCATAAGCCATGCCCTCCAATCCCCTAATCATCCTCGTAGCCCTCCACTGGACCCTTTTCCAGCAGATCCCTGTCCCTTTTAAACCGGGGAGAAGTTCTGGATTTGAAGTTTCTGGATTCAGAGATATTTAAATACTTCTCTACAACAGCCAAAAGTCCAGCAAGCCCAGCAAGACAGGTGAAAAGTTTTACCTACATCAAAGCAAGCACAACCTCAGCAGAACAGAAATCTAAAGCAAAGCTGAATTCATTGCTGTCAGTCATTACCGTAACTCATCACAGCAGATCCAAAATGTCAAGCTGCTTTGTTTGCTTGGTTTGTTTCCTTGTGTTTTGTTTTGTTCATTCAAATGAAAAATAAAGACATTTAAAAGGAGTAGGACAATAGTAAGGATGGAATGAAATAGTGCAAAAACAGCAGAGGAAGAGAAGCCAATACTCAAAGCTCTGAAATTGGGCAAAGACACTGCCTGAGTAAGCAAGTCAGGCAGAAAAAAAAATCAGGTAAGAAACAGGTGTAAATGAGAAAGTCAGCAGAGCCTGCAAAATAAATTGATAGAATCACAGAAATTTAGGGGCTGGAAGTGACCTTGAAACCTTATCCAGTCCAACCTCCCTACCAGAGCAGGATCACCTATACCACACCACACAGGAAGACATCCAGGCAGGTCTTGAATATCTCCAGAGAGGGAGACTCCACAACCCCTCCTGGGCATGCTAAGTTTAGTAACAGGTCTTCATGTTTGTGAAACTCTTAAAATCCATCTGAGAGCAGTGGCAGAGGAGAACTCTCTCCAAAATTCCAGGGATCAAAGTTGAGTTTCCAGTGGACAGATGTCTGCAGTATGAAAACCCTTTGTCAACCCAGTTAATTTGACAAGTGGTTGCCTGTCTTACTGCAGAGAGGTGAATAAATTAATGAGCTTTGAGATCTGACTGGCAAAACGCTCCCCTGAATGGCCTGAGACAAGAGCTGAGTCATTTGTGCTGCCATTGACCTTTCTTCTCCTTTATTCTCTGTGCTTATTAATCCACCTTCTGAAATAAAATTAAAGGAAAGAGGTTTTTCAAGTCATGATTTAGTCCATACAAAGCAAGCCATCTATAGTTTGCTTTGGCTCTTTTTTTTTTCAGCCTTGCTCAAAATATTATTGCTTTATTATTATTATTACAGTATTTGATACTGCTGCTTGCCTTAAGGGACTGATACAAGATCCATCTCCTGGGGTTTCAGAGAAAAGCTCTCAAAATAAATAATAAATAGCAACTGTTCATGATCCAATCAATGAGGGAGGGGGCAAAGACGTATGAAAGTACAGCACTAAGTTGTGCATCTGCTATGAATTATTAAAATCAAAGGGGAAGATGGCAAAATATTCCAATTCAACTTTCTTGCAGCCATTTAGCTGCACTTTTATTTTCTCAGTTGCTGCAGCAGAGGTCAATTATTCCAGTCGCTTAGTGTCGCAGAGTATAGCAGCCGATTACACGAGCCACGATGTTTAATTGCTATCATGTACACATGAAAATAAGAAATTAGCCTAATCTTTTATTCAAATCATGAGAGTGATTCACATTTACCAATCATTAACATTAATTGGCTGCGATTCACATCAAAAAGCAACAGCTGCATCCTGTTTTCTAGGCTTTGGGGAGGGCGATGGTTTTGAAAATGGAAGGAAAAAAAAACCCAACCCACAACCGAAATTTGCATTCAGACAGTTCTTATTTTTAAACATCAGAAGGAATCAGTCAAAACTGTCGGCCACTGTGCAAGCTGCACAGACCCTGCTTCCTTTTCCTAAGCCAGTGTGTATGATGGCAGTGGCAATATTATTACAAGAGACTCGGCGCAGTGTTACACATTGAGATCGGCTTATTAGCGGTGACAAGACACTGCTTTCTTTTGCAGGGACTAATTATAGGTTCCTGTGTGCTGAACGTGCCCCAAGTAGCCTACATAATAGAAAGAATTCAGCCTGTGCTCTAAGGGAAGCTAAACTGCAAGAGCTGGCATGCTAATCTCAGCAAAACTTTTGATGACCAGCACATCAGAAAGCTTAACTTGGAATTCCAGCAGGCTTGACTCAGCCTTTCCTCTTTCCAATACAGACAAATACAGAGGTTCACACAGGTGTCTTGAAAACTGAGCAGTAAAAACCTGGTGGCTGATCTATCCACGGTGATACACTTCACATTTCACAGCGATTCCTAAAAGAAGAATTTAACTCCAATGCACCTATGGTCCTGTGCAGAATTTCCCACCCAGTCAATTGCCACGGTGGATGAAATGATCCTTTAATATCCTGAGACTCCAGTAAGACTTCACTCAGGGAGAAATATGCCATGACCTAAAGTGTTTCCTCCAAGCACACATGGACTAAAGGAATGCAGAGGAACACAGGCACTTGCCCTTAAAGACACCTTCTTACTTTTCCATCAGCGGCCACTAATATCTTGAAACCTGTTGTCTTTTGTAAGTCTGATTTGAAGACAAACAACATCCTTTTTATTTAACAAATCTTATCTTTGGTAAAAATAGTAACAATAAAACAGCCTACTGCTCTCCTGGTGTCAAAGATTTTCAGTGCTAATGAGTTCCACATGCTTACAATGTAGTGTTACATAGATTTATATGACTTCGACTAGTTCTACATTTCTTGCCTTGCAATTCCAGTAACTAACTTCTTGTGCTAACAGCAAAAGAAAGATCTGCCTTATATTCTGAAAAACAGCACTGCAGATTTTTATGCACCTCTAGAACTCCTTTATGCTTCTTTGCTCTTTTTCCAAGCAAGTCACCAACTTTTCCACTTCTCTTATTAAAGGAAGCTTTCCATTTCTTAACCTGATTGTGTTTTCTAAACCTTGTCTCATGCTCTTGTTACCTCTTTGAAATATAGGGCAGTCAGAAGTAAGCATGAAATAACAACATAAAATAGATTTATATAACTTTAACATCAGAAAAATGGTTCTATCTTGGGTGTAGAAGAATGGGATAAGATCGCTGTACAACTGCTTTTGTCACAGATGCTCACGTGTACCAGACTACACCTGAACCAACTCTATCTGCCAGCACAAGATTCCATGTGGGATCCAAACATACCCAGCGTCAGGGAGAACACCAGACTACACCCTAACAAACTTTATCAGCCAGTACATAATTTCACATAAGATCCAAACGTGCCCAGAGTCAGGGAGAACACCAGACTACACCTGAACCAACTCTATCTGCCAGCATGTAATTCCATGTGGGATCCAAACATACCCAGAGTGACCAGGGTGAACACCAGACTACACCTGAACCAACTTCATCTGCCAGCACATAATTCTGTGTAGGATCCAATCATACCCAGCCTCAGGACTGTGAGCCCATCTTGAGCTCCACGCAGCCTTGAGCACACAGGTAGCTCCACTAGCTGCAGCTACCTCAATAATTACTAGCTAAAAAAACCTCCTCCCTGACTATGTGTGTGTTTGTCTGACTTTGACTCCTTCTGCACACCGAGTAATGGCTTTCACTGAGCAAAACAAGCAAAACAGTATTTATAGAACTGCATCTTAAAACGCTATGGGATCCTTAAACTGCAAGGCACCATTATAAATGTGTTCATTGTTTTCTCTTACAGGTCCCTTAATTTTTTTCAGATCATTGAAATCTGTTTCAAGAGATGTCCCAAGACAAGACATGGCAGTGATAACACTTGTAGCATTGAACTTTGCTTAAAATGCCTAGCAGAAATATCCAAGTGCTGCTCTTCCTTTTACAACCCCCCACAAACATATATACATGCAAATATAGATGCATAGCAATCTGTGAGACAGAAATGTTATTCTCCTGTGTGAAATCGTAGCACATAACTAAACAATATGATCTGACTCTATACTAAAATCCAGTTTATTTCTGACAGTTAAAAGTCTAAAGACCACAACACCTTTGCAGCAAGCAAAAAAGCGAAGGATCCTAAGAGGTGATTTTAAGCCAATGACATTTTGCCTATAAAAAAAAAAGAAAAAGGAAAAGGATTCTGAAGTGGTGGGAAGAAATTGTTTGGGTGCAGACAATTCCCCTCACTCCTGCTGCTGGTGCTGTGTTCTACTGTGTCATGCTTACCAAACCCTACGTAATCACTACAAAATATCATCTCCAAGCAGAGACATTTTCCAACTCTCAGGATGTGTTTGTGGGTTTGCCTTTTTTTTTCCCCCTACAGTTTATGCCACAGGGCAGCAACAATGCCCAGAAACACAGTGAGGTGAAGCATCAGCCTCAAGTATCCTGCAGGCACCAAAACGTGGATTAAAAGTCAGCTGCCTCCCAGCAAAGCCAGCAGTCGGTGGCAGCTCGCATCATTGACAGTTCCATCACAATTTTTCCTGCCTTCATATACCACCAAAAAGTACCCAGAAAAGTAAAAACTGTGAGTCTTGGCTTTCATTTGTTCCTGTTCTCTCTGCCACCTTGCCTTGAAAGCGGAGCAGGCAGACGTGCTTTGGATAAGAACAAACAATAAGCAAGATGCGTTCCACAGGCAGGAGTACAAAAATGAAACAGCTCCGTGACAGTGCAAGGCAGTTCTCTAACTCTCCTAAAATTAGCATCTTCATCAATAGGCAATTTTTGTCTGCAGACCAGAAAAGCAGCCTGACAACATGCAACAGAAGCAATCTGAGGAGTTCACAGAAGCGTAAGAAGAATTAAGAAGTGCTGTTCCCCCCTGCCACACACAGTGTGCATGTGAGTGATTTTCTTTCTTCCCTTCCCCCTCGACGCAACTTTAAAGCAAAAAAAAGCCTTAATTAGAAAAACTGAGACAGTCTGATTGGTGACAACACTTAAAATGTAGAACAAAGGCTGACAGAAATAACCTATTCCATTGGCAATTACGGCACTTAAATATCATGCAGCGCTGGCTAGACACCTGTAAAACCTGGGTGCCACCAGAGGTATTTCTCAGCAGGGAGGACTGCCGATTTAGCAGACTAAGCACAGGCCTGGTAGCCAACAACTCCTGACTCCTCAATTCGCATCCCAGTATGAATTGCTGGGTGATACTGGCCAGAAATTGATCTCGCTTGCAGCTTTCTGTCTGGGTGAAGGAAACGGTAAGGATTGCAGCAGGGTTAGTCAAACATTTTAGAGACATCAGCGTCTGCCACAAAAACATCAAGTTAAATATTACGGGAAACGATGTAAAAGATTATGCTGGTAGCTCATACAGACGTTGGAAGGACATTCCAAGTGAAGGGGTTTACAGGATTTCCCCTACTTTTCTATTTGCTGAGCAGCCTCTGCATTAAACACAGCGAGGGTGCCTTAGAGAAAAGCCAGCAGTTTGAACATGGTTGCCTGCTGTAATAACCTGGGTTTTATTATTATTAATACAAGCTTTGAGGGGAGATTAAATACGAGAGCAAGATATTTGATTTTCTTGCATTACAAGCACACAGCTACAATCACCACTCAGGATTTCCACTGAGGCAGTTTGTGCCTCAAAGAGATAAGAATTAAAAAAATTTTTGCAAAAATTTAAAAAGCACCCAAAAAAAAAAAAATAGAGGGGGAGAAAGAAGAGGGGAGGGGGGAGCAAATATTTCTGTTAAGTTCTAATGATTTCCCTTTTTTCCCCCCTGCAAAACAACAAAGATACAAATGCCTCACATTTTCTCAAGTCAGCTTCCCCTCCTGACTGACACTGCCTGTTCTTTATCATCCTTGCAGACACCTCCACCCTCCCTCCTGACTCCTCTGGAGCAGTATTGACGGTGCACATTGATTCTCTCTCTGCAGATATCATAGCTCTGCTGCTGCTGCTGCTGCTGTTTGTAATTATAGCAATGTGTGTCACTCAGTAATAAGACATTCAATTATTCTTAGCTCCACGAAGCATAACCCTTAAACTCGCGAGACCAAGATCCAGCAGCATCAGCCCCCCCCTCATCACCACAACCCCCCCCCCCAAAAAAAAAAACAAACCCAAACCCCNAGCCATATGAACAATCTTTAATCTTTTATCGACAGATTTCTTCCAGGAGGCTTCTTTCTGAAAGGCAAAAAAAAAATCACTGCGGCGCCCCTGCTAAAAACCTCTTAAAAGAAAAAGAAAAAGAGAGAAGGAACTGAAGCTTACCTGTACTGGAATGTCATATTTGTAATTTTTATCTTTATTTCCTCTCCGTGGCGAATTTCTCCAGTCATTTCAAAGAGTTTGTTAGCCATTTTCTCATAAACTTTGGCATTCCTTTTAGTTTGTTTCAGCTCATCAAAAAATTCTTCCCAAACCAGCATTAAGCCTCTCATTTCTGCATCAGTCCAGTTCCTGGCCCTCCTGTGTTTCTCAGTCTGAGAAGAGACAATGTAACTGGGAATTTCTGCTGCAGCCATTGCTGACTGACCTAAAAGGGTTTTAAAAGAGGACACTTAATATAGGTTGAGTTTTTCAGTTGAGGTTATTTTGTTGGCTGGTTGGTTTGGTTCTTTTTTTTGGTTGGGCTTTTTTTTTTTTAATNGCCTAACCCTTACACTCGCGAGACCAAGATCCAGCACCACCAGCCCCCCCCTCATCACCACAACCCCCCCCCCCAAAAAAAACAACAAACCCAAACCCCCCAAAACCAAACACATGATTCCGTGTTTTCTTGGGGTTGGTTTTTTTGAGGGTTGTTGAGGGGTTTGGGTTTTTTTAAAACTTTGCCTTGCAATTCACTGGGCACTCCAAACTGCAGGAGTTTCGCTGCAAGGAGCTGCTGCCAGGCTGACACAATCAGCCCCTTCAGCAAGAGAGAGAGAGAGAGAGAGGGAGAAAAAATAAATCTCTTTTCCCACTAAATACATTTCCAGCCCTCTGCATCAGAACAAGACCAGCTAATTACAAAGAAACAAAGTTGTCCCGGAGTTTTGACATGAAATGAGGGATAGGGGTGGGGGGCGAGGGGGGGGGAGGAGNGAGGAGGAAGGGGAAAAAAAAAAAATTAACAATGACGTAACAGCACTGGCAAGAGAGAATTTTAAAAGCCATATGAACAATCTTTAATCTTTTATCGACAGATTTCTTCCAGGAGGCTTCTTTCTGAAAGGCAAAAAAAAAATCACTGCGGCGCCCCTGCTAAAAACCTCTTAAAAGAAAAAGAAAAAGAGAGAAGGAACTGAAGCTTACCTGTACTGGAATGTCATATTTGTAATTTTTATCTTTATTTCCTCTCCGTGGCGAATTTCTCCAGTCATTTCAAAGAGTTTGTTAGCCATTTTCTCATAAACTTTGGCATTCCTTTTAGTTTGTTTCAGCTCATCAAAAAATTCTTCCCAAACCAGCATTAAGCCTCTCATTTCTGCATCAGTCCAGTTCCTGGCCCTCCTGTGTTTCTCAGTCTGAGAAGAGACAATGTAACTGGGAATTTCTGCTGCAGCCATTGCTGACTGACCTAAAAGGGTTTTAAAAGAGGACACTTAATATAGGTTGAGTTTTTCAGTTGAGGTTATTTTGTTGGCTGGTTGGTTTGGTTCTTTTTTTTGGTTGGGCTTTTTTTTTTTTAATATATAGTGCAAGACATGCATATGTGGATAAAGAATTTGAATGACAACAGAACATATGAAACCTTTTTTGCAACAGCTTGAAGCTTGAGTGCACAAAATGGGGCCTACATCTGACAGGCAGGAATTTAGTTAAAAGCTTTTAAACAGAGAAACGTCATTTTGATGTCACGTTTCCATAGCAACAGAGCAACTGCATAAGCTACAACAACAAAAACCTTTTAACTGAAAGCCAAAGAATCAGGACAAAGTTGACAGGCCATCAATATTAAAGCTTTTAAACACTTTAGGTTTAACACAAAAAAAAAAAAAAGAGAGAGAGAGAAAGAGAGAAAGATCTATGCAGCCTTTGAGAAGCTACTTTTAAGTTTCTACTTCTTTTTTAGCTCTCCCTTACCTTTTAGGCAGACAATCTGCTAGCAGGGGGTCATGGTCGCCTGAACCAGCTTTTAAGTTGTGCCTTGACAGACTCTCTAGGAGGTTGCAAGGACTGAGGCCATGTACACACAACACACACACATTAAAAAAAAAAAAGAAAGAAAGAAGGGGGGGGAGAGAAAAATCTTTTTCTTTTTTTTTTTAAATGTTATTTTTGCAAAGATATTCTGCAAAAAGCTTCAGCCAGCTTTATGAAAACTATACATCTCCAGGCTAATAAATGTTTAAGCAGGCAAGGCTCATTAAAAAGGAGCCTGCATCTGGGTCTGAGAACGTGCACAAACCGGTATTTAAGTGTTTAAATATAGAGGGAAATGGATGTGCAATTTCACCATAAAGCCACTTTTTCCCCCCCCTTCTTTTCGCCCCTTTCCCCGAGATGTTTTGCTGCCGATCAGCACACACACTGCAGTCCTGTCAGGACGAATTTGCCTTTGTAGGTATGTATTACTGGATGTGTATTTTGTATTCCTAGTAATTTAGATGCTATTTATGCAGCCTGTGTTCTGCCTTAGGACTGCAGCAGAAGCATTTCACCTGCTTTATAGAGAACCTAAAAGGATTAGTCAACGCGTTAAAAAAAAAAAAAGGGGGGGGGGGGGGGA